>VYXB01003516.1:325-46127 GCA_013397135.1 Pachyramphus minor | reverse complement strand
ATTATATATATATTAATGTATTATTTTTATATATACATTTGATTTTATAGATGCATTTGCTCATGTTTGGGGGGACTAAATCTTTCCTCAGTCCTACCCTTTGAAGGTGACTGCCACCAAAACCCAGTGGCATTGTCCATCCACACATCCTGGAGCAACTCAAGGCTCTGGTGGGATCTGGGCATCGTCTTCTCCATCCCATGAGAGTGGAGCTGCTGCCTTGGAAATGGAGCTGGAAAACATGGGAGGTGCCTGTATTTGCTGCAGAGCCTGTACAGGTGTGTAATGGGAGACAGAGCTCTGCTCATCACGAGCCCGAGGCCTCAGAGGATATTAGTAAAAATGCCAATTTGCATGTCTTGGGGTTAATTGAGGAAATCTCCGATGGAAAATCTTGCTGTCGCTTCTGCAGCCTGTTCTGAATACAAATTCTGTGTCTCCATTGGATACTGGGAAAGCTTTTCAACTCCTCCATAAGCCTGTAGAAACAAGGAAGGTTCTTTCTGAGCTCCCAGAAGTTTTCCGCACGTTTTCAGAGTCATCTTTTATCTGTGTTGACGTTAACATGGGACTCATAGACCAAGCCTGGAGAATATGTGGGATCCTCCACCAAACAAACAAGAAAGGGGCATGAATATTTTCTCAGGTATTACCCAGGCCACGTGGTTTTCAAAGGAAAAGACACATTTCTGCATGCAAAAAACACAACTCTTTTCAAGTGGGACAACTCCCTTACTTTATGCCTTTACTCTAATCCAAGTCTCTTGTGAATAAAAATAATTGCTGGATGTTTTTATCTTTGATTAAGCTGAGCAGTTGTTTGACAATATGCAGTTGTCTCATTGAGAAACAGGACAGTGTAGAACTAGTTAATTCACCTGATAGTGATTAAGAATCAGTGCAGGTTTCTATTATCCCGGGATCACAATGTGTTTTCTCATCACCTGATCTTCCAGGGGGGATTTCTTTCCTTTTCCAACAGTTTCATTATTTGCCACTGTAGGATTGCCACCAACAGTGCAATGCACAACCAGAAATCCAGAATCTTTCTCTGTTTAATTGCAAATGCTGTGTGGTGCTCTGATCGTTCCATCAGCCATTGGGGGATTTTATAAATGTCTTGCTCCACATTATGTCTGTATAATTAACTGCTCTTGTTGAAACACCTAATTTTTGGAGGAGTTTATGGAGAACACTAGGGAGAGGCATGGGTTTGATGCTGATTTTAAATGAATTATTACTTGCTTTTTCAAAGTTAGCTTTTAGTACTTTTGACATTTGGTCTTTGTTGGTTTTGTTGTTTTTTTTTTAAACCAGTGTGTCCTGTGGAACAAAGAGATAAAAAATTAATTAGAAAAGACAAGAAAAAAGAGCAAAAAGGCCAAATTTTCCCCTCAGCAAAAATTCCTTAAACCCAAACTTGATTCTGAACCTCCAGCAGAAGGAGAGTTTTACCAAATTCCTTTCCCTTCCGTTTTCCCAGGTTCCTCATTTGAGCATTCCGACGAGGCCGTGCGACGCCGCTGATTTCAACGTGTTGCAAAGGGTATAATTAAAAGCAGAATTCTACCTTGATTATGGCTCTGATACAAGCACTGAGCAGCAGTTGGAAGATGATGAGCTGCTCAAACCAGGCAGCCATGCAAAGAATTATGGATAATGTTCCGTGCCGTGTTACAGATAAGCAACGGGATGAGAGGACTTGGCCTCGGGGGAGTCAGGGGAGGTTCAGGTTGGACAGCAGGAAGAATTTCTTCATGGAAAAGGTGATTAGATATTGGAAAGTGCTGCCCAGGGAGGTGGTGGAGTCCCCATCCCTGGAAGTGTCCAAGGAATAACTGGACATGGCACTCAGTGCTCTGGGATGGGGGACAAGGGAGGGATCAGGCACAGGTTGGAAATTATGATCTTGGAGGGTTTTTCCAGCCTAAATGATTCTGTGCTCCTGTGCCCTTGTTTGGGAAGGTTTTCTAGTTAATGCCACATGGGCATCCATGGGGAGAGAAGATCTTGAGGTGAAAGCCCAAGCGGGTGCTGGAGCCGTGTGTGTGTTTGGTGGCATTGTGAAAATGCCTCTCCAGTGTTTCCCTGGGTGATTCCCAATCCTCCATGCCCAAGAGAATGCCCAGAGAAGCTGTGGCTGCCCCATCTCTGGCACTGTGGAAGGCTGGATGGGGCTTGGAGCAACCTGCTCTAGTGGAAGGTGTCCCTGCTCATGTCAGGGGGGTGGAACTGGCTGATCTTTGAGGTCCCTTTCAACCTAAACCATTCTGTGACTCTATAAAACACCACTTGAAGTGGGGACAAGCACACACAGTATTTTTCCTCTTGGAAAGGCAAGGGGTGTTGAGAGGATAAATAAAATGTATTAGTGCCTGAAATAGTAAAGATACCCACTACAATGGGTAACTGCACAATGAGGGCAGGTTTCAAGATCTGTCACAAGCTGCTGAAGGAGAAATTAAAATCTATTTTTTTTTTCCCCAGCGTTAACAGGGGAAAAGCAACCCAGGCAGTCACTTCTGAAGAGAAATTAGGAACAAAAGAGAACACGTGGTAAAATGTTATAATAGTCAGAGCCAGAAGATCCTACTCATTTCCTGTAGGAGGAAAGTCACCAAGAATTGGAAAGGGGAAAGCCCACATGATTAAAAGAAGAACAAGATTGACTTCTCCCTGACTGACAGTCCCTGCATCGATGCTGTTCTGTTCCAAGACTGTCGTGTTCCCAAGGTAGTACAACCCAGCCAAAGATAAAGCTGCAGAAAGGCAGAGAGAACATCAAAGATTCACTTACTGATGGAAGAAAGAGGCAGAAAATTAAATCTCAAGTGGCCAGTGAGGTTTCAACCCTCGCTAAGGTTGACCAGAAAGACGACCCTAAACATGAGATATAAAACAGCAAGCGCAAGACTGGAAAAAATGGGGTGTTGTGGGTGTGTTTAACATGTGACACACGATTCTGGCAGGGTGTTGGGCTCCATTTCCACCTCTAGTCACAAGGTGGGTATGAGTCAAGTGAAGCCACAGCGAAGTTGCTGCATCCTCAAGCTTCTTGTTTAATAAATCCTTTGAAAAACACCCTGTTCCCTATTTATTGTGAATTGATTTTAAAATTTCATTGATTTTTTGGGGGGTGAAAGTGAGTTTATATAGATGTGTTTACTGACAGTCAGATAAAAATTCATGTAAATATTTGTATCAATAATTCAGGTACATCCATCTCTACTTTTATATACAGCTTTATCACAAAAGAGACCTGAACAGCATGATGAGGACACAGACATGGAACTCATTTGCTTACCAGGCCACAACCTCCTTTGACCACAGACCTGGGACTAAATTTGTATGAGCAGGACTAAATTTTGAAAGGATGCTTGGCATGTCTTAGGACCAAAAAGCCATGAGCAAGAGCTGTGTCAGCACCTCAGTGTGCTGTGTCTCCTCAGAGCCACAATACCTCATACCCCTGCATGGGGGCAGAGCTGGGAAGGGCAGCACCAACCTCTGCAGCCTTTCCACAGCATCAAAAGGACACTTATTTCTCCATATAATATATAAAGGATCTTCCCCCTTACAGATTTCAAAGTTCAGGTATTTGAGACTTTGCTTTCGTGGAAAAAAAAAGGGGGGTTTCTTTTCAAACTCTTGCAACACGTCCACTCCTCAGACCATTCATGGAATGGACAAGCAAGACATTTCCTGCATGGAGCAGGTTTGTCCTCCCATTTCTTCCTCTTAGGGAGGGGATGCTTTTACCTCCTCCTGCTGAAGCTGTTGAGATGGGTCTCTAATGTGCCATATGTTCCTGGAGCTGCTGGGAGAGCCCCATGACCCAGACCTTGCTCCTCCAATTAATCCCTCACCTTCCTTCACACTGACAAACTGAAGAGGGTGAGTGGAGGTGAGGGAACAGCTCTTTGCCCTGAGGCCAAGCACTGCCTGTCCCAAAACAAGGGTGGCCCTGTCCACATCATTCACTGGGAATGACCCCTGGTTCCTGTTATGCCCTTTGCTGTGCCTGGGGATTTTTTGGGTCAATGTCAGTTGGCACAGACCAAAACTAGGCCGGGGAACTTGCTGACGATTCAACACTGCCCAGCAGCACAGGCATAACCTGGGCCTCCCCCCTCCAGGCTAAAGGCCTCTAATTTAACATTTAAATGCCAAGTAAAGCTGAAAATCTTCCAGTAAAGGAAAGTAATGCACCTACACCCCACCCTGGAGTCACAGCCAGAGAGCTTTGCAGAGAGATGGGAGCCCAAACTCTTCAGACAAAGGAAAGCATAAATCCCTGGTATCCAGGATCCTGCCAGAGAAACCCATTCCCAGAATTAATGAAATAAAATCAGTCCTCTGATTCTTTGGTTTTTGCTGGCCCTGACCTGCTAAAACCTTCCTACCAGATGGAATCTTTGAAATGAGATTGATGGAGGAAACCTAAAACATGAATTATAACAGGTTCAGTGTCTGACAGCGTCCTCTGCTGCTGTTTAACACACTGGTATAAAATATTTGAGGATCCAAATGTTCTATAACTTCAAAACCTGAGCATCTCTAACCCCCAGTGACCTCCAAGGTTATACAACAACCTGGCCATGACTCTGACAAACCAGATTTAGGAATGGCACACCTAATGCAACCAGTAGATCCATTAGTTCTGCCCAAATCCCTTTGTGAGTCTTGCTCTTAGTGTCTCTCTGCCTCATTTTCCTGCCTGTAGAAAAAGTCTCACACCTCCCCACTCCCCACCCCAATTAAAGAGGCACAAAAATAAAGCCATGGGATTGCTGGGTGCTGAGGGCTTGTAGAAGTGGCCTTCTCCAGCTCTGTCCTGTTTCTAAATTCCACACAGTCTCCCTGCAGCAAAGTGCCTCTTTTTTGACCCTCTTCAAGGCTTTGCAGCTCAGGAGAGACTCCTGACACCCAGTTCAGGGGTGAACTCCTGCATCTCCATATCAGGGGAGACAACACAGGAACCCCAGTGGCACTGGGACATTGAGATGTCCCATGGAGAAATGCCTTTGCACTGAAAATACACCCCAAGATCATTAACATGCTGAGTTTTGTTTAAAAAGTAAAAACATTGATTTCCTGGAGCCTCACGTGACCCCACATTTGCAATCCATGACCCCAAGTTTGCAATCCACTCACTTTATGCCTTTGAAATAGTACTCAAAAAAAGTCCTGATTATTCCTTGCACTTAAAACTCAGCATTGCAGGGAAACAACCATGACAAGGAAAACCTCTGACTGTCCCAAATGTCCTGCATGTAGAGGGACTGGGAGAAGCTGATCCCTCACACCTCCTTTGTGTGCACCTCCAAGCATCGTGTTTGTGATTTATCACAGTGGTCTATCCCATGACAGCCCCTGCTCACTCCCCATCTATTAAACCTCAAACACCTCTCCAGAGTCTTGGATTTCCAAGAGCAAGTCACTTTTTTGTGGGTTCAAATTGTAGGGTTTGTCCCTAATACTTTTAATTTTGAGTTGGGGTGTAATAAAACCAGCTGTCCCCTCCCAGCTGTGACTGCAGTAAATCTGAGGGATACCTGGACCATCCATCAGCAGTGCTTCTAAATTTATTTCCCAGTGACTAAGAAGAATGTGGAAGAGTGTCAGACCTTGTTTTGATCTACGTCAAACTTTCATAAACATCCCTCCTTTTGACAGCGATTCCCCCCTGCGAGATCTTCCTGGGCTGAATCCATTAAAGGAGATTTCACTGACATTGTGGTGTTGGATAGGGCTAATTTAAATGCTTTGCTGAAGTCCAAGGACATTGTGTTTACTCAGAGAACAACATTCCTTTCTGGCACTCATGGACATTATTAAGTTGCTGGATGTGTGGTGTGAGTTACATCATGGTAGAAGGAGATGATCCCACCCATCACACCCTGGTGAGTCCATACACTGGGTGAGATAAAGCAGAGCAAGAGCTTCAACGTCTCTCCCAGTTATCACAGAATTCCAGAATAGTTTGGGTGGGAAGGAACCTTAAAGATCATCTTGTTCCACCCACTACTATGGAGGGGCAGCTCCGGTCTCTACTCTGTTTGAGCAGAGACAGGACTCAAGGGAAGGGCTGGAACTGTGTCAGGGGAGGGTTAGGTTGGATATTAAGGAAAAGTTTCTTCTCCAAGAGGGTGGTTGGGCACTGAACAGGCTCCCCAGAGCAGTGATCATGGTCCCCAGGTTGCCAGAACTCAAGGAGTGTTTAGACAGTGCTCTGAGGGACAGGGTGGGATTGTTGGGGTGTCCTGAGCAGGGCCAGGAGTTGGATTGGATGATCTATGATTCTATGATCTATGATCCCTTCCAATTCAGCACTTCTGTGATTCTCACTCTGTGGATTGCCCTTTCTCTCTCCAGAAAAAGCTGGCAAAGCTGTTGGGGATGAGGCAGAACAAGAGGAGCCCCAGCATTCCACCTCTGGACACGCTCCAAGAGAAGGATCCAGACCTGTGTCTGGTCTACAGTGCTGATGGACCACAGACCCTGACTGCCCGTGGCCCTGCCGTCTCTGTGGCACCACTGTGGCCACTGGAGCTCACCCTGTTGAGGGATCAGATTGTTCAAGAAGTGAGGGACGGAGGGTCTTCATGATGTAGTGAAGATGTAGATGTAGTGAAGACATAGATGTAGATGTAGCTGATAGTTTTCTTCTGGTTTTCAGTTAAAAGGTTTGAATCCATAAACTCTCTGTGGCTGCATGGAATGGAAAGGGAGTGCAGGGGGCACCAGGAAATGGCACCAAAGAACATCCACCAAGACCCCAAAGGCACCAAGCTGTCCCCAGGTCTGAGTCACTGCCAGCAGGGAGGGCACTCATGGAGGGTGACTCCCCTGTCCCTTCCCAAGGGGAAGTAGCCCTTTGGCGTGGGAGCCAGGACAGAGGGGTCTGTGCAGGATCCACGGACACGACCCCAGGCCAAAAGCAGCCCTGGGCACCATCCTGCCACCCTGGAGCATCCTGGTAGTTTTATCAGGATGATCCACCTGCTCCCAGTGACCCTCCATGCCCCCAGTCACCCCACTGCAGACCCAGACATGGCTCCTCCAGCCTGCCCTGGGTCAGCACTGGACAGGGGCAATAAGGCCCCTGCTCTGACTGCCCCAAGGGAGAGGGAAGAATGTGCTGGGAAACCATATCCAAGGCCTCACAGAAGTCCAGGGAGACAACATCCATATGTTTCCGGGAGGCAACACTTGGAATGTATCAAGCTCTGTCTTGGGGTGGAGGATGAGCGAGTCAGGAATTGCTGGGTCAGGATCAAAGGGCAGACTGGGAATGGGGACACTGCTGTGAGTGTTTTCTCCAGGCTTCCTGAGCAGGACATAGATGAGACCTTCTCCTTGATGGAGATGGGAAGTTTGGGGATAGCCTTGGCTGCAGTGACCATGGCATTGTGGAGTTCAGGATCAGGTGAGGAGGAAGCAGGACAGTGAGTAAGATTAGAACCACAGACTTCAGGAGACCTGACTTAAGCCTCTTCAGGGACTTTCTTCCATTTTCCATTAAACCATTTCTGAATTCACTTTCCGTAACCCCACACACTGATTTGCTGCTGTCTCCTACAGCACTGGACAGTTGGTCTTTTCTGACATGCCAAGCTCCTTGTTTCCTTTTGCTGTTCTCCTAATGCCAGGAAATGCCCTCTTTTTTCTTTTTCTTTTTTTTTTTTTTTTTTTTTTTTTGATCTCTTGTTGCCCAGCCTCAATTTCTGCAACAGTTTCACAGATTTTCAATCTGGTTCAGACACTACATTTTATAATCCACAGATTTTCTCCAGAACAGCTCGTTGACATCCATAAAATCACTATACCCAGAACTGCCAGAAGAGCTCCACAGATGCAAAGGTTCAAGTGGGCAGAACCTCTCTTGGATGTACCCTCCCTGCTTTGAACACCAGATTCTACATGAAGCACCAGTTGCTAAACATTCATGAAAAAGTTCATTTTCTGCACAAAATCTCAAACTCCAACAGCTCACAGCACAGAACTAGAATTCCTTTGGCCTTGATGTGACAAAATCCTGTTCTTGTTGTCCATAGTTGTCTTCCCATGGAATGGAGAGCAGAGAAAAACTCTCCAGCGTGACTCTGTCAAATGTTTTTATTCATCTCCTGTTTTTTGCAGATGCTCCGTGTTTTTCAATCCTAGAGTGTTGGAAGGGATCTTAAAGACCATCTAGTTCCTACCCCGCTGCCATGGGCAGTGACAGCTGCAATATCCCTAAAAATCCACTTGCAAAAGTGAAAGTTGGTTTACTCATACAGGGAGATCCTTGGTAGTTCCTGGGAGAAGGTCTCAGGATTATTTTTAAAAGCACGAGATTTGCAATGAAATCATGGGCGGTAGTGACTTCACCTTTCTGCCCGGGTAGGACGTTGTGTGTGTTTCATATCCTAAAGGTACAACAGTAAAATATTGCAAAAAAGAAAATAAATGTAATGTATTCATAATTGCTAATGTGATTGAGAATGTACATTTAAGAAATGTAATGGCATAAACCTGAAGAAATCTAATTCTGAAAGGAAGCTGTCTAAATTTAGAGTGATGTAGTACTAATTAATCCATTTAGCATTCCATGCTGGTTTCAGCCCCAGGAATGACTAAACAGAGGACTGCCCCCAGCTTAGGAGGGGCAAGGAAATTGAAAATATATTTCATATATGTATATATATATATGGGGGGTTTCTCTTTCAAGTCAAAACAGATCATCCCTGATCATCTCCATGACAAAGGTATTTTTTCCAGGTCAATTTGCACTCACTGGGTTAGATGGAAATGCTTTCTAGCAAAGTGAGAGCTAAACTTGTTGGTTTTCATGCAAGTAAAAGCCTTGTCTACTTCAGGGCTTTATTTTCATCAGGCCAGGATGACAGAGCCCTGAAATTATCAGTGGTATGAAGATTTATGTGCACTATCCAGTGGTGTGTACAAATACATCTACCTATATGTACACATGTAAAATCCAGGGACTAACAAAAGTCTGCTGGAGTCAAGTCAAGCCAAACATTTCCATCAGTGCAGTAAATTTGGGATGGACATCTCCGGTTACCTTCTCAAAACCTTTTTGTGGTCCCTATAATACATATGGGAGAGCGTCACATCAAGGCTTCAAGGATGAGATGAGATGAGATTTTCCCTGCAAAGGTTGGGTCACTGCCCCAGTCTCCAGGCCTAGAAGGGCATTGCCTGAGTTTTCATTTTCCAGAAGAGAGAGGCAGTAGACTCACATAGAATCCTAGAATGGTTTGGGTGGGAAAGGACCTTAAGGCTCATCTTGTTCCAACCCTCCTGTCATGGGTAGGGACACCTTCCGCTATCCCAGGTTGCTTCAAGCCCCGTCCAACCTGACCTTGGACACTTCCAGGGATCCAGGGGCAGCCACAGCTTCTCTGGGCAACCTGTGCCAGGGCCTCACCAGCCTCACAGCCAACAATTCCTTCCCAATATCCCACCTAACCCTGCTCTCTGGCAGTGGGAAGCCATTCCCCCTTGTCCTGTCCCTCCAGGCCCTTGTCCAAAGTCCCTCTCATTGATGATTCTATGAAGCATCTCAGGAGGAAAGTATGAGGGAGCTGGACCTGTTCAGCCTCAAGAACAGGTGACTGAAAGGGGATCTGGTCAATGCACACAAATATCTTAAGGGTCAGTGTCAGTAGGATGGGCTCAGTCTTTTCTGTGGTGCCCAGTGACAGGACAAGGGACAACAGACACAAACTGAAACTCAGGAAGTTTCATCTGAATATGAGGAAAAACGTCTTCACTTTGAGGGTGACAGCGCGCTGGAACAGGCTGCCCAGAGAGTTTATGGAGTCTCCTTCTCTGGAAATCCTACAAATCCACCTGGCTGTAATCCTGTGCAACCTGTCCTATTGAACCTGCTTTAGCAGGGGGGTTGGACCAGATGTTTTCTAGAAGCCCCTGTCAACCTCAACCATTTTGTGACTCTGTAATTAGAGGGTCTGCTCTCAGTCTTTATTCCTGTGAAGAAAAACCCTAAAACTACAACAACAATAACAACAACAACTAACCAAAACAAAATCAAGCAAGAAGGAAGAGTCATTGAGACCACGGGATATAAATAGAGACAGAAACAAAATCCATTATAAATCCTGGTCTCTGTGTCATGATAAATTCCATATAAGCAATACAACAGGGAGTTTCTTGTTGAAATCAGTGGATATCAATGACTTCTTCTCAACAGATTGGCATCAAGTCCCAGCAGTTTTGCTTTCTGTCAAATAGTCAGCCTGTTGTTTAACTATTCTTGGTTTTATTCTTTATTTTCAACCTGTGTTTGCTTTCTCCTTCTCCTTATAAAAAACCTGGTAATTGTCTTCAAAAGCTACTTAAAGCCTGACCCAGGAAGTTAATGCAACGTTGAAATCTCATCCAGCTGTTACTCAAACACAGCTTCTTCTCCACGAGGTTTGCAGTGAAAAAGGAGGAACTGGTAGGATTGAAGACTAAAGCATCTTTTGAGTATCTTGTCATAGAGAGCAGGAGCTGTGGAGACCCCAGAGACAGAACTGTCACCTGAATTAAAAGCATTTGGTGTCAAGGGACATTACCCTGAGGTATTGGAGACAAGGGAATTTCTCTTCCTGTGTTGCTCACACACCTATAGCTGTGGGGCCCTGCTCCAGGTGCACAGAAGGAAGGGCTGAACAGCAGTCACACACCATGAAATACACTCCATTTTGGGTCTGAGCAAACACTTCCCATGAAATTATCCACTGGAAAGTCCCAGGACTGGGACCATGTCAGACAGTGTGACAGGGAGGTCTCCCGGGATTCTCCCTTGGGAATGGGCCTGTTAGCTTCTAAAACAAAAAAGGCTTCTTAAACCAGAATATAATACATATATATAGATATATATTTGTATACACACAGCTATATCACTTTCTTTGTATAAATAAGGTATTTTTTTCACGTGAAGCCCTCACTTCATACCCAGCTGGCCCTTCAGGTGCTATGAAGTGATGTGCCAAGACTGGCTGAGCTCTGTTGTGTTGCAGCAGCTCAGGAATTCACTGTTGCATCTTCCGTGTGGACATGAAGTCATCGGGAAAAGGGAGCAGCAACTAATGCAGCTTCTCTTGCACGGATTCGCTGGAATTACGTAATTACTTTCTTCAAGCTAAAAGTATTTCGAGTGTTTGATTGCCAGTGCTACATAACAATCTGGAGTAATTATATAATTAGCAAGAAATTGCAGCTCCCATTAGGTACTTGGAACAAGTCAAATTTAGGTTTGATTTTTTAAAAAGGTGGGAAGTTGTGCACATGTGGGTTTTTGCATAACGACATGACCTCGAAGAAGTGAGGGAGTCGATTTATTTTCCCTAAATGAACATTTCAGTATTCATTTAGAAAATAGATCAAGTAAGGCTTGCTTGAGAAGATTAAAGAATGTAGTGAAATTGGTGTTTAGAAAGTTCATTGGGATTAATTGTTTCCAATTGTCACCAGAAAGCTTGCCAGGATAGGTAATATTGGATTTCAATATCCCTCTGGATGGAAAAAGAACTGGATTAGCTCCAGGCATAGTCTTGCTAGGGAGAAGACCCAGTCTTGGGTTGCAAAGGACCTTAAGGATCACCTAATTCCAACTCCTGTTGGAGATGGGAGAAGAAACCAGATCTGACACCCAGATCATGATTCCTCCCCTCTGACACCACGGTGTTATCCGGTACTTTATATCCGGGACTGGAAAAAAGGGCTATCGCAGCCGTGCCATATTGCTGATCCTGTTGTTCAAGTGATCAACATTGCCTTCATTAAAGCCATTGGAGCCCTGCCATAAAAATCAGCCAAATTTCCTCCCAGATTGAGCTCCTGACTCTCCCAACGATAAACAATTTTATAGAAAAAAGCAATGTAAAAACGGGGGGAAAAAAAAATGCCTGTGCATTTTCCACCCAGATGTGCAAAATGAAGATCCCGCCTAACTAACCTCTTTTAAAGTCTTGAGCGAGGCCCAGGAGATATAATTGATTTGGATTTTTTAAAAGCCGGTGCCAATTTCATCAGAAAGACGCCTTGTGCAGCTAAAACCCACCGGGAGCCAGCATGAAATAATGGAATGGTTAAGTAACTTATTATGGACAGCAAGGAGAATTTGTAGCAGAAACTGTCGGCATGTCATTGCTGTGCCAGGGCAGAGAATTCAGGTCTAAAATTGATTTAGTTTGGTGGTGATGCAAAAAAAAGCAAAGGTGCCAGACAAAGGGATATGGGGCAAATAGAATATTCCTGTTGCAATGTTGAGCCGCTGGATGGGGAGAGAGCGGGAAAACAATGGGAGAGGGGGGAAAACGGCTCAAAGAGCTGCGTGTGAGACTGAAAATATGCTGCAAACTTTGGAAGATCTGTTGTCACGTGGAAAAGTAATTTAATAGCGAGGCAGACACAGAGATGAGGCTCAGCTAAATGGAGGGTTGAGCAAACCTCATTGATTTCCAGGGAAGGTAGTAGTGGATGTGGAGAGATCCTGGACAGGGGCGACAAAAATATGGAGCACAGTGATGAGGACGAAAGCAGAAAGTGCCATTCATGGGGCTCGTAAACAACCTCCAGCAGCGGGATCATGTCCGACCAGGATTTGGGTACCTGGGATGGGAGCTGTCGCTGCTGCGCACAGATTTTCCAGCTGCCTCCTAAACAGACAAAAAACAGGGGGGGGAAAAAGCAATAAGTGATAACAAGGACAAGGAATTTGGTGGCGGGGATGGCAAAGCAACGAATGGGTTTTGGAGATAACCGGTGTCACGCCGCAGCGGATGTAAATCCCTACGGCGGGGTCTGGCCGTTTACACCGCCGAGGATCCAGCCCTTTGTTCCCCGCAGACTCCGGGATTAGGGAAAATGAAAAGGATAAAGAACAGACCTCATGAAGCTGCGATTCACCCGAACGTTAATGTATGCGCATAAAAGGAGCGGCCACCCGGGCCAGGCTGCGCAGAGAAAAGATGCGAAGGTCATTCAGGAGCAGATGTCACCTTAGCAGAAAACAAAGCAGTAAAATGAACAAGCCTCAATGGACCAAATGCCTTTTCAGGCGGGCTCCAGAATTCATGTTCCAGTAACAGAAATAAATGTAACAGGGGGAAATGTGTGTGTTTGTTTCTTTCTCTCGCAGCAACACAATCACGGCCCTACGTCTGTGCAGGAGCTACTTGAAATAAAGCTACAACAACGCTTATCTCTTATCAGCACTCGGGATTTGCAATAATGAAAAGATTTGCATAACAAATGCTCCTTCTCCTTCTTCGGGTTGGGATGGAAGTATTAATTTCCCCTACTTTTCTGCTGTATTTTTTAAAAATCTATCCACCTTAGATACGAAAATACAACCCCTTCTTCTTTTTAACCACTGCCTAAGCCCTTCTCTGTGCTGATTTCTCCTGCTGCAGTTTAGGGATGGAGAGAAATACATTTTTGCCCTCATTTCTATCCTTACAGGCTCCTTATGGCTTCTATGCACTTGTAGAGAAAATGAAGACAAAAGGCCTCATTCATGCCGTTTTACACCCGTGTCACTCTGCTCCTGAGCCAGAGAAGGATCTGCCCCATGTAGTCAATTAATTATGAAGTCAATCAGGAGGTAAATATATGCATTAGCATCAGTGAGGGCTGGAGGGGATCTCTTCTGCTGTATCACAGAGGCTTTATGCACATCAGCCTGCTCTGCCCTTTGATCATTTATGCTGCAGCCGTGCCCCCTCCTGCGTGCGCGTGTTCCGTCTCCCGAGCTTTGTGCGGTGAGGAAAAATGCTCAGTGCTGCTCCAAGGGCTGGGAGACAGAAGGATGGAGGGATGGATGGGTGTCCAAAAGTTTCCAGGCCATTGCCCAGCCTCCCCTTGCCCCAAAGTGGAAAGAAAGAGGCTCAGTAGATATTTAACTCATCCCGGTGAGGGCTCTCAGGGACCTTCCCACACACCAACACAAAAACACGGGACAGTGATCCCCTACAGCCAGGACATGTATGAAACGTGATGTGAGTTGTGTTAGATGTGGGAAGTTCCTCAGACCACCCAAAACTGCTCTTGTTGAAGAAGTCACAGCCATAGCGATGCAACGGCCTGAAGCTGTGTCAGGGGAGGTTTAGGTTGGATATTAGGAAAAGGTGCTTTACCCAGAGGGTATTTGGGTGCTGGAAAAGGCTCTCCAGAGAAATGGTCACAGCACCAAGGCTGGCAGAGCTCAAGCAGCATTTTGATGATACTCTCAGGCACGTGGTGTGACTCTTGGGAATGGTCCTGTGCAGGGGTAAGGGTTGGACTCGATGATGCTTGTGGGTCCCTTCCAACTCCGTAAATTCTGTGATTCTGTGATTGGTTTTTTTCAACATGTTGGAAAAAGTTTTCTTCCACTCTCAGAGTGGAACACATTTCCTAATATCTAGACTAAATCTTCCTGCCCCAAATAAAACCTATTTCTTCAACCCTCTTCCTAGGGAACAATCTACAGAACAGCCTTTCACAAGTGTGTTCTCTTCTCATGCTGCATCATTTTATTTTCTGTTTGGTAGCAAAAAACCCCTTCCACCAAATCCATGTTTTTTCTCCCTTTGTCTTTACTCCTGCAGCAGCAGAAAGTACACAGGACTTTCTGTGTATTCTCCTCCCAAACTCATGAAGGCTGAATTACACCTGTAACTTCCTGCAAAATCATAATTTTGCTCCCAAATGGGGATTTCTTGACCAAGTCCCTGAATTTATACCTAAGGATGGCCAAGCTACCTGTAGGAATTTTGAGTTGTTTTCCACTGTAGGTCGCTCAGGAGGAACCTCCATGACTTGTCTCTGGAAAACTCATTAGAATTTGCAATTGAACAACAATATGAATATTGTTTCCCAAAATAATCAGATTCTATTCTGCCATCCCCACAAAATCCGAGATAAAGGTCCATTTCATGTCAGTGTATTACTCATGTGAACATCACTGTGTTAGAGCATCTACTTCTCCCAAAGAGAGGAAATTAAAAATATTACCATTCTTTCCAGTCCATTGTGCTGGAACAGTCCATATTAATGATATTTGTAGGTCAGAAAGGAAGAGAGGGATGTTTCCTCATTCATGGACATTATGGAGAAAATTTAGCAGGCCCTTTATTCATTTCTTTTTCTTCATTTGGGACACTTATATGTACCTTCTTTTATTTCAGGGCACTGGGCTTTTTAATTAGGACACAGGCTTTGGAACAAATACATTTAAGAATTGCTAAAGAAATTAAAGTAAAATGACAAGGAGTTAAAAATGTATATTATTTTCCTGACCCAATCCCAAATCATTTTGGGATTGTTGGGTCATCTGCATCACTTTTTTTAACTTAAAAGAGAAGAAACTTTATTATTTTCCTCTATTATTACAGAGTAATGAATCTCTGCAGCATAAAAAATAATTCTCAGGTTTCACAATTCCACACTTAGTTAAAGTCTAATTTAGTCCAGTATCCAGCCACTGTTCTGCCATGACAATATCCATGACTGACTTCCACATTTCTAACTATTAGGGGGAAAAAAATTCAGGTATTCCATCTTGGTTCTGGCTGTTTGGTCATACAAGAAATGATGCCTGTCTTCCTCAATTTCTCCTCTTGACAATGAAGTGCTGAACAAAAAGCAGGAACAAAACTGATAAGCACTGAAAGTTAATGCTGTAGGATTCGGCCTTTGTGTCTCACTCACAGGGGAGGAATTATAATGACAGGTGAATTGATCTGGTTTTCCTGCCCAGGGATGGGTGACAAGTGCAGAGAAATTATGGACAGCCTAAGGATCTTCTTGGACAGGTTATCAGAGTAGAATCATAGAATCATTTAGGTTGGAAAAGAGCTCCAAGATCGAGTCCAACTGGTAACCCAGCACTTCCAAGCCCACCACTAAACCACATCCCCAAGTGCCACATCCACATGACTCTTGAATACTTCAGGGATGGTTCCAGTTGTGCACTCTCAGTTCTTGGATGTTTTCAAGACCTAACTGGATGAGCAACCTGGTCTAAACCCAGGGCTGGCCCTGCTTTGAGGAGGAGGTTGGACTAAAGACTTCCTAAGTCCTCTTCCAGCCCAAATTCTCCTACAGTTCAATTAGACAACATCTTGTTGGTAATTTTCTTTTTTTGGTTTGAACCCCTCGCACTCAGAACTGTTCACACCTTTAAACAAAGGTCTTTGGTGCTGGTTAATGACCTGGAATATCCCACTTCCATCCCTACTTCAGTTGACTTCCCGACACTCTCCACGTCTCCAGAATCCACCTGCAGAACGGAGGCGTCGCTCTGTCTGCAAAAGGCAGCTGTGAGATTAATTCATTAGAGATCAACGGGTCCTGAATTCAGTGGTAATAAGGGCTGTAAACCAGACAAAATACAGGGTGGGAAAAATCTGACAAGATTTTGATATCTGGTCTAGTTGCCTGGATACTCTTCTGGCACAGAAAACACATGAGCCACTGCCACCGTCACATGGTGCAAGCTCAGAAGTTGATTCACTTCAAGGCAGGAGGAATAAACAGAAAATGAAATGTCTCCTGTGATTATTTCAGGGCCAGAACATTAGCAGTTATAAACTGCTTGAGACCTTTATCTTTCACACCCAAGGGTACCTTGGCTGATGCAGAGGTGCAAAATTGTCTTTTTGCCACGAGCCTTGGGTTTGGAGCAGCCTATGGATGCTGTTGTGTCGGGAGCATGATTTTGGAAAGTGGAGTGTGTTAGACAGTCAAGATCTGCAGCCTACTTCCATATGGTCACATTAATTTCTGCACAGAGGAAGATGATGCACCTCCCACCATCCCTGTGGGGGAGAAGTTGTGCTCCTGCCAAGCAGTTTGCACAGGACAGTAAATCCATGCACTGCCCCCTCCATGAACAACTTCAGGTGGGGCTGCTGAATCCTCCCATTGCTTCTCCAAACCCCACAGTGCCAGGGCAGCCCCTTGTAAACCTCATAAGAGCCCAACAAACTTCCTCCTCCTGGGCCACAGCAGAGTGAAACAAGAAAACTAAAGTGAAGTATCTTCCCTTTGCTGAGGAAGAAGACAAAGTGTAACTGTGGTTCTTAACAAGCTTGACATGCTCCACTTTAAGACCTGTGATCATCTCATGGCATGAAATGGTCCAAATGTTCTGGGGCACCACGATGGTGGTGCTCACTGCCAGCTGTAAGTCAGGGCAAGCCTATGTGATCCAAGGAGAGACATCAACACGCCGTATCCCATGTAGCTCTCAGGTTTGGATGGATCTCCATCCAAACTGGGATTCATTTAAACTTAGGGAAGTCTTTCAGAAAGTGGGTTATTGGCACAGTGCTTTTCTTCTGGCAGTCTGGGGCTGTGGACAGTCATCTGTGAAGGAATTACTTCTTCACCATCTTTTTTCTCACAGTTTGTTCTGTTAGGATTTCCCAGTGCAAAGTTTGATTCCCATCAGCTTGGCTCTGAATTTGAAGCTTTGGCTTGGAGGTTTAAAGTTCTTGGATTCACAACCAATGGAAATGTCCTGACCCGGTCCCTCCCTCTTTGTGGCTGTGCAAGAGAGGTCAACAATAGGAATTTGTAAGAAAATTGGTTTATTTATTAGATTTATTGGATGAGGCCCTGATCAAGCTGATATAGCGAGTGGCATCCCTGCCCATGGCAGGGCGAGGGGAAGGGGAACAGGATGAACTTTAAGGTCCCTTCCAACCCAAACCATTCTGTGATTCTATGATTGCAAAGATCTTTTCAGAAGATTTTGTGAAGATGGCATTTGGCAAAAAATTTAAGACCCCACAAAGACATGCCAATTAATCCCAGCAGAGCAACTGGTCGGCGTGAGGGCCCATAAATATGACGCTGTAGGAGAGATCTTAAAACTCCAAAGACTGATCAATTTAATAAGCTTTAAGGGCTATACCTCAAGTGCCAGCTGCCAATCCTCAGGCCCTGCAGTCCACATTAGTTGGGAACATGCTTGTGCTTGGCTGCTCAGCATTACACTTGCAAATGGCCTGTTCTGCTGCTTCACAACATTAGCCCGGCGACAAATGAGCAGGAAAAAACATTTACTCTGCAGCACATTTGAAAAAGGCATTTTATGTGCATTTAACAAACTGCCCGGTGGAAAAACCTACATGTAGGAGCTGCCTGCTGGGTGGCAGATCCAAAAAGTGGTGGGAGTTGGAATGAAACCTTTTCTTTGCTCCCTTGAGTCCCCCCATCACTCGGGAGTCTTGCTGTTTGTAAATGGACAAGGTGGAAGAGATGGATGGAAGGAAGGGCAGAAGGGATGGAAAGAAGAAAGGAAGGAAGGAACTCATATCAAAACACAAGTTTCAACCTCTGAAGTTAAACTCTAATTTGCATTAATCTTCCTCAGTGCAAATTAAATCTTGTTCAAGTAAAAAAAAAAAAGGCAAAAGGGAACCACTCCTTCAACAGGTTTACTATTCAGATCAGGAGGAGCTGCTCATCTTAAAGAGTCTGGGTTGTCACTGACAGAGATAGCAATTAATTTTCTGGAAGACTGCATGATAATAAAGCCCAAATCAGTCCTGGCACTTGGTCATGCTGGACAATGTGCTGGTGTTATTAAAAGGCCAATTACCATCAGTTTGTGTTCCAGATGACAGCGGAGTACAGCAGGAACAAGCAACCACTTGGAGAAAGTGGAGAGCACCAGGGAATCCTAACAGTAGGACAAATATATTCTTGCACCACTGTTTTAGTTCCAACTCCCACCCAAGCAATCATTCAGCTGTAAAACCAAAGGTTTTGATTAAAAGGTTTACAGAAACTTTACTGACAAGCGAGGAATTTTATCCTCACTTACTAATGGCTGCCTTGCTCCTTCCTCTGAAATACTTAGCAGGGGTCATCTTCAATCAGATAGACAACTCAGATATTCCTAAATTAAAATCCAAAAGAAAATGGAATATTTCCTCTTGACTTCTGCGTGGTGGATAAATGAGGACAATAAAATAAATGAAATTTTGTGTTGGACTTGATTTGGTCTCTCTGTGGGGGAAAAGGAGGACTCATATCAACTGGTTTCAGTAGGAACTGTTACAGTGGTAGCAGTGTGAGTATCAAAGATGTTTTCCAGTTTAAAGACCCCTTTTGGACAGAACACACTTTCTAAATTCCTTATGTATGGAGAACCCTGCGTTGGCTGGATCCACACCCTTTCAGGTCAACTGGGAAGGAAGAGAGTGTTCTGTCATTTTGTTGGTCTGTATTGGGTGGACATTCCTTATCCTGTCGACATTCCCGCAAGTCTTGGCTGCACAACATTGGCATCTGCAGCCTCCAGCTGACTCCAAACACTGCAGGTGACTTTTCCTGTCTGTGCTGGAATGTCCCTGGGTAGGTCTGTGCTGCTGATGGCAACGGCCTCCAGAGGAGGTGTCAATCTTGGCTTGTAACCATTTGGGATCATTTATGGTGCCAGCACATGTTTTTCTCATCAGAATTAACTCCAGTGCTCTGGCCAAGCTCTAACTTGAATAATTATGGTCTGTCCTGGAATTTCTCTCTGAGACTTGAATTCAGTTTGGTGCCCTAAGGAAGGGGGTTTTCATCATGAGCACATGGGATCCCATCTCATGGCTGTTCATGGATACCTCCCCACCAGGAGTGGCCATAGGCTTTCCTTCAAAGGCAAAATCTATCTGGAGAAGGTAGGGAGAGAGCTGTATTTTAGCAGTGAATCTTTATGTCTATGACCATGATCGTGGAATCATAGAATCACAGAATCATGGAATCACAGAATATCCTGAGTTGGAAGGAACCCAGAAAGGATCATCAAAGTCCAGCTCCTGGCCCTGCCCAGGACAGCCCCAAGCATCCCACCATGTGCCTGACATGATGTGTCACACACCACTTTCTGAACCACTTTCTCACTCCATAAATGCAGGATGAGCTCAAGACCCAGGAGCTGTGAGAGTGTAGGTGAGAGGACAACCTGAGGATGACACCTCCCAGAAACACCAGCAGGATCACTCCACTCTGGTGACTGTCCCAGGGGTGGATGGTCCTTTGACCTGGCAGCCAGCATTAAAGATACAACCCTGATCTCCTTAACTTGATGCACACAGTACTTCAATGCATTTTATTTGATGAATAATCATGAAGAGCTTTGAATAAATGCACAGCAAGAGTATGAGATATGCAAGCACTAATCACGGAATCATAGAGTGGTTTGGGTTGGAAGGGACCTTAAAGCTCATCTCATTCCAACCCCCTGCCATGGACAGGGACACCTTCCTCTATCCCAGGTTTCTCCAAGCCCCATCCAGTCTGGCCTTGATGACACTAAGGATGGTTATTCTCCCAATTATCTGTTAATTTTATCTTGAATTTGCCACAAAATCCACAGGCATCTCATTGAGTAGGACGCATTCAACTAAGTGCAGAAAAGCTAAGCAGCCTCAGATTTTTTTTGGACTTCTTTCCAATGAATGGGGGGGAAAAAGGTGCTTCTCTTTTACTTTTCCAGACTTCTCATAAGCACAGAGCTCTTGTTTTCTTCCCGAGGAAGATATATCCTACAAGAGGCTGTTATACAGAGCAATGAATAACTTCTGATTGTCACGTTTTCCCCCTTAATTGACTGGCAGAGGAAAATAAAACATCAGCAACAATAACAGCTCTGTGCTGCCTTTCACTTGAACTTTCCCAAGCACTTTGCAATCCTGAGTGAAACGAATTTCACAGCCTCTCCTGAGGCAGGTGGGGAGGACAGGAGGGAAGGCGGGAGGGAAATAATTTCCTGAGGTTACCCAGCAAATCAAAATGTGGTTTCTTTTCTCTGGACTCACTGTCCCATCCTCCTGGTGTCAGGAATGGACAAGGAAATGGAAATCAGGGCTGTGTTTGCTTGGGGCTGGGGGATACTAAGGAAGGTCCCCCTGATGTTGAAAAGAATCTTGATGCTGAAGGTTTATTCCCTGCTTTTCCCTAATGCTCAAATTGACCTTATAGGAATTCAGTGCTTTGCTTTCCTGTGGAAAAGAGGCATCAACCTGTATTCAATCCTTCTCATCCTCTCTGCATCTTTCTTAAAGCAAAGTCCCACTCCACAAGCAGCACTTCCTGCAGGATGTCCTAAAAAGACACATTTTTTCCCCAGAAGCTCTTGCCACGTTCACAGGCCGGAGACTGCGGCTCCAGGAATCCACATGGCTTCAACAAGCCCAGCTGGGCACTGCCCCAGTTTGGGAGACCCCTCTCTGCTGGGCTGAAGGTGTTGTGTTCACTGGGAGCACTGGGGTGGCTGCCATGCCCAGCACAGAGCAGGGCATCAGCTGCTCCCGGCATGCCAGGGCTCAGCGTGCCGAAAGTGGAGGACGAGCTGCTGCCGCCCTCTGGGAGAGCCGTCAAAACATCTGTGATATTTGGGACCGTTCCAGGACGAGGGAATCAGAAGTGGATCCTGGAAATCTGCCTATTATCCTAATGAGGATGTTTCCGTGTCGTGGCAGACCATCCGCACACGAGACGGGGAGGCTGGAGCTGGAGGGGGAGAGGTTGGTCCAAGTGACCTTCTGCTTTCCCAAAGGGTGTCCCAGCACAAGAGCATTCCTGCCCTTCCCGGAAGGATCAGTTACCGGTTTGTGTTGTGTGTTATTGCCTGTGTAACTTCAGGTCCCAGGAGTATTTTCCCATTAGGAAAAGGAAAGGGAAAAAAAAAAAAAAAAAGGAAAAGAATCAAAGCTTTGCACGGGCTTTTAAGCAAACAAAATGTGGAACATGTGTGCACACAAGATTTCACACCCACGCACAATTTCCCTTCTAACGTCGCAAATGGCTCGTGCGCGAGGACCTGGCGTAGTGCGACGGCCCAGCATTCCAGGGAGAAGTGGGAAAAACAAGGGGAAACCAGAGAAAAAAAGAAGGAAAAATTTCAGTTACTGTTTTGTCATGTCGATTTTCAGCAGTAAAACCCAACCCCAAGCCCTGTTTTAGCTGATGTTTGATCAAGATGAAAACCCGTCGGCGTTCCCTTCCCGCACGCTGCCATGGGGGTGCTGTAAAGCAAATAAAAATTTGGAATAATAATAATAATAACACATCTGGGATGGCAAAGTGGGTTTATTTAGCATTTTTTACCATCAGTCACTCCGGGTTTCCTAAAGCCTTTGGGACTCTGAGGTGGATAAGGAGGACTTGGGGTTGCAGTCATAGCCTGGCTTGGAGGGCAACAACCTGAGGAAGATTAAAAGCTGTTGAAGACTTTAGGAATGACAAAGGAGAAGAAAAGTCCTTCTACTCCCAGGATTTTGGGAATAGATAAAAAGTAAATAAAAAATAAATGAAATCCACCATTTCTTTGTGCACATTCTACAATGGGCACTTTGGAACCTTTTCTGAATCCTAAAAATATTCCACTGAAATGGTGGTTTATTCCCATGGTCTTTTTTGTCAGTGAAGGCTTTCCACTGAATTATACATAAAATTTGGAGAAAATAGTAGATATTAGGAAGCAAATCTTCCCTATGAGTGTGGTGGAACACGTTGCCCAGAGAAGCTGTGGCTGTTCAGTCCCTGAAGTGTTCCAGGCCAGGTTGGATGGGACCTGGAGCAACCTGGGATAGTGGAAGGTGTAAGGATTGGAATGAGTCAATCTCTAAGGTGTCTTCCAACTCTAACCATTCTGGAATTCCAGGAAAATTACTCCAAAGCAAACCCACTTGCAGAAAACAATCTAAAATATGTCCTGACCAGAAACCACACGTGCAGCATCACTCTTATCTTCTCAAAGCCAATTTCTACTACATTCATTGAGTGTCCGAGTGCCTCCTCCCCAAAGCATCAGAAACACAAATGTGGAACACGTGCTCTGCTTCATTAAAAATTATGCTAATAGGAGACACCATTTAAATTGCTAATAGGGTCTGCTGTTTCTAGTAAGACATGACAAACTGTCTGGAAGGAATTTTTTGCATTTTTAAAGATCCCTTTTTTATTCCCAAAGGGAAGTGAGTTGTTTCAGAAGGGAAAATATATATATGTATTTATATATACACACGGGCACGCACACAAACACACAGAGAGAAATACGTTTATTTTCCCTCTCTGAAATCAAGTGCTACAAAACAGCTTTTCTTTTGGGGCTCAGTGCACCAGGTTGAACCCATTTTAGCCACGGTGGTTTTGGGAAAGGGGTGTTTTGGTGATGCTGGAGCAGGAGGGTGTCACCTCATCGCCCCAACCACCTCTCCGCACGCCGCTCGCTCGCACCAGGTCCTGCCACAGATTAGCAGCTGCTCTTTGCAAGGAATGCTGATTAGCAGCAGGCAGGGGAGGGCAAAGCCACAGGGATGGATAAAAGATGAAGCCAGAAGAGCAACCAGGACTTCTGCTCCCTCCTGGGAGCGGATTGTCTTGGAATAAGTTCTTTTTATAACTCCTCGCTGTATCCACCATGTCTTCGCTGGGCAGGAGGCTCATCTGTCCCGTGCTTGGACATAGTTTTTGAGGTGCTTGCATCCCACCAAGAGATATTTGCTCCACTCAGCAGTCAATAGAGGGAAAACCTGACCCCTGGAAGCGCTCAGGGAACCCATCCCGAAGTGTTGGTGTGTCTGGATTGTGCCAGCGGGAGGGGGGACAGATGGCAGCACGGCCACTGGGGACACCCCCTGTAACAGCACCAATCTGCCAGAGGGAAAGGGCTTCCAACAGGGAGCAAAAGAGGATAGAGAAACATTGAGAGGTGAAGCCAGGAGATAATGTCAACTGAGGACCACTGGCAAGCACAGGAGGCTGCCAGGGGACCACAGCTGAGTTTCTCCAAGGGATCTGGGCATCTTCCACAAACTTCCCAGCAGCCCTCCAGCTGGGAGCATCCCCATGTTGTGTTCCAGTGCTGACATTAGTGACCAGATAAAATATGCTGTTGGCATCCACAGAATTTTATTTTTGGTCAAAACCTGAATCAGCTCTTCCCCCACACCTGGGTCGGGCTCCCAAGCAACAGCTCACAAATAGGCACAGCTTAAAAGCTGCTGTTGGTTGTCACTTCATAATTTCAGTGGCTATTAATAAATTTAAGCTGTGATGGGGTTGTCACTTCATAATTTCAGTGGTTATTAATAAATTTAAGCTGTGATAGGGATAGCCATGAATTAATTTTTAATTTCAGATGGCTTTCTCTTAACGGCATTTGTGTTGAATGTATCAGGATCTGTGATTGCTGCTTTTAATCCTTCAGATTTATCTCTTTGGATTTACAGCTACGTAATAAAAGCAGAAACAGCCTAAATATGGGGGTTTTCCCTGCGCTTCAAGCGTTCCATGCAGGTTTGGAGAACGCACCTTAGTCCAGATAACTTCACTTTCTGGCTGTTTGGGATTTCTATGGGTATTTCAGCAGAAATGGGTGCAGAGAGATTCACCACTGCCCTGAGCTGACCCAAACAGGGCAGGGAGCATGGCTATGGATGTGCCAGCACAGCCAGAGGAGGTGACTGTGTCCCACTTCTACCCAGGCTGCCACATCCCCTGGAGCTGATCTTATCTCAGGAGTGCAGGCAAAGTGAAGATCCTGGACTCAGACACTAAATCCCTTTGTTTCTCCTCCAATCTCAGTTCTAACATCAGCTCCCATCCATTCCTTCACTCTGCTCTGTCCCTCTCCCAGTCCTGGCACAATATATATTATGCAATATGACAACCACAGGTCATATTGCAATTAATATATATTAATTAATATATTAATTATATATATTGTATATTATATATATATGATTGTTTTATATATTCTATATTAATATATATCAATTAATATATGAAGTGGTCTGTTATTTTATGTTACCTAAACCACTGCGTGTCCTTTCCACCTTGGTATTTTCACCATTCCTTTTCGCTTTCCTCATTTACCACCCTTACTCAACACTCCAAGGTCCACAGACAAGTCACAATAACAGATATGTACATGTGTCATGGGGGAAAAAAAGAGAAAAAACAACACAAAAAACCCAGCAAAACAACAGACCCAAACCCAAGGAAACCCAGCAGGCAACAAACCTGTGCTGCACTTAGCAGTGACGGACATTCTGGCTCGTTCTGCCTCTGATGGAATATGATTACGTCTGGCATCCGATGGGCAGAAAAGCTGCCCGACAACCAGGCAACCACTAAATTAAATTTCAAGACTCCAACTGCAACTTTCTCACAGAACAGCTTTGCAAAATACAGACCAAGCCCATGATAAAATAAATCCACAATAGCACTGGAAGATGGCTGCTCTAATGACAGGCTAGAATGCCAGGACATTTGTCCTGGTAAAATAAACAGTGCCAGGGTCTGTGCTCCGGCCCCAGCATGGCTGAGGTGGTGTGTCCACATCCAAACTGTGCCTAAAAAGGATGGTTGCACCCAGAGAAACTGTTAAGAACAATCTGTGCTAATCCGGGTTTGGGGACTATTCCATGGAGTCATCAAATCACAGAATGGTTTGGGTTGGAAGGGATCTTTAAAGGTTGTCTAGTCCAAACCCCCTGCCGTGAGCAGGGACATCTTCAGAGCCCCTTAGCTCAGCACTACTTATCCCAGGTCAAAACCATCCCAGAGTCCTGCTGCCAGTGACTGTTGGACTCCAAAAGACTTTAAATGCACCAATTCTGACAGACCCTACTGTAAGATGAATGTTGGTGCTCAAGGATGGGGAGTTTGGGGTTTCCTTCCAATGAGGCAGAAGACAGTGGAAACAGAGCTTGGAGAAGGTGATCCTTGAATATCAACCAGCTTCCTTGGGCCCCTCTTCCCTCCAGGGCATGAACCCATGTGACTCTACCAAGCAGATCCCTGAAGAGGACAAAGTTTGCTCTCCAAAAGCCCAGGGTCATGAGCTTGCTGTGTGCCCTCCCTGCTGCCCTGAGGGTCTGGAACTCCACTATTTCATGGTCACTGCAGTCCAGGCTGCCCTTGAGCTTCACATTCCCCACCAGCCTCTCCTTGCTGGTGAGAACAAGGTCCAGCATGGTACCACTCCTCCTTGGCTCCTCTGTCACTTGGAGAAGGAAATTGTCATCAACACACTCCAGGAAACCCCTGGGTTGCCTGTGCCCAGCTGTGATCTCCCCAACAGATGTTGGGGTGGTTAAAGCCTCCAATGAGGACCATGGCTTGTGAACATGAGGCTATTCTTGTCTGTGGAGAGGTTCATCCCCTCGATCTTCCTGTTTGCACAACCTGTGGCATCCCCCCAGTGTGTCACCTGTCCCTGCCCTTCCTTTAGTCCTGACCCCTACACTCTGAATCAGCTCCTCATCCATCTTCAGTCAGAACTCTTTGATAGAGAGGAACAACACCATCTGCTTGTGTCCCCTGCCTGCCCTTCCTAAGGAGCCTGTATCCCTCCATTCCATCACTCCAGTCACAGGAGCCATCCCACCCCATCCATGATGCCAGTAGGACTGTAGACCTTCAGGTGTGTGCACATCTCCAACTCCTCTTTTTTACTCCCCATAGCATTGAAGTTGGGCCCCAAAAGAAGGTAGTTTCCTGTCTAGAGCAGCTGGAATTCCTTTGTGCTGCTCTTCAGGTTCTCTCCTGCTGACCTGTGATCCCTCTCCAGGCATCTTTTGCTGCCCCTGGCATCAAACTGGCAGGAATTGGCTGGATCCAGGTTCCCCCCATGTAATTTATACATTAATGTTGGTGTGGATAACATGATACACACGATACACACTTCAGTAAACAGAGGAACGTACTTTACTTGCCACATTTTCAGGGAATTTAGTGAAGAAATGTATTTTTTTCTTATATGAAGAGGATGTTCAGGGAGATCTTGTATCTCGTGTTTCTCATGAGGGAAAAGTGAAGAGTCAGAACCACCAGCAAGGTTCACAACAGGAGCATTGTTTAGATGGGAACACAATGTTCAGCCCTATAAAAAAGGTCAGTAAGATCCTCTGCTGCACCCAGAGGTGGAATAAAACAACACAGTAATTCCAGGTGGGGATGGTGCTTGAAGTTTTGTAAGAATGAGCTTGAAAGGATCGCATCAACTTCAGATTTATTTCAACTTCCTTCAGATGTTGGATTGTACCAGCACCAGTTTAGACTAAGAGCAAGTCCCAAAGGAGGAGCTCCATACTTTTAAAAAAAATCCAATGCAGTCCTTTAAGAAGGTTTTTTAAGTCATTAAGAGATGTGCAACTTCTCAGCTCCTGTTCTCTTCTGGTTTGCTCTATTGATATTGGGGGTGTGTTTGAAGTATAAGACAGGACAAGGGGAAATGGCTTTACATGGAAAGGGGAGAGACTTTGGATTTATATATTAGGAAAAAATTCTTCCCTGTGAGGGTGGGGAGACCCTGGCACAGGTTTCCCAGAGAAGCTGTGGCTGCCCCATCCCTGGAAGTGTCCAAGGCCAGGTTGGGTGGGGGTTGGAGCAACCTGGGCTAGTGGAAGGTGTCCCTGCCCATGGCAGGGGGGTGGAAAAAGTTGAGCTTTAAGGTTCCTTCTGACCCAAACCATTCTATGATTCCATGATTCCCTAGCCATACTGAGAGCCTGCAGTGACATGGAAAGTGCATTGGAGAATCATAGAACAGTTTGGGTTGAAAGGGACCTTTAAAGGTCCCTTCCAACCCCCTGCCATGGGCAGGGATGACTTAAACTAGACCAAGGTTGCTCCAAGCCCCATCCAACATGACCTTGAATGTTTCCAGGGATGGAGCACCTCTCTGGGCAACCTGTGGCAGGGCCTCACCACCCTCCCAGCCCATAATTCCTTCCCAATATCCCATCTAACCCTGCCCTCTGGCAGTGGGAAGCCATTCCACTTTGTCCTATCTTTCCAGACCCTTTTCCAAAGTCCCTCTCCAGCTCTCCTGGAGCCCCTTTAGGCTCTGGAAGGGGCTCTCAGGTCTCCCTGGAGCCTTCTCTTCTCCAGGTGAACATCCCCAGCTCTCCCAGCCTGGCTCCAGAGCAGAGGGGCTCCAGCCCTCGGAGCATCTCCGTGGCCTCCTCTGGACTCTCTCCAGCAGATCCGTGACTTTTCTGTGCTGAGGACCCCAGGGCTGAACTCAGTGCTCCAGGAGGGGTTTCAGGAGAGCAGAGCAGAATGGACAGAAGAACAACAATTAACAAGCGTCTAAGATGGGATGCCTGAACTCAATATGATCCACTATAAACCAGCTCTGTGGGGTTTTAAGAAAGACAGACACAGTAGAAAACATCCTTGTGCTTTCTGAGTATGGGACAGTACTTGTGGATGCAAATCAGAACTTGTTGAGGCCATCAAGGGACAGCAGCAGTGATCAAAACAAGAGTCCTCAGCATTTTTCCATGGCTCTTCCTCCAAAAATAACCCACAGCACACCACGAGGGCTCACCAGCTGCACCCACACTCAGCCAACCAGGAGATGCAGCTCCTTGAGAGGTGAAGGGTTGTGTGACATCTCTTGTCCCCAACCTAGATTTGCCAAGGACACCATGGTATAGCCAGTTTTAACAGGATCCATAAGGATCTCAGTGCAGCCATGTGGGATCACTCACATCAGCAGCAATGGGAGTGTCTTGGTGTGTCAAGGCTTCACCAGAGTCATCAACCTGACCAGGGTTGGCTACTTGCCACCTCCTCTGGCCAAAACTCAGTCTTGGGTAAAACAAGAGGAGCATCAACTGGATCTGTTTGCTTATGGGGTGTGTAGTAATCACAGAATCATGGAATGGTTTGGGTTGGAAAGGACCTTAAGGTTCATCTAATTCCAACCCCCCTGCCATGGGCAGGGACACCTTCCACTTAGACCAGGTTTAAATTTAAATGAGGGTCAGTAAAAATGTGGCTGCCCTTCAGCCTTCATCAAGCTCTTATTATGTGTTACAGAATGTCCCTACCTGATCATCTGCAGGGAAATTCAGCCACAGATGAGGAGCACTTGGGGACATCACCCTCTGAAATTCAGCACAGGATTGAAGGATGTGAAGGCTGGAGCTGGCCCTCAACCCAACCCAACAGCTGGAGACCCACACGGTGCAGAAATCCTTTTATCCTTGCCATGAGGACAGAGAGTGTTGCTGGGATGTCCTCTGGGGAGGCAAGAAATCCCCTGCTCCCAGTATTGGACAGGTTCAGGACATCCAGAGGTGGGAGTCAAAAGTTGGCCTTGATGATCTCAACATAGTTGATTCTGTGAGGCTGTGGTTCTGTGAGTCAGCAGATAAGGAGCTTCCAAAAGCTGGTGCTCTCCTCTTGGAGCTCCCTTCCTTTTCCTCTTCCCCTTCCCTCAAAATTACATTTTTTGAATACATTCCTAGGAAGGATGTCAGTGTTGACCTGTAGAGCTCTTCTTTTTATCCCCAGAAGTGATGGAGCAGCTCCTATTCAGAAGCAGATTGCAGTTCATGTATTATATTAATGGTCAGCATAGGAATCTGAATGATATTAGCTAAAAAAATGTGAAATTTGGGTCTACACAGAGGAATCCTGATGTATCCCTGTCTCTATGGATGGCTGACTTAGGCTTTGTTTGACTATGTTTATTTTCAGAGCCTGTCAGAAATACTTCAAGGAATATTTGCAAAGACATTTTGAAAGGAAGGAAACAAAAAAAAAAGTATAATTCTATATAATTTTCCAACCAGTATTCTAAGCTGTTTCCACCAAAAAAAAAAAGAAAAAAAAGATTGATTTAGGAGGTTTTTCAAATGTAGCTTCTCTCCTTACCCAGTCTCTTCACTGAAGAATGAATTTCTACCAAAACTAGTATTTTCCATGGAAAAGTCAGGTAGGACACACACTTCTTACTCCAGTCCTGTGTTTGTGGCTAAAACATGACCAGGAGAGGACGTAAATTTACACATCTGAGGTTTGTCCCATTATGGACACCTCTATCTCATGAGGGAGGGTGGGGAAAAGGTATTTCCCACCCAGTTTATTGAGAGCACCACGAGGGGAAGAAATACATTGACAGATTCATTTCTCAGGGGAAACAAAACATTGAATTTAGGGCCACACTCTCATGACTAATTTTGGTGCTTGAACTTGCTGTCACACCAATCTGGGCATTTGGGGGTGAGAAAACTAAGAGTAGTTGAGACAACCCTCCCTCCATGGCTCCCAGGCTGTAAAAGGGAAGAGAAGTGGCCTTAAATACTGTATTTTTCTCTTACATCTGTCCACTCTCCCAACAGCCGCCAGTCCTCAGGAGCTCTGGACCATGTTGGAGCAGAGGTGGTGTCCAAGTGAGGACGGGAAATGAGGCACAGCACAGGGATTGTTCTTGAGGGTGAGGAGGGTGACTCCAGGCTGCCCTGGAGTGGTTAACTAACCCCAGGCATGTGTGACACGTGGCACTGCTCATCCTTAGCTCCAAGTGCTCTCCTGGCTTCCGTTTTTGTTGGATCTCCCGCTAATCCTTCCTCCTGATACTTCTCCTAATCTCTCCAAGCCTTTCCCCCGTTGGTTGGCACCTTTTAATCCTATTATGGAGATTTCTATTTTAAAAGTTTGGCTGAATGATGCCCCAAGTGTTTCACCTGTTCCTGAGGTTTGCTGAGGAAATCACTGACCCCTCAGCAGCTCCAGCAGTGCTTACTTGGGATGGTGCATTGAAACATTATTTCCTAAATCCACAGCTCTTCTTTAGCCCTTTCCCAGCACAGCCCACACAGGGTTTGTCCTCAGAGACCTCTGCACCACTGGAAAATCAGGGAAGGATTTGATACTGCACAGTCATTTTAAGCCTGGTTTACATTGTTGTTGAGATGGGAAAGAATTAATTATAAATAAAAATCAGTGATCTCTAATTCTGCCCTGAACTATTTATACTTTTGGGTTAAACACAAAATTTTTTTGTTAGCCCAATTCTCATTGCATCAACCTTCCCCCAAAACTGAAGGGAGCCTGGGCAAAGCTCAGTCACATCAGTGGTGGTGCAGGTTGCATGGAGGTGAAAATAGGGTGATTCTCATCTGAAAAGCAACCTCCAAATCTCCTGCAGGCTGTGTGGAATAAATCATGAGGCAGAAAACCAGGAGATCTGTGCCTGGAGCTTCTGGCTTAACCCCAGATTTGGGCAGCTCTCCCTGCCCTGTTCACTGTCTGAGCAGTTGGGGATCATTTACTCAGTTATTAAATAACACACAGGCACTTGTGAAGGTCTGTGTAGGCACAAATCTCACTTAGGCTGGTTTGAGGACGTGAAGTTTGGCCTCCTCTAAATCAGCCACTTCTCTTTCACACACTTGATGATGAATAGTTCTCAAGCCCCAAAATTTCATTAAAAAAAAAAAAGAGAAATCCATATTTGAAGACAAAATGATTCAAGTGAAAGGAAATGCTGTCATGTCCCCTGCAAATTCCCTCCCAAAAAGCCGCAGGTTCGTCCCAGCTCTGAGTGCAACAGAGGTGAAACATCAACTGCATGAATTTCCCTGCGTGTTTTTCTGCCAACAACTGATTTCCAATGCAGAAATAAACCCCAAAATACTTTGCAAATTTTCCTCCCACATAGGCTAATTTTCTGCTGACATTGCTTACTTTTTGAGATTAGTGATACTGAAAATAGTAAAACTTCTAATCACATAATCCAAACAAGACAGGTTTCAGCTCCTCTCACTACAGATTTACCTTCTGGTCTCTCACTAGAACCTGAATTTTAACTGGTTTGTTTGCAGGAAGATGATTTCCTGCTTCAAATACTTGGTTTGATGCTTATTTGGGCTCACAGTGGTGTTTGCTCATTATCTGAATCCTCCTTCATGTAAATAAACTGACCTGTTGTCGGGAATTTCTTCCTAAAGCAACACCGAAGTTTTTCTAAGATAACACAAACCAGAGCAAACTTGGGTGAACACACCTGATGTGACTTCATCCCTGCCAGAGCCTGTGCCATTCCCAGGCATCCCATATCCTTACCCTGACACCAATCCTCTCCCATCGCCGGAAAACCAAAGCAAAGAGGGAAACTTTGTCCTTCAAGTGTGACCATCACCTGCAAATCTCTTCCACGTGTCTCCAGGAACCAGGAACTTTCCATACATGAGCTGTCTCTCCAGACAGAGCCAGGCAGCATAAAAATAGGCTGAATATATTAGTGGTCAAATCAGGTTATAAATATTAAACTTACAGTGCTGCCTGCTGATACTTTCAGCTCAGTTGAACCAGCTCAGCATAGCAGGAGGGTCTTCATTTGCAGGTCTGTGCTCCACCATGTCACAGCTCAGCTGTGGGATGGCAGGATCCCAGCCCAGAGCTGATTTCAGTTTTTTTCTCCTATTTGTGCCATTCATGAGACTTGAGAAGAAAGGAGAAAGCAGGAGCCCTCTCTCCACTAATGAGCTCCTTCCCTCTCTAATCTTATTGCTGCTTTCTTCTCTCCTGGCCCACCAGAATCCGGAAGAGCCAAATCTAAGGGCATTTGAACTGCAAAAAGATGATGCCTCTTGCCACTCAACATGGGTCCATGAGCAGGACAGAAGATGAGGACCTGGGGAGTCAGTAAGGTCTGAATCCATCTCCCCATCCTGAGCAACCTGGTCTAGTGGGTGGCACCACTGCCCATGGCAGGGGGTTGGAGTGAGATGAGCTTTCAGGTCTCTTCCCACCCAAATTATTCTTTGATCCTGTTGCATGGCACCACTTTCTGTGTCACAGCAAATCACTTACAAAGGCACAACAGAGCCCTAATTTCAGATGAAGGAGGCTGTGTTTGTCAGCAGCAGGAACAGAGGCAAACACTGTCTTTCCTCTTTCTTCACAGCTCACGTGACTGACTTGGACATTCCTTCTTCCACAAGTACAGCACTTTTCATGGATCCTTCTCCTTTTCATTCAGGTCCTTCTTTGGTTGGACAGAGCTCCTGCTCAAGGTGTCCATGTCCATGGCAAAGGTTGGAACAGGATGATCTTTAAGGTCCCTTCCAACCCAGTTCTGTGATTCTGTGGTTCTGTGATTCTATGTTTTGACCCAGCACTGGCATTAGAACAAACTCTTTCATGTTAACAGCACATCTTGTATTTTCCAGAATTTATATGCACATTGTAAACATCCCCAAGTTACCCTGCATGGTTCCTGATCACAGATCAGGACCAAGCAAGCAGCATTTTGCAAATTCGAACCTAAGGAATGTTATGCTTCTACTCATAAAAAAAAATGAGAATATGATTAAGTCTAATTCTAAGTCAGCTTGTGTGACAAGTATCTCTTTGCCTGGATACAGGAGGAAGAATAAGATGCAGTCTCTTCTGCTTCAGGAACCAGCACTGGGGATTGAATTCTGACAGTCAAACACAGCATATGGTCACAGAGGATGGAAGAGGAAGAAAGAGAAGAGATTTTGATTTCACAGAATCACAGAATGGCTTGGATTGGGAGGGACCTTAAAGATCATCTAATTCCACCCCCCTTGCTGTGGGCAGAGACACCTTCCACTAGCCCAGGTTGCTCCAAGCCCCATCCAACCTGGCCTTGGACACTTGTAGGGATGGGGCAGCCACAGCTTCTCTGGGCAACCTGTGCCAGGGCCTCACCACCCTCATTGTAAAAAATGTCTTCTTTACCTCTAGTCTGAATCTCCCCTCTTTTAGACCAAGTTTACAACAATACCCCCATTTGCAGTTCATTTTTTTAATTATTTTTTTTTGCCAGCAGCTCCATCTTCTTCCCAATGACAGAAGTACCATGAGACACAGGATGTGGCTGTAGAAGAAGAAGCTGTGGCTGCCCCATCCCTGCAAGTGTCCAAGGTTGGACAGGGCTTGGAGCAACCTGGGATAGTGGAAAGTCTCCCTGCCCATGGCAAGGAGTTGGAACAAGATGGTCTTGAACATCCCTTCCAACACAAACCATTCTATGACTCCAAGAGCAGCCTCAGCAAACGCAGCTTCCATGTCTGCCCAAATCCTTCAGGGCAAGTAAAACACCAGGATAAAGTTGATCACGTGCTGAGCTGAAGGAGAGGTGGTTTCATGTTTGCTAAAGGGTTTCCCTGGGATATTGGGGTGACACTGGGAAATGACTCAAAAAATGTGTGTTTTGGAGACAGTGAGGGATGTAGAGTTTGTGCTGAGCCAAGAGAAGGGTCATCACCCTGTACAACAAGACCAGAACTTGTCCAAGGAGCCTTCCACCCTTGCTGGGAGAAAACATGGGATGCTGTGGAATAAAAGCTGGTTGGGGGCTTGCAAGGTGCTCCTGCATGAAGAGGAGAAGTGGTTAATAGTAGAAGCAAGTGCTGGTATTTAATGTTTGACTATAAATCAGTTAAACAAACAGACTTGCTCTGTTGGGTTTGTCTGGGAGGGTGTAAAGCAAAGTCATGCTCAACATACAACTGGTGGAGGAATAAACCTTTTGGGAAGAATTGATGCAATTCCCACCAAGGCTGCACATTCCAGAGCTCCTTCCTAGATTGATTACTGGAGAAGTGAGCATTGCCAATCATACAAATCTCAGATTAGGCTGCTTGATCCAGCTAAATTTTGTCTTCATAACTCCCTTAAGGCACTCTGAAAAAAAAATTCTAGCTGTGGGATAGATCCTGACATTAATTTCCAGATGCTTTAAGGAATCCATGCACTATAACTCCTTCTGATCGGCCTTGGCTGTACAAGACTTGCCTGATCAATTGGAGACAGTTGTATACATAGATTTTCAGATTTATTTCTACGTGAAAAGAAAGCCTCATGTGAAGCAAATCACTCCACCAAAAAGGTGAGTCTGGAATATTCTCAGGAGCTGTCCTGTGGAGACCTTGTGCTACATCCCCTCTGCTTTGGCAGCAGCACATCCCTTCCAACAGGGCTCAGCATTTTGGCACTGGCTCAGGATCATAGGAGGGGAGGGACCATTTTTGTCCCTGGGGTGATCAGGCTGAGGGGGTGAGTAGGACAGCAGAGCACCCAGGGCAATTTGAGGGTTTCCAAACCGTATCTAAGTATGGTTTTATCAAAAATGGGAAAATCTGGTTTTTCTCCTCCGGTTAACTGAGCCAAGATGACATTGAAGTAGGAAGTGGAATAAATATAAGCAAGAAGTCTTTTCACCAAGTTATTTAATTCACCAGAAGGGACACTTAACCATCCAGCAGCACCTTATTTACATTGAGCTGCTCTTTATGCATCCTGTAAACATCAGAAGCAATTTCTAATAAATTACAATCCAGGGAGCAGCAAATCAACAGTATCACCTGAGTTGTTTAAACGAATTCATTACAAAATATATTGCCTTTTTCCCTGTGACTTCATTCAGATTGTGCTTGAGAGCATTATTCTCCTGAATTCTCTGTTTAGGATATATATATATATGTGTTTGTGTGCAAAAATATCTGTGAGCAAGAAGAGATTGTATTTTAAACTTCATTGCCCTTGACCTCAGATCTTTTTGAATCTATTGTGTTCCAGCCTCTCTGGCATCACCATCTCTGGTGACATCTAACAACAAACAGCCCCAACAGCAGGTAGCAGCTAATTCAAATTGAGATCCCAAATTCAGCTGTGCAAGAGGCTGCAAAAGAAATCCTTAAAATTTCTATAACCTCTGGGCTTCTCTTTACCAGAAAGGATGTTCTACACGAAGTAATAGGAAAATGTAATATTGTTTGCCAGTTTAATTGGATGTGCTCCTGCCCTGTTATGAAGGAGATTGGCTCTTGCTGACTGTGTATAAAACACAGGACGAGAGAGGATCTTGGTTGTTTAAAGTGACAAAAAACCCAGCAGTGATTTGAGATGATTTGACAGTGATTGGGATGTTTTCTTGGCCTCCATTTGAAGTGCAGGAAGGGACTTTGAAAGAGGTTCTTCAGGGTGAACTTGGTGGAGAACACAGCCCCAGAGTGCCCAAATATCTACCTTACTGAAAATGAGGCCCAAGGCAACCCCAATAGCAGAGTTCTTGATTTTTGGGGTTAGTGGTGGTGGTGGTCTCCTGCATCCAGCTGCTCCTGGCAATGCAGAAATCCACTGTAGAGAGTGACATGGATTTCAGGGGCACGATGAAGAACAGAGCAAGAGGCCCTGGGGGACTTTTCTTGCTCACCCTTCACAGAATATGCCAAGGTGGAAGGGACCCACAAGTTCATCGAGTCCAACTCCTGGCCCTGCACAGGATCATCCCCAGGAGTCACACCATGTATATCATCCTAACACTTCTATTTATTATGAAACAAGAGCTGGAAGAGCAGGGAAGGGAATCTGGGCAGAGATGATAAGGCAGTGGGTTCATCCACGGCAGAAAAGCCTTGTCCCAGTGTTCCCACAAAGCTCTTGTAGGGTACAAACCCCGGGTGGAGTGGTTGGCATAGCTGCCATCTCCTCACTCTCTCTGCCTCCATTTCCAGAAAACCACGAGAAATATTTCACCCTCTTTGTTGAGACAGTTTTCTTGCACTTAGGGAGGCGGAACAAGTGCATTTATGCTCTCACTCCAGGACTTGCCGATGGCCGTGAGAGGCAGCTGGGGACTGGAACGGGGCTTGTTACAGCCTCAGAACTGCAGTGGTGAAGTGCCTTTGGGCTGGGTGAGAACAAGGAGAGCTCTGTGTGCTGGTTCACCTCAGCTCCCCTCTGGAGCGGCCACGGCAACAGGAGAAGCTTCTTGCCACGGGGAGGTGGTCACCAGTTACTTCCCAGGGTCGTAGAATCATAGAATCACAGAATGTCCTGAGTGGGAAGGGATCCACCAGGATCATCCAGTCCAACCCCTGGCCCTGCACAGACACCCCAGCAATCCCACCCTGTCCCTGAGAGCATTGTCCAAATGCACCTTGAGCTCTGGCAGCCTTGGGGCTGTGCCCACTGCCCTGAGGAGCCTGTTCAGTGCCCAACCACCCTCTGGGAGAAGAACCTTTTCCTGATATCCAACCTACCCCTCCCCTGGCACAGCTCCAGCCATTCTTGGGGTCTTCTCCCTGGTCATCCAGAGCAGATACTGGAGTTGTCCCTCCACTGCCCCTTGTGAGGGAGCTGCAGACCATGAAGAGATCTGACCTCAGTTTCCTCCAGATGAACAGACCAAGTGCCCTCAGCCACTCCTTGTATGGCCTCTCGAGACCCTTCACCATCTCTGTGGCCTCCTTTGGATGCTCTCTAATGGCTTCATATCTTCCTTACATTGTGGTGCCCCAAACTGCCCCAATATTCCTGGGTGGGGCTGTCCCAGGTCAGAGCAGAGCAGGACAATCCCCTCCCTGTCCTGGCCAGGAATTCTGGGTCTGATGCTCCCCAGGACAGGGTTGGCCCTCCTGGCTGCCAGGGCACTGCTGACTCCTGGCCAACTGGCCACCCACCAGGACCCCCAGGGCCCCTTCCATAACACTGTTTTCCAGCATCTGATTTCCCAGCCCCCCCAGTCCCAGGGTCAGACATCCCTTTACATCCCTTTGGAGGTTGGAGCTCCAAAGAGATGGTGGGTGAAGCCCCACTTGGACATGGGGGAAGGTGGAAGGAGCTGCCCCTGGGGGTACCTTGGAGGTTGTAAGACCCTGGTTTCAGTGACCATTTTGGTGATATCCTTCCAGCACAGCATCAGGGGCTGAAACAGAGTAAAGCATCAAGGTGAGGCAGCACAGCTGATGAACCAAAAATGCCCCATCCCTGACCCAAAACAGCTGGACCACTCTGCTTCCCATCTCTCATTCACCCTGGTCAGTCCCAGAGCAGAATTGCAGATCCTTTGGGATAAATTGCAGAATTTAACTGTGCATTTATTAATCATAGAATCATGGAATGGTCTGGGTGGGAAAGGACCTTAAAGCTCGTCCGGTTCCAACCCCTGACATGGGCTTCCTTACGCTAGACCAGGTTTCTCCAACCTGTCCTTGAACACTTCCAGGGGTGTATAAATTACAGGAATAAATAAACCAGTTCCAGAGCCCCTTTCCTTGGCTATGAGGCCAGGTCTTTGTGGTGGGATGCACGTGCAAGTCTCAGCCTTTCTTTGGTGCCCTCAAGTTGCTTCTGGCTTCAGAGACACCTTGGAGAAGATCTTGACACTGGGCAACAAATTCCTGGAGTTTGGAGAGGTGAATCCCACCCCACCATGAGCAGGGAGATCTTGGTGATGTGTAAGCCTCGTTCTTCATCTCTATCAAAGAATCAAAGCACAATTTACTATTTTTTAATAAATTAGATTATGAAGAAGGGTCTAGCCAGGGTTTTCTCTGCTCCTTGGTGGGAAGCTGTCGGCAGCAAGCCTTGCCCGTGCTCCATGGAGCTGGTGTCAACTCAGAGCTGACCCACCAAATCCAGTAGGATCCTTCTTGGTTTCCTCATCCATAAAATGCCTTCCCTAATCTCCAAAAGGAGCAAAATCCTGCACTTTGATGCATCCCTGCAACCAGCCATCCCTCGAGACAAGGAGGAAGAGTTTTCCTTGGATATAACTATTTCCTTGGCCAGACCTCCCATGGTAGGCTGGTGCTCTGCTTGTCTCTCTAACCCCTGCCATGACTCTGTGTGTTGACATGTCTCCCAAATTTTGGAAAAGCAGCCATATTTTTTTCTGCCTGTCTATAATATTTCCTATGAATTGTCGCGTTCCATTAATGAACTGGATATGATGAACTAAGAGGACCAGAAGAGGCTCAGACCAAAGAGGAGGGCTCAGACCATGAAGACAGAGCTTGGACTCCCTGGGCCACCCTCATCCAGGTGCTTCTCCCCACACATATATTCTCCATATGCAAAATAGAGCTAATTCCCTGTAATTTACTCAGTGTGCGAGTCTTAATTAACATTTTTGAAGAAACCCTGGGAAGACCTAGGCCGGGGAAGTGGCTGTTGCTGTGTCTGAGCAGGCATCCTTCCAGATCTGGGCCAGCAGCAGCAGCTGGCTGTGCTCCAGCTTCCCCCTGCTCCCCACGCTCCAGGTTTGTTAACATCCCAATCAATAACACCACGACAGAATATTCAGCTTCAACTTTTCAGCTCTGGCGAGGGCTGTGATGGGGTTTTTTTGTTTCTCTTCCCGGCTCACACCTCTAAATCCTATTTTTCCAGCTCCTTTGAGCCCCGCTGGGAGATATTAAGGTATTATTATCATTCCCCATTGCTGCGGGGGAACGGGGCGAATGCTTAATGAGGGAGATGCGTGTCCCGTCCTCTCTAAATCGGTTCATCTCTCTCTCCCCACCGCTGAGAGCTTTTAAAAATAACAAATTGCAGGTTATCCTTCCTTTCTTTGGGAGGATGACCTTTAGGGTTTGCATGCACAGCTCGGAGGGATAAAGAGAAATTTATTTTCCAGGGGAAAAAAGGAATGGGAAGCTGCGATTCCCTCGCGGCGTTAGGAATTGGACCTTTAGGGGAAAAAAAGGGGCTGTTGAGGAGCTTGATAAATTTAAGAGCTGCTGAAATTTTGGGAGTGAGTCAGTTCTTGCTGGTGGAGGATGAGGGATGGGGTCTCAGCAAATATGACCCCATCAACAATCAATAACTGCTATCGGGGTGAGATGATTCAGGACAGATTGAGATCCAATTGCTATTATTGTTATTCTGGTTTAAACCCAGTTCCTCTGCGCTGCTGCCACAAGTGATCTGAAGCGCTGTATTTTTAATTTGTTCCCAGGCACGGCACAATCCATCACATGGCTGGAACCAAATGCCAGCGCCGCCGGAGCAGGGAAACATTTTTGTTATTTAAGTTACTGTATGCTAAGTTTATGTTGATTGCTCTGAGTAGCAGCTCCCAAAGTTAACTAGCGGTAAAGTGTTGATAATGTCCCACTTTTCGCAATCAGATTTGCATAGTGCACAACGGAGTTGAGCGAGGGGAAGAAAAAAAAATTAGCTTAAGTGCTGTTTTTCATCAGCCCTGTCAGTCTCATACTGTTTGCTTCATCCTGGGGACGTGGGGCGTTTGGTGACAAATGGTTATGACATTTTCCATCTAAGCATTACGTCATTAGAGGCCTCTGCCCTGCGGCTGCGTCCTGGCCTGGGAGAGAGAGAGAGAGAAAGGGGAGGAGGTGAGAATGGGGGGCAGGAAGGAAAAAAGTGGGACTTTTAAATATTTTGTTATTTATTATTTTTATTCTCTCGGAAAAAAAAAAAAATCAACCTCTCTCTCTTTCCTCTGCTCGAGAAACATCCCCGTGAGCAAAGGGAATCATCTTGTTCCCACGGAAGTCAGGACCTGGATACAAATAGGGGAGACCTCTCTTTGTTTGGGGACCACTCTTCCCAAAGGCCTTCCCTCCCTGCCAGCATCAGAGCAACCTGGTTGACGTTCCCCCACCCTCCCATTCAGCCCTGGAGAAACGCTGGAGAATCTGGCTTTGGATTTTTACTGCGACGCTGTTTTATGAAATAGAATTGAAACATCTCCTGGTGTTACCAGCAGCAGAATAAAATCCCCAGAATTCAGGAATAAAGCAGGAATAACTGATTTCTGTAGCAATTTTGGTTCGATTTTGTGTCCAAACCCCCACCTTACTTTTCATGTTGGTTCTGCACCTGAATTTAGGAGCGATTTATTCCCACCCTGGATCAGGCAGAAGTTTTAACCTGCATTTTGCAGGGTGTTACGGTGGCAATTCCTCATTTCAGCCTCTGATTTCTGTTTTACCCCCTTGCCTTAGGGGTAAATACAGTGATATTAAAGCCCAGCATTATTCTGGGATGTGTTTTTAGCCTGATCCCCTCCCCTCCATACATTAAGTAATTCATCCTTATTGCCATTAGGAATTCAGATGTTATTTTACGGAGGGGGAAGGGAGGATGGATGTGTGCAGAGCACAGCTTCTATTTTACAGATATCCCCTTTTTGCTGTGCAAGTTGCTGATTAACTGTAACAAACCTCCTGGAGAAAGGTTTCAAGGAAGCTTTATGGGGGGAAAAAAAAGGGATTTTTGATGTAATTCAGGCTTCTCTTTGCAACCGTGCGGCTCTCGCTGCCTGGGTGTTCAGTATAGGGAGCAGCCGCCTTTGCATTAATAATAGTCCAATAAAACCAGACAATATTCCTGCTTAAATGCTTTGAGTTATGTAGATCCCAATTCTAGCACATCAGCAAGGAAAGAAGAGCAGATATTCCGTCCTCACCACAACAAATTCCGTGATACAAATGCGAGCCGACATATGGTAAAAATTGCCTGCAGCCCTGCTGATTTACAGAACTGTTTTCACTCACAGATAATTCATTAAAAATCATTTCATACTGGCTGTATATACATAAAAAATATTTACTTGTGTAAATATCAGGCAGGAAGGTATTGCTTTTTTTCCCTTTTTTTTTTTTTAATCCTTTCGCTTCCTTTTTTTTTTTTTTTGCGACAGATGATGGGGAGAGGGGAAAAAAAAAAATCCTGAGGTATATGATGGGCAGAGGGGAAAGCAAAGGTATTCCTGGCATCCATCCGTTGATCCTGGATATAGGTCAGGCCTGGGGGTGGGTTGGGACAGCTTTAAAATCCGCTACCTGAGCCATCTGCTGCTCCACGGCAGTGGAATCTGCGTATGGGAAACACACACTAGGCAGACATCGATAGTGTGGGATACGGCACAAAAGGGACTGGGAAAGGGCTTTTACCTGATTCAGGGCTACCCCATGGAACAATAGGAGCCAGGATAACACACACACACCGGGAGATGTCCGCAGAAAACGGGAGCAGCGGGATTTCAAGGCCGTTGCTGCTGTGGCAGCTTGGAAAATAAAGGGCGAATTCCAGCAAGGCAAGGAGGGCTTTGGGGGTTTAATCGGTTTTGCAAAGAGTCATAAAATGATGGAGGCACAAAACACGAAGGGGACAAATGACATGATGGGGTTTGTGGCTCCCGAAGTCCAACATTCCAGGTAGAGTTGAGACAGCCACGAAACCTCTTTTCTACTCCCACGTTCTATTCTCTAAAATATGTGTTATGTTCCTCAAAAGGTTTAACAAGACTCCAGCCCAACACTGCATCTTTCCTTTATTCCTTGTGCTCATTCCAGTAGAATTTCCTCAAATTTGATGCATTATTTTAAATCTGAAGCTTAGAGACCTTTAGATAATTTCCCCCCCACCCCAAGGAAAATTCAGAAATAAATCAAAAAAGATTTGGGTTGTTTTGTTTGTTGGATTTTTTTTTCCCCTCTACAACCAGTAGATGAAATAATAGTATTTAAACTGTGGAAGGGAAAAAGTCCTTGGAATAGGGATCTGGTCTTTCATTCTCCACACAACCCAGTAACAAACAAAGCAATAATATTTGGGGGCTCACAGAGAGCAGCTCTGGGGGGAGGTGAGATGTGGGTTGAGATGAATGGGAAGGGGGGGAACTGCTGGAATCACATCCCACAGCGACAAGGGCAGAAAGTTTGGGCCCATTTCCTATGGAATTCTGTGCAATGTCTCACTCCACAGAGCTGCCACATCAATGGGAAATTTTCATATCAAGCCGAACGCGAAAGGGAGGGTAAAACCAACTCCCGTTTCCCCATCGGAGCATCTCCATCACGAAAGCCTCTCCCGCTCTATTTATACGCTGGATAAATCAGTCTCCAGACTGTTTCCATAGATAACAGAGTTCTTCTCCTGCTGTTGTCTCAAACAGCTTCTTTCTCCCCCCACTATATTTTGCACGGTTCCTACCTATCACCTCGGTGAGTAATTCTCCGGTTCTAAAGCAAATGATTTGGGAGCGAGCCGGGATTTTCGAGCAGAGGGAGATTTTTCATCCCCCTCGTGCTGAATTTTGCTCCTGATAACCCCGAGAAATCCTGCAGGAAGGGGAGCTATAGGTGGCTGCATCTGATCCCGATGTTTAACCTTGTTGCAGTCGCCAGGAATTAACTATTTAGGAGGTGAGCAGCCGACACAGGCGTCGCTCTGGGATAACACGGCCAGGCTGGTTCGCAGCGACGCCGATGCTTCCCACGAAAAAAAATCCCTAATTCTCACTACAGAGCTTCTGCAGGGGGCATTTGCAAGGGCTGGCATCTTTATTTGAAATAAATAACTCAATAAATGCAGTGGGTCCCTATTTCGGGGACCAGTGGATGTGGAGTTTCCCCTCCCAGGGATGGGGTGTTAATGGGATTTGTTGCTCCTGGTTGGGGGGCGAGGGGGGTTAATCCCTTCCTTCATGTAGATCCCTGCTAAGCTGGTTTAGGTCATGTTTAGAGTTAAAGTTTTGTGGTACAGGCTGTATCCGTCCGTCCATCCCGCAGTGCCGGGCACAGGGATGAACCAAGCTCCCATCTCACCTCCCAGCACTCTAAAAATTCAGGTGAACCTTTGAGAGAAATTCAAAAAAACAGGTTTAGATTCCACCAAAGCAGTGAAAAAGCTTGTAAAGGCTTTTAGAAACCCCGCATTGTCACTCGGGGAAAGCTCCCAGCGAGGCCCAGAGCCCTTTGTTTGCTGCAATGGGATTTATCAGCGAGCTGGGAGTGCAGGAAAGGGAATTTTTTCCCCCCAACCGGGTGCTCTGTATCCACCTGCAGGGACCCATTCCCTCGGTGTCACCTGTGCCATGGGCTCCAGCTGATTGTAGGGATATACCTTTGGGGTTTGGGGTTGTTTTCTGAAGCTCATCATCTTGAAGGAGCCTACAAAGCGTTAAATAGCCTCACCTGACCTCCTCCAGCAGAACCAAGCTCTGCATCCTTATTTAGGGACATACATCACCTCCACAGCTTTTCCTCTGGCGCTGGGGGTGGAGCAGGGAAGTGAAATGTCGTGAAGAAAAAAAAAAAAGAAAGAAAAAAAAAAAAGTAAGTCTAAATCCATCCAAATTTGCCTCGAAACCCTTTTCCCATCCCAGCCTGCCTGAGCGAGAATCCAGGCGATCCCGGCTGGGATGCGCGGGAGGGCCGGACACATATGCTGTGCCATATGGAGCGGCGCGATCCTGGTCAATCGGATCTTTGGGAGTTTTATCGTTTAATTTCTTAATGTGCTAATAGTGCAGAGGGAGGGGATGGATCATCAGTTAAGTCCAAGGATTTATGTTTTTAAGGGAGCGTAATGTATTTTCGAGCGGGTCGGAGTGGGTTTTAAATATCCCTGACCAATGTGACGGGCAGGAGGGTGGAAAAGACCCTGGAAGATCCCTTTGAGCTTTAATCCTGTGCAGGTTTATAACATTTGGCAAAGCCATTTTACCCAGTGCTGAGGGCTCCAGGCTGTGCAATCCCTGTCCTGGGTCTGCATCCCCCATGGTTTCCATCCATGGGTCCATCTCCATGGCTCGGCTCAGACATCCCACTTCCATTTGAAGCCACGAAGGATGAGCGGCAAAATGTCCCCAAGGCCCCTGATCCTCAGTTTCCCCGCCTAAAGATGGAATTGCGTTTCCTTCCTTCAAATTGCCATTGGGATTGGTGCTTATGCACATTCCCAAAGCGCTTTGGGATCCTCCAAAGGAAGGTTTTACCGAGAGATAAAACCCTATTACTTATAAAATACATAGAGAAGCAATTTTGGAGGGGTGTTGAAATGCCGACTTTTCACCTCCAACCTCCCATGAAACACATCTATTTATTTCTAAATAACACAGCTCAGCTCTCCATAAATCTCCGAGGCAGGGAACCAAGGAGGAGATGAATTACGTGCTGCTGTGACCCCATCCCTGGTCCCCATCGGGCAGCTGCCTGCCGGGCAGGGACGGAGGCTCCTGTGGCCTGTGGCTCCAGCTGCGGTTGGAAGCGTGGAGGTCTCTGAGGGATGCTCTGGCTGTTGGCTTCTGTCAGCCAGACCTTCAAATCTGCTCCTTACGATTCCTTATTTGCATTGCAAACAGCTCAAAGGAGGTATATGAGGAGTAAATAGGGTTGGGTTGGTTGGGGTTTTTTTTAAGCTAATATTGTGTCGCCCTTGGAGGGGGGTGATATTATAAAGGGCAGGCGGGGAGATTGTTGCGCTCTCACGGACAATTTTTGACATCTAATTTGCAGTATTTTTTTGAAAACTCCTCTGATTTTGTGCATGAGATGAAATGTCATTGATAGCAATGGAAAACAAAATGGGGAACAGCAATAAGGAGAAAGGGCCAAGGCTCCCAACCACATTTGGGAGGGGACCCCGATATACTCCTGTGTTTATTCAGAACTGGACACTCCTGCCCAGCCCTGAACGCAGACACTCTCTCGGGGTAGGAGCCGCCTGCTCCTGCTTCCAGGCAGGTTTTTCTCAGCAACTTCTAGGCCTCGACTGGGGAGGGAAAAAAAAAAAAAGAGAGATGTATTTGTCTCCGTGCAATGGGAAGGAATATCCGTGCGCTGCGGCGCGGGTGCGTCGCTGGAATGAGCTCAGCGGCACCGGAGCTGCGGCTTGTGCGGAGAGATCCCAGGAGCGGGCACATGCCCTTGACACGAAATCACCCGGCGAGTAATAAAGGATTTCCTGCCTTCAGAGCCTGCTTGAGCCGGGGGTTTAGCCTGGGTTAGGCTGCGCAGCGCCCTGACAAGGTTACAGGGTCTAACAGGGAAGGGAATACATAGATATCCCTGGATGGAGATGTGTAGGTAGCCACGGCGTGCGCTCCTCACCGGCAGGACCTCACCGTAAACAAAAAGCGCGCTCCTCTCCTTGAAATTCACCTTGAACGCGGTGAGACGGGGTGGGTTTGTCGGTTGGGGTTGGTTTGGGGTTTTTTTTTTAATTATTATTATTACTCGCCACCCCTTTTCCCCCACAATTGTCAGCAGAGAGGCTGCAAAAAAAGCCGAGGAGGCACTGCAGGCTGCGCAGCGCTGGGAGCTGTCAGCCCCACGCCACTGCAGTGATGTCAGCCCGCAGCCACAGCCACTGCCACCCCCAGCCCCTGCACACACGCGAGTGCAAGAAGAAGAATTCATAATTACAGTAGCGTAGCCATGAAACCAGCAGTGGGGGGGGGGCGAGGGGGGGAGAGGGGGCTCAG
>VYXB01003512.1:0-35515 GCA_013397135.1 Pachyramphus minor | reverse complement strand
GTCTGGCATGGGAGACCCTGACATAGTTACATACCTCTGCCAGTATAGTGTGCAATCTCACAGGGGCACATAGGCTTCACCCCCATTATAATGAATGGGGCAAGCCATTCACACCCTACTCTGCCCCCCCACAGCCACCTAAACTCAAAGTGAGAGACAATCTCTAGCTTTAAGCACCCTGCCAAGATAATGAAATACTGAAACAAAGTATTCCTGAAGAGTGGCCACAGGCGAGCCAAAACCAAACCTTCCTGGACAGATGCCAGGGGCAAGCCAAGTACAGGACATTGTCACCTCGGTGCAACAATGGTGGGAAGAGTAGTGATCCCGGACACGCCCAACTCTGCAGCTCTCCCTATTAGCATAGTTTGTACTATAGTCAGATGGCAGTTTGTGATAAACTGCTATTCAACTCTTTTATCTGAGTAATAACTATATAAGAATGAGAGAAAGTTATATGATAATTCAGTTGAAGGCAGTTCAACTCATTTGAACCTGAAACTATCACAGGTTGGAATACACTCAATTTTCAGAAGTCCCATCTATTCCTAAGTGTTGAGTGTAGCTGGATCAAATTATCATGTCCACATTAAGTGATTAAATCAGTCCCTGACCATGCTGTTTCTATGTTTGCCTCAGTTTTCAACTTCTGTGGCTCCAGAGTATCCCCTGTCACCCCCATTAAAGGTGATCACAGATTGAGAGTTGGCTGGTTTGCCTTTTAATACATACTATTTGAATCGTGAGTAATGAGGGACATTTCATTTAGTGGTGTTCCTAACAATGAGACCCCGCACAATTGCCATGTGTCTGTTAGCTGAATGTTAAAGCAAGGTCAACTAATGTTAGGCAAGTCTCCGAAAGATATTTGTACAAGAGGCTGTTTATTGCTCAAACATTCTAAAGCAAAAATAGAAATATATTTAATACTGTGTTCTAGATTTTCACCACATCTTCAGAGACGATTCACTTCTTTTGTTCTCCTCAATAATCACTGCTAACTGCTCTGATGACCGCTCTTTCATTCCAGCTTCAACAAGAACAGCAAACAGAAGCATTACACCAACCAGGATTTTATCAGTTTATGAGATTTCTCAAATTACCAGAAACAATAAGACCATTAATTTAAATATTAACTTAATCCCAGCATGTTCAGTATTAATGAATATTAAATTCTACTCAAAGCACTTCTCAGAGGCATGCAAGAAAGTATCACAAAGAATGAGTTAATCAACATGTGAAGCACTGACAAAATCACACCACTGCTTTACCATAGGTTAGCTTGACAAAATGAATTGGGGTGGAGGGGGGGAGGGGGGGAAGAAAGAAAAGAAAAAAAAAAAACAACCTAAAATCTATCATGACAAAAACAACAGACAAATTGCTTTCCTTAATTTTCACTTATGATGGATGTAGTTCACAAGTTCACAAGCTGAATGGACAAAGCCAAGGTAAACACACTAAGCTAGACATTATGTGTTCTATATAATTGACTTATTTAATTTTTGATACTGTAACTTATATCCCTGAATTAGAAGCATTTAAGAAACAGATGTTACGGCATTTTCAGCTCATAAACATTGTTATCTTGTATTCTTCATTTATATGCCTTTCAGAAATTACAAGAAATAACATAGGAAAGCACACATAATTTGGTGGCAGAATGATCATTACAGTCTGAAGTCATCTGCAAACCTCAGAAATATGCCCTCCATCTCCTCCTCCTGGTTACTGAGAGAGATGTGAAACAGAAGAGCTCCCATGGCAGACCCTGTTGAATGTACCTTGCTATCTGACTCGAGGAAGTGTACAACCCTCTCAACATGACCATCCAAACAATGTTTTATTCGTCCACCAACCCAAGCTTTGTTGTCCTAAAATAAATCCAAGAATATTGTGGTAGACCATGTCCAAAGCTTTGCTATAGATAATGCAAATAACATCCAGTATCCTCACGTTGCTGATAAATCCAGCCTTTTTATCCCTCATAAAAGACAGTTAGGTGATCAGGCAGACCATATTGGAGAAGACTGAGGCAAAGAAGGCACTGAGTACCACTGTTTTATGTGTGTCCCCCAAAAGCTCCTTCTAAGCTCATATTATTTAAAAAGAAAAAGCAAGGAAGATCCACCAGTGGAAAAATCATCATTTCTTCTTTGCACAGAGAGAGGCTAAGCATGACAAAAGTAATCCAAGTTTGAGAGATGGCATGGTATCTCTGAGGTGGTAGAAAGAAGCATTTCCTTGGAACCAGAGTGAGTTTGTTACCACCGAACTGGCTGGAAGCAGTTAAGACCTGTAAGTACTGAATTACCTGAGAACGAACTGCTAATATAAATCTTCTGTTTCTGCTCTTACTGAAGTATTTTGCAGTAAGTTGTCCTTTTGTCCATTTATAAAGGTGAACTTATTTGGTCTATTTTAATTGCATTTTTAAGTTTAAATAGCCTTCAGGGAATTCATTATAGGAGGAAATATAAGCACATTCACTTCAAAGCTCTCACTGAATTCACAAATCATTCCTACCATTTAATTGTTTCTCCTTTAGTTCTATTCTTTCTTTCTTTTATAGAAGAAAGACAATACTTTCTCTGCACTGCATTTTATATAATGAAAAATATTTTCAATTATTATCTACCAAAGACATGTCTTAAAAACTTTCAGGTATGTATTCCTGGGCCAAAATAAAAGCTTTGGGATCATCTAATGCTGCTAAATTAATTTTCCATATGTGAAATGAAAATTATTTTCCAAAATAAGTTACACTTAAGTTTTAAAAGCACTGCTGAGCTCAAATTGCATTTACGTCTTACTCTTGAATTTACAGAAAACAGTGAGGAGTAGTATTTACTTAGGCTTCTTGTTTTGCTTTATGTGTGCACATAAATATAATACTTCTACAAGTATTATTAGAAAGAATAATTTTGGCTCTTTCAAGAAACTGGAACAGCTTTTTGTATGTGCCTATTAGAGAGAAAAAGGTTCGTTGAGGCTTCATGCCAACTTAATCCTTGGCATTTTTTTCTTAAACACACAGCAACAGGAGTTTCAATCAGTATTAGATGTAGGAAGGTTGTTTTTGTAACAGACCCACCTGTTTGCTGTGAAACAGGTTGAATCCACCAACCTGTTTTACACACACTACGTGATAATTTCATGCAGCCAAAATACCTCTTTTTCCATCATCCCTTATTGAGGATATACTTTAAACAAAAAAACAAAAAAACAAGTTATTTGAAAATACTTTTGGATCGTAAAACATGAGAAAAAATAGTGTTCTCTGAGTTCACTCTCTATCAGTATTATAGGAGTATAGTGTATTCAGGCTTTAATGCCAAGAGACTGCCTAAAGGAAATGTTGGATGCTTTCCAGGACTTCAAAACACAGCCAAGTAAGCTCTAGTGCATATGTCACCACCTTAACATCAGCTTAAAATACAACTGAAATAATGCTAAACAATATAGCACATAAGGCTTCATGAATAACCAGAACTCCAGCAAAATTTTTTAAAAAATAATAACGTTTTAATGTCTTTAAACAGAGTGAAAGCTGTTCAGGAGTCTCAAACAGTTATTTTTTTTGTGAACAACTATGTATCATTCTTTTTACTGAACAACTGAAACTTAAAAAATAATCAATAAAAGAAAACCCTTAACAATGTCACTGATTATATCAATCTAAATTTCTTTAAGTGCTTACAAGGGGACTTTTCTCTTTTAAACAAGATAAAAGGGTTTTTTTAAAGAGAAAATCAATTTATCAACAAAATATCAACAAAAATACTCATGGTAATACCACATCATTTTTCCTGGAGCACTCAAAAAACTGTTGGGGATGATGGTGTCACTTTGCCCAGGAGACCTCCACCAAATAAGTGGGCAAATTTCTCTCTGGTCTGTAATTTATAAATAAGTGCATATTCCCTTATCTCAAAATTTTTTTTACCAATTTACTATTTAGAGGGTGATAACCTTTTGTGTCTTTGAACCATTATGTGGCACACAAAATCACAACCAAGAGACTAAGCTTGTTCTAGAACATTTACAAACATATTAAAAAAAAAAATCAGATCATTGCATCAGATGAGGCTGAGTTAGAATAACTCATGCTTTTTTAATGTGGACTTGTCAAAAACAGAAGAATAACTTTCTTGAGACGTTTCTATTCCTCCTCTGACTGGCATATTATGTTGTATACAATGTTGTATACTCTGGAATGCCAGACTGCAGTTTACTAAAATGAAAATTCAGCCAAGGGGGAATATAGCGTTATTAAATTAAATTAACCTGAATATGGAATAAATTGAAGATCAGATATCTCCTTGAAGATATTTCTGTAGTGTACGGGAATGGCTTTAGCCAAGGTAAAGCATAGAGTCTAAAAACACAGAAAGGAGAGCAAGAAATAAAATTGTACTTTATCTAAACAAAGAAAGATTCAGACCATAGCTCAGTAGGCTAGTTACTGCACTAATTCCTCTATTTAGCATAACACTTTGTTGCTTTGGACAAGCCATAGTTTGTAGCATCACAATCTAGGAAATGTTAAAAACATTGTTTATTAACAGACCGTCATTCTCTCTGGTTTTGTTACCAAGTTCAGCTAAGACAGGTCAAAAGTACTGTCAGTTTGAATTATTTTGTGGAAGTACATAACCCCACATTAAGATACTTGTCCAAAGAATGCTAAAATGCAGTTAAATTATACTACATGATATTGACATTATGAGATTTCTGTAGGAGAGTTGGGACTGTTCAGCCTCAAGAAGAGAAGGCTTTAGAGAGACCTAATTGCAGCCCTCCAGGACCTAAAGGGGGCCTACCAGAAAGATGAAGAGAGACATTTACAAGGGCATGTAGTGATAGGGCAAGAGGGGATTGCTTCAAAATGAAAGAGAGCAGGTTTAGATGAGATACTAGGTAGAAATTCTTTACTATGAGTGTGTCAAGGTGCTGGAACACGTTGCACAGAGAAGCCATGGATGTCCCATCCCCGGCAGTGTTGAAAGCCAGGTTGGACGGGGCTTTGAACAACCTGCTTCAGTGAAAGGTGTCCCTGCCCATGGCAAAGGGGATTGGAAATAAAGGCTCCTTAACACACCTTCCAAGCCAAACCAGTCCATGAGCCTACATTCAGCAGCTGTGAGAATCTCAATTTTTCAAAGGTAAGGCAAGACATACTGCAATGTCTCCCAATATCATCCCTGAGTAATGACTGCAGCTAACAATATATTCTTTTAAGATAGTCTCGTAACAAAAAACTCGAAGTTGCAAAACTTCGTTTTACTGAAAACTGGGGGGAAAAAAATCACTTTGGAAACATTCTCCAGACTAATCTTTCTCCTAACCAGTTATTATTCTTCTTTGGATGAATACAAAACAATTTTCTCCTCAAATTAACATTTGTGAAAATAAAAATTAAAAATTACAGAATATTTCAACTTACAAAGCATTTTGACAGATTTGCTACTATATTTTGTTGTGAAATTTTACGTTTCAGCAAAAATCAAATTCTTACAATATAAAAATTATGTTTCTACCTAACCTGACTGGATTTAGTTTAGAACTTATAAAAGAATGCAGACCAATGAGTACATTCAGCTTCTTATGCAACATTCCCTTTCAGGAAAAATCTTCCTTAGTATGAGAATTTCACTTTATTCAATGTATTTCAATTGTAACATTTCTATGCATGTGTATGCATGTGTATTTAATGAATTCAATAAACCAAAATGTTATTAATTTCTAGAAACTCTATAATTTCTGTCAAGTCTATTTACAACCATCCTCAATTACCCTAACACTGGTATCAAAGTGTCATTATATTATCTCAAGCAAATATTCAGATTTAGGCCTAGAAATCTATCAGTTACATTAGACACAATTTTTAAATTTCCTGCTTGCCACAGATATGACTCTATTGTAGTTTTCACTGGCTCAGTAAAGTCAATTTAGAAGCTATATTAAATTTTAAACAAAACAAAATTATACTCTATTGGATCAATATTTTTGTCCTGAATTGCGATCTAAAAGTCATCTGTGTTTTCAAATTTACATCATAGTGTAAGCTTAAGTTTAACACACTTCTGTGAAATGCTTCAATATAAAAACCTAATCACTGCGGTGATCAGCATCATATTCATCAATAGATTCCCAAGTTTCACACTGCAACTGCTTGCATGGAATAAGCATTATCTCCCCGAGAGCGGTACTCTTAAAAGGCTGAACTATTGTTTCCATTATTATAAAGAACGTTGTTCAACCTCTTGCAGTTAATGATGTGCCTTTTAAAAGATAACAGCTGCGTTTATATGATGTTGAATGGCTGCAAGTATAATTAAAACCTCAGAGTTTTTAAGGTATTTTGCATGAAACAAAAATCTGACCCTCTAAGAGAACTGAATTTAGAGTTCAATTGTATCACTGTGCTCATTTCTTGAATAATATAAAGAATTACTGTGGTATTTGCAAGTTTTAGAACCATTAGCAATGAGTTGTCAACTCCTGATGAACTTGGGAGTCCAGGCAATAAGACAAAACCTGGAATTGCTCCATTGTGATAAGAAAATATATGTAGAATAAAAAAAAAACCTACAGAACAAGGGAACATAAAGGTTTTATTTATTTACAGGCAATGAAAGGAAGAGATTTTGTCTCTTAAGAAAAAACACTGAGTTTTTTCTTAAAAGCAAAGCATTATCTTTGTGCCATTCTTGAGGCCACAGGATTTAAGAGCTAGCCAATTCAGTCAAAACCTGCCATTCACGCAACTACCTCCACAACCACAATGACCACTGTGTGTATGCTCTGATTATCCATCTCTCTCTTGAGCCCTCAAAAACATGAGAAAAAATCCTATTGGTCAGTTTTAAAAACGGCTCAGCTGTAAAGCTAATAGAAGTTATGATTCAGTCCTAATTTTGACTGTCAACAGTCTTGTTCAACTTCCCAGATATTCCAGCTTGTTGCCAAGACCATTTTGTAAATGAAACATCTCTTGTGAAAATCACCATATGAATATGTCAACAGGTCATGAAATATTTTCATTACAAACCTTGAAGAAAATCTAAGCTCTAAAGCAACAGTTAGAAAAATGTCTATTTCCTTACACATGAGTGTGAAATCTTTCTCGAAAACATTTATTTTGGCAATCCCCTATTCTGCTGGTGGCCCAAAAGTATCCTGACTAGACTATCCTGGTGGGAGGCAGCACCAGCTACCTCCTTCAGTGAGGAATCTGAAGCAGATGAGCTAATGAATACAAGGATCACCCTAGAGGATGAATTTGCAGTGGACAAGTACCTAAGCAGCTGCAAGGTCAGAAAGAACTAGAAATTTATGTTACTCAAAGTAAAAGCCTGAAAGTTTGTACACATTTATCCAAGGATGAAAAAGAGCCTTAGAAAACCACCAAGAGAGATGCCTTTTTTTTTTTGCTCATGCTAATAGTGGGAATAAATGCCAGCTCACATACTGGGGTCAGGGATCCTTCCACCTCTACATAATCTTTTAAAAGTTTTGTAGTCAACTAAGATCCTTGAGTTACCTGTCAGACCTAATTAGCATTCTTCTTTATTCTCCTTGTCTCCTACAGTGAACACAAATCTGTGATTTTTAAAGCTTAAGAGAATGTTCAAGGTGTAAGTCACAGTCACTTACTTGATGTGTAAATAGACTTTCCCAAATAGGAAACAGGTACGTGTGTTCAGGGTAGATCATGTATGTTTGCATGATGATAAGGGAAGGTGTGTGTGGGGCAACTCTAATCTATGAAAAAGAGGAAGAAAGGCATTGGAGCCCCACTACAAATCCTGAAGCCTCTCTACAGGAGATCTTCTCACAGTCATCAATATCTTTCCCTCGCCCAACTTTCTATCTCAAAATTTTCAGAAATTCATGCTATTCCTACATTCAAGAAGAATTCCAGAGCCCTCTGCAATACAATTCAGGAGGAATGCAGCAAAAAAGAGTCCGCTGCTTAAAAGATCCACCCTGAGTTGTGACAAAAGGAAAGCACCTACAATAGCTTATTATAGCTGTTTTCTTCCCAGGAGAACTTTACCTCCATGAAACTGAGGGCATTTTACCCTAAAACTGAATTTTAATATATGTGGATCTAGTCTTCTTGAACTTCCTACATGGCTATTTTTGAAACAGATATTTTTTTTAGAAAAATGCAATAAATTCCAAAAACATTATTTATCCAAGGAAGAAATCTTTAGCAATAAAGTACACAACTGAGTGTTGACACACTTGTTCTGCCAGAGATTTTTTGTGCGCTCCATCCAAAAAAAAGAAATACTTATCTCACTTGTGAATTTCACATGTCAATTTGATTTCTGTAGTTTCCAAATTATTCAAATACACTATGAATTATAAAAGTCTACTGTTATATGAAAATAAAAATCAATAATAATAATAATAATAAAGTTCTTAGTTTCAATTCTTTATTTGTAATTTTTTTTACTTGCAACCCTTCTTAAGTAGCTTTGCAAATCAAGTCCATACACTCACACAAAAATTTTAAAAAAGCATAATTTGAAGGGGATCTTTGGACTTTGGAGGAATTTTATTTAAAGGCAAAGACGTAAATGCATGATTAACAACAATCTGGTAAACTGTGAAATACAATGAATCCTTCCCTTCTCTGTAACAGATCACAAAATTATTAAAGAATTTTATACTAAAATAGAGACTCAAAAGCAAGCTTTCCTTTTTCTTTGAGACAAATTTGGAGAGTTCCTGCAGCACTCAAGTGTAAAATTACAGAACTGCTGGCCAAGGTATGCAACATACATTATAAACAGCCACTGTGCCAGTGGCAAATTACTGTCGGGGCAGGTCTGTCAGCAGACTGGCATTCATTGACGAGGCAATTGACATTAACCAGATCATGGTATACCCCTAAAAGGAGGTGAGAGAGACAAGACGGAAGGACAAAGCAACAAAACACAGCCAGAGAGGGAAGACAAAAACTTCCACACAGCTGCATACCTGCATTTCCTGTAAAATCTGCAAAGTCATCCCGAGCTTATAGAAACTGCAAGTAGAGCCAATGCACATGTATGTTTAAGTAGAAGCACCAATCATAGTTTGGCAGGCATGATACACTAGGGGCAAGCACCAATTGTAATTTGACATGCATGATACATTGGGGGCTATAAATGTCCGTGAGCTGTTACAATAAAAAACTCTCTCTCCTCCTGTCCTGTATTTGAAGAAGTATGTTTTTATTGACCACCATGACTAACTGCGAGAGATTACCATCATAATTCCCATCTATAAAAAGGGTTTAAGCATGATTGACCAGTCAGACTGACTTCACTCACCCATGGGAAGATGGCAATCTGTCTTTAAAAAAGAAAAAAAAAAAAAAAAAAATGGGGAAAGAAAGGATTACTTAATACACCCACATATGAACACAATTTTGTTTGGGAGGTAACACTGTGGCTTTTGTAAAGGCAAATTCTGCTTCATTAACCTCTTGGAATTGCAGAAAGATAGGAATAACCATGTGAATAAATTCTGACGTGGGTTTTCAACTGGCTTATGAAAAGGTTCCACATGAAATGTTATGAATAAATTCTATTGCTGTGGGATTGGGAAGAGGTCATTTTAGCAACAGGGAGACAGTTACAACAGAGGAAACAAATGATAGTGTTTTGGTGTGATTTTCAGGAGGGAAAAATAGCAAAAGCAGGGTTGGTGCTGGCTACATCTCTATATCACTTCCCTTTCAGTGATTTGGAAAGGAGAAGCAACTATGACACCTCCAAGCTGCAGGTTCATACTGAGCTCTTTAAAGGTAGTCAAATGCTGTGCCCATGGCAAAGAACTCTTAGAAGAGATGTGGTAGGTGTAAGGCTGCAGTGAGGAGAAACAACACAGAACTGACATTTTAACTCAGGAACAAGACCTCAGGGTCAACCTTGAAAGTTCTCTGAAAACATCAGCTCAGAGTGCAAGGGCACTTGAGAAGCCAAGAAGTTTGGCTTCATCAGGAAGGTTGTTGAGAACAAGGTAATCTGTTTGTTCTTGTAACAAACATTGATGCACTCACATCCTGAGTGCTGTATGCCATTCCAGTATTTGCATCTCAAAGGGAAAGTAGGAGAATTAGAGAACATAAAAACAAAACCAGCTAAAATGATGCAGGAGTGGCTTGGCTGCCTTATAAGCAGAGATTTAGAGAGCTGAGTAGTTCTTTGATTTGGACAGGAAAAGGCTGAAGAGGGTTATGACAGAGGTGAAGGAACTCAAAGAACATTTGTCTCTTTCAGCGAGCTAACACATTGCCATCCTCAGCTTATGTCAGAAAAATCCGAGCCACAAAGCAAAAACTTGCAGTATCTTCATGCTACCTACCAGTACTTTCATTTTCAGATGTTTGAATCAGACAGGGCTACTTTTCATGAAGTAGCATCAAATCTAAGCAAGAACTGAGAGGAACTGCAGGACATTCTCAGTACCACTTATTTCACCTAAATGCACACAGAAACCCGCCCATGAAAGAGAGTCAAACACTTATTTTAAAACGCTTCACTTACTTTTTGGGCATAAGGCCAACAACTGAAGCACTGTAAAAATTAAACCAACTCTATTTAAAAGGAAACCTTTTTAACTTAAAATATTAATCTTAAGAATAGTAATATCAGACAGAGGAGGAGGAGGGCAAATGAAACACCTGAAAAGTTCACGTTAGTACTTAAAATCACATATACTTGCCATTGCACAGGTATTCATTATGCATAACTTTACCAGATTAATGTAATGCATGTCACAAATGTGTTTCAGAGAGTTTTATGGATAAAATAGCCTGACACTGTCCTGGGACCCCAGGGCCAGAACAAAACACCTCAGAGAGCCAAGCTAATTAGTAGCATGAGCATCAAATGTATGGGTGGGAGCAGGGCAGGAACCATGCTTCAGCTTCTCTCAAGCCTTGATGTAACTAAAGCCAGTTTCAAAACTCACATACTCTTCTTCATCCATATCAAAATAGCTGTGCTGCTGCTGTAAACAAAATAAAAATCTATCCAAAACAAATTCTACAAACACAATGCAGCAGTATGGTGTTCATATACTAGAAATAATTAGCATATTCTGAAAACCAGATGGAAGGATTGCTAGCACATTAGGACCCTACAACAACGAAACAAACAGTCCACTGGAAGAACCTGCCAGCACTAGTGTCATAGTCCGCAATTAGCCCTCGTTGCTTCTGCTTTAGAATCTTTATTGAATAATGGAGGATTTTTTTTTTTGGAATTTGACTGTGTAAGGAGGTACACACCATAGCCCTTATATTCAGAAGGTGGATCTGTCTATTAAAAAATATAAGCATTTATTTTAGAAGTTAGATTCTTTCCTCAACGAGAAGCATATATAAGAGTTTACTGCAGACTGCTGTATGTTCTCTGCAAAAGATTTCAAAAAGCTGAATAACTAGAAAATTATTCAAAGATATCTCATGTGAGGATTCTTATATTCTTCTATCTTTTATTAGGATCTAAAAATTACATGAGAATAGACATACTCTAACTTCTTGCACCTTCTTTTTTGACATTACTATTATTGCCAGTGACCATGAAGGAATGGCGCGCAACATATCACAAATTAAAATGCACTGCATCTTAAAGATACTTCAACATAATCCACCTGCATGCAATTTTCGTAAGACTTGTTAAATATTTAACAGGACTACCTATGGAGCAACAAAATGTATAAAGTCAGATGGAATTGTATTAACTGCTTCTAGAAAACTGGGAATATTTTATAAAAGGGAGAGTAACCAAAAGCAATATAATATTCCATAATGGCAATAGGTAGACAAGTAATTTCTGAACTATACAGGTAACATCCTGGAAATACAATTAGGATCAGTAACTCATTGGAAGTGAATACCTTAATAATTTCTACAAAGATAATGCCTATAATGTCTCTAGTTCAAGTTCAGTTAAGAACTTTTAGAAACACTTTAGGTGGTTGTTAAGCTGATGACAAAATCTTGACTGATCTGCTGAAATCTCTGGAATGCCTTTTATTTCCTCTGAAGTTATGATTAGTTGGTTTCTCCACATTATATCCTTGAAACGTTTGTTCAACTGCATGATGCAAAAATAATCCTTTTGCCTGAAGACACATTACGTGGAATAAATCCAGTTACTCTGTCCTACAAGTAGAACAGCTCAATGAAGTAAATTTATCGTCAAAATGCCACAAGCTCTTAAACCCTGTACGGCATGAAAAATTTGCCTTTATTCAAGCCCTGTGTTCATTCAGCATAAAGGCAGTCTCTACAGCCAATATACCAGCATTTGTAAATCACCTTTTTTTTTCCTTGGAAAAAAGACCAAAAAGATATCCCTTATCCAGCAATCAATGTAGTTCTTAAATTTTGTGATTCAAAATATATCAAAGAGTAAGGCTTCTACATAAGTATTATTATCCTTATTATTCTCAAATTTTCAAACACCAAGACATCTGAAGAATTCAGGGAGCTGACATACTCCCCCAACTCACAGGAATCTATTACCAAGGATACTGAGGAACTTGTCTTTGTTCGCTCTCAGTGCTTCTGAGTTCTTGTGGACTCTGACTGACTTTTTAAATTTATCCAGTTTCTCATTTACTTTAAGTTAGCCTAAGGCTTCCCCAGGACTTAAGTCCTAACAAGTTATGGACAACTTCTCCCCTAAGCTGAGCATGTTTGGGGACAGGGAAAGTTCTGTTCCAGATTCCACAAATCCCAGTTATTTCCACCAAATACATGTCAGTTGGAAAATAAGTAACTATAAAACCAGAATCTAAAGTAAAAGAGAGACAGCAGCGATTTACAGAGAAAATCCCATTTAAGTTCATGAGAAATGAGAAACACATAAGGAAGATGACAACATAAAGAAATAATAAAGGCAGTGGAAGTGACCTGCTCCAAACATGCAACCGGGATCTAGAATACTACATTTATAGTGTTATGAGATCTTAAAAATATGCTAGGTGTTTTTTTTCCCTGGATTGTCAACTGTGCCTTGCTGATGAACAGCTGAACTATTTTGATTGCCCTTTTCTATGGTTGGAACATCTAAAATAAAAAAAATAAAAAAACAGATATAGTCAGGTTAGGCACCTGAGGAAAAAAACAAACAACTGGAAACACCAGACACAGAACCTTTTACTTTCCCCTATAGCAGAGAAGATTTTTAAAGCCGTGCTACTTTCTCCACGTCTTTCCCATGTCTTTTTAAATACTACCAGTCCACTGATTATCATCACATGTCAGTGCTGCATGCTTTTTCTTACTGTGTTTTTTGAATAGTCTGGTCTTTGCTTTATAGCAAGGGTGTGCCTCTACTCTACTTTTTTCAGCATCTTTTCCCATGCCTCACCCAATTCAGGCAGAAGGCAATCAGTTCATCACCTGTTACCATCTTTTGTTCCCACATCCTTTCACATAATGAATTTTCATTTCCCTTGTGAAGTCACCACAAAAGGAGATCCACATTTGCCACCAATCTCTATGCAACCTAGAGAAAGCTTTGCACTTGCTCTTCCACTAGTATTTTAGAAACTGAGATCACTGCAAAACCATACACAATAAGCACACTTCTTACATTGTAATAAATATTATATCTGTATTTCAACATTTGCATGTGACTGTTTAATTTTGTGATTTCCTTTGTGATATCAACACCTTTATTTTAGCAGCCCTGAAAGACTCCTTGGTTACTCTCATCCAGGATGACTATTTGCCATCTTCTGATAGTGATTCTTTTCCTGAGTTGCTTACAAAGCTCCTTTTTCCATGGATTTCAGTATTATTTAGGGCACTCAAAGAAACTTTCAGAACTAAGCACTAAGTAAAGCATGAAGGCAAGACCATTGCTGTATGGAGTTGGCTGTCCAGTCCTAAGAGAAAAGGAAACAGATGTTTGTGCCTAATAGGACTAGTTCGTTCACCTTTTACAGCAGCACCAACTACATCTACTACAAATCAAAAGAAGTAGGTCCTTACTCAGCATGTTATCACTTCATACACAGATTGCTCAGCAATGGCTGAGAAAAATGTAGGGGTTCTTTTTGTTTTTACTTTAAATCCTNTCAAATCGGTAGCTTAACAACAGGTAGGCCAAACTGGTCAAAGAAGCGAGGTTTAGCACCTTGAACAGCTCCAGGACTCAATTCCCTTTGAAATTCATGGGATTAGTCAACAGACTTGCTGTCAAGAATGAAGGAAAAAGCCTGAGCACTGTCTGTTTGCATGTTGAAAGCAGAGATCTCTGATTTCTGACATGTTAAAGCACTTACACAAATGTGTAACTTCAGTGAATTTATCAGTGCTACGAGAAATAGCAAAGAGGCTCAGAGAAGCATCTGGCTTACTGTGTTTCCAGAAGGTTGGTCCAACAGCACACACCTTCAGTAGAGCCACAGAATGCACAAAACATCCTGGGCTTATTCTAAAACAGTCTGAATTTTGTCAGGTGTATAACCTTCAAGTCCTAACAGTTATGTTTCAAGTTTTACTTGACCCGTGATTTTCTCTGCATAAAAACAAATCCTGGCATGCCTTTACATGTGCCATTCACCTAGACTTCCTATCAAAGGCTGCATGACTAAATATTTTCTCTGGTGAAATCTCTATTTAGCTGCATCTATGAAAAGCTTCTTATACTACTGGCCAGAAACCTTCTTTTCCAAAACATGATTGCTGTCAACTTGGAAGTTACAGAAAGAGTGTTAGTAAAGAGAATCTAACAATATTACTAATGTAGTAATGATGGCAAACTAGATGAGATTACTGCCATGAAAAGCTGTGGATATCATTCTCTAAAACTGTAATTTGTTGCCTCAAAATTCCCAATGAGTCACTCCTAGACATCAATGCACTTCATTTGTATTCCTGGGACAAATTAATCCTTCAAGGCATCCTTTGGCTTTCAGAGAGTTTCACAGAAGATTAATGCAGACCAAACTCTCTGAGGAAAATGGAGAAATTATGTGATGAAACTCAAATATGTCATGTTCTCTTCTTCTGAAAAGTAACTGGTCAATTACCAGACTATAGTTTAGGCAGTCATGGTTCTAAAAAAGTCACATCTCTGTCCAAGGGTGTTTGGAGAGGAAACCACCCACCACACGGTTTTCTGACAAAACCTGTGACACTACGCAGAAGCTACACTGGGAGAGTCTGTTCCTGAAGGACTGCACCATGTGGGAAGGACCCATGCTGGTGCAGTTCTTGAAAAACTGCTGTATGAGAGAATGACCCACTTTGTAAAGGTCATGAAGAACTGTATTGCATGAGAGAGAACCTGCACTGGAGAAGGAAAACAGCATGACGAGGCAAAACTGGCAAGCACTACAAAGACAAAGCACTACAAGCTACCCCCAACTCCCATTCCCCATCTCTCTGCACCACTTGGGAGGAGGATATAGAAAAGCAAGGAGTGAAATCGAGCCCAGGAAGAAAGAAGGGGTGGGGGAGGGTGTTTTTAGTTTTGTTCTTATTTCTCAGAATCCTACTCTGTAGGTAATAAATTAATTTCCCCAAGTCAAATCTCTTTTGCCTGTGATGGTAATGGTAATTCATCTCCCTGTTCTTATCTCAACCCACAAATGTTTTGTCACAGTCTCTCCCCTGTCCTGTTAAGCAGGAGAGTGACAGAGAATCTTGGAGGGGACTTGGCAGCCAGCTGAGGTCAATCCACCACAATGATGCTCTCGTCTGCTGATAAACATGAGACTAAAGTCAGATTTTAGTTTACCACACAGCTATAGCTTAATGAATTCCATACTGTCATTTAGGTTTCTTCTACTTCTTATTCTACTCCTAATGAAAATACAACTTGCCCTCTAGTAAATAAATCACACTTATCACATTTAAAGTTGAAGATGATAGTTAAATATAATACAAATTCTCTCACTTTAACATTATTAAAAAACAAGCATGAAATTTCATTTTTCGGAGCAAGGGGCAGCAGCCATTTTGCAAACAGAAGATCAGAAAATACATAGTCGTAGGAAAAGTTTGGCTCACCATTCATTTGTGCCTTTGATTACTGATTAAAGGGCTGATGTGCTGTTCAAGTAATTAGTGATGGCAAGTGTCCTGTCACTGGATACTAGGGAGTTGTATTGAAGTGCTGTTAAAGTGCAATTCTCTGTTCAAATTTGTATTCTGCTGACCAGTAACGAGTACATAGTATGTTCAATTCATCAAAGTGACTGCTTGTGCCTGTTCAGTATAATTAACGTCTATAAACATTGTTCATCTTTCTTAATGATGAAAAGGATGCAAGTATTGCCAACAAAGTTCCCTTACCATAATGGTAGTAGAAAACTCTACTGTTTTCAAGTTCAGAGAGTGTAACCAGGTAAGCTGACATAATGAAAAATAGGTCCCACTATTTCAAACAGTGCTTATACTTGCATGCACTGGATCAAATGTGAGATTAAGTATATTGTTCAGTCTCCATTTAAAATGGTTTACAACAATACCATGCTGACGAATTAAAATAGAATGGGTTATGCAGTCCCTTAAATTAAACAGGACTTTTATAAAATGCTCCATAGGAAATGAAAAGCCAACCTTACATGCCCCAACAATTTGCAGTGGTGTTATGTTGCCATTTTCTCCTAGGAAGAAAAAAATCTATTTGAAATAAATGTCAAAGGGAAGAGTAGAGATTGCAGAGGATGTTTGTTCACCAAAATATTCTTTCTTCTTGCCATTTGAAGGATATTTATTTTAACAGAACGCAAACTGATGGAAAGTGTCAAAAACTGAAAGACTGAAAAGGTATACAATCTACATTACTATTTTAATAGCTTTTCCTTACTATGTTCCACTATGAAAAACAAGAAGTTTCTTAGCTGCTTAACATGACTCAGGAAAATCAGTTCTGTGATCTACTACCCTTAGGGCACTCCAGTGCTATATATACACTCAAGCTGGTAACCATGGTAGAACAGTGATCCAGCCTAACAATTTATAATCTTAGTTATTTTAGACATCTTCATGTCAAATATCAGCTGCTTGTATGAATATACTTTAAGTCACATAAGCAGGTTTGAAATTCTGCTCCTGCTAATGCTGACATAAACCCCTCTGAACCTTGACATACACAAACTAAAATCCTCAATGTGCATCAAACACACTGACAGATAATGTTTTTAAATGAGTTGAAAGGCATTTAAAGAGCTTTTGACCCAATGAAACTGAGAAATAAGACTCAGACCAAAATCTCACAGCAGACATTGGAAACTTCTTAAAGAAGTTCAATAGACTTGAAGTTCGTTACCAAGCAACCAGTAGCCAAGTAGAAAAAAATGTTATTTTTCTACTTTTAAATATCCAGCAAGATTAATAAAAAGGTGGGAAAACAACCACAAGGATTTAGCAGTGCTTTCTCGTGATGAATTAGCTTGCTTTATCATTTAGTAACCAAAAAAAATTCCCAGCTTTTAGTTGTATGTATTTCTTGCAATGTCCTAATTTTGCTTTCTTTTACTATATACAATACTTTGGTTTGTGTTGTTTTGTTTTTCAGACAATAGGAGTTGACCTTTAGGTTGGTTAACCTAGTTCTGTTGAAGTGGGCCCTTTCCCCCAGGTAATCCAAATTATTATNTATAATATAATGTAAATATATTTAAATATATTTATATTAATATCAAATATATTTTATATACAGATTATAACATACTTTATGTAAGCAGGTTAAATTAGTACTAGTTTCCAATCAAAACCAGTGTTACTATGTTCAACTAGCAAGATCTTCACTGAGTAGCTGTTCCAGCTGTTGTCTCCCCATCACTTAAACGAGCAGCTTTTCCTGGTGTGTTTGGTGTAACTCAGCTAAACAAATTCAGAAGTGCAGGCCTCTTCACTGCCTTCACATTTTTCTTTTTTCTCAATTGCATATTCTGGAGCAAACTTCTGGTTAGCACCAAAATCCCGGTGAATGCTATTCATACTAAATGTTTAATTCAGCTCATTACTGCAGTAAAATTCAGCCACCCGACAACCACAATTTTTCATCACTCTTGCCCTGAGTATACCCCAGAAATGTCTAGTAATTATAATAAGCTGAAGACCAGAGACCTTGAACGATCCCCTCTCAGTGCAGTAGAGGTTGAGGTGACAGTGTTTATTGTCTTGCCACGGCATTCAGCTGGTAGCATTAACCTTTTCACTCTGTGGCCTAGAAGTGACCAGANATTAGCTTGCTTTATCATTTAGTAACCAAAAAAAATTCCCAGCTTTTAGTTGTATGTATTTCTTGCAATGTCCTAATTTTGCTTTCTTTTACTATATACAATACTTTGGTTTGTGTTGTTTTGTTTTTCAGACAATAGGAGTTGACCTTTAGGTTGGTTAACCTAGTTCTGTTGAAGTGGGCCCTTTCCCCCAGGTAATCCAAATTATTATTATAAATGATATCATAATTTAAATATTCACAATATACCTATACTAACATATTATTTATAATATAANGAGCAAACTTCTGGTTAGCACCAAAATCCCGGTGAATGCTATTCATACTAAATGTTTAATTCAGCTCATTACTGCAGTAAAATTCAGCCACCCGACAACCACAATTTTTCATCACTCTTGCCCTGAGTATACCCCAGAAATGTCTAGTAATTATAATAAGCTGAAGACCAGAGACCTTGAACGATCCCCTCTCAGTGCAGTAGAGGTTGAGGTGACAGTGTTTATTGTCTTGCCACGGCATTCAGCTGGTAGCATTAACCTTTTCACTCTGTGGCCTAGAAGTGACCAGATGACAACTAGGATGAGGATGGGCTACCAAGGCTCCACGTGACAAACTACTGTAGAGCAGCCTGGCTTACTTAAAAACAATACGTTGCATGCTTGAAGGAAAGGACTGATTATAAGCATGCGATTGATGTTATTGATATATTTGAGGAGTGATCTGAAAGGAATTATGCATAGTTTAAGAAAATAAAAACAGCAGGGAGGTGGGGGAGTGTGTTTCTATACTTTTAGCTTCTGGCTTAGCGACTGACAGACTGAAGAACATTCCCACCGACCAGGACAAATAGTAAAGGGATAGGACCAGTCAAGACTATAAGACTATTGAGTCCAAAGGTCTGTTCAAGTATTATTTTCTTAAGCACAGATTTTTTTGTTTCTTGACATTTTATTTCTTTCCCTCTTTATCATAAAGTCATAATTTTGATATAATGAAGTTACCTAGACAGCAAAAACTAGAAATAATTTAAATCTAATTTTTTTTACACTGGTTGCTGTCTGTATTTTCCTTATATATCATGCATTTCTTTCAGTTCAGATACTGCAAAAATAAACTTTTAATTTATGCTTTTATTTATAATTTGCTTCTAGCTAGTATGCTGACAGGAACAATATCTGTAATTCCAAGATAAAGTCTTTTGCTCCCTAAAATACAGTGTCCAACCACTATTGTTTCCACAGAGTCTGCTGCATATTTGGGGATCAATGAGTAGTTATGAGTGGGTAGAAATAATTGATTATATCAGTTATGTATAGCATCCAATATTTTTATTTTGATGGACCTTGTGGAAAGTTACAGCTAAAGTCCCAGGATGCTCCATTACCAACTCTGATTTCAGTAAATTTTTCCTGCTACTGGCTTCATATATCAATCTGGAAAGAATTTTCTTCTTTTTAAAGAAAATGTATAATTGATTTTAAATTTCCGCACAAAAAATAACAGTACACATTCTCCAGATCCTGACCACTTTTCATTAGGTTCACATTTAAAATAGTTAATGTTGCAACATTTTGTAACAAAGTGATCACAGAAGAAAATTACTCTGGATGCAGAGATGCAGAGAGCTTACGCCAGGACATTAAAACTGTTGCTTTAGTTCTCTTACACTGTGAGCTATACAAATTTATTTCACTTTTTAACTCTGCTGATCCTAAACATTCCCATGCTCAACCCAAAAAGTTCATATGTAGTTGCAGGAGCCTCTTGAGTTCTGACTATAGAGCTTCAGCAGCAGACAGCTGTTCTTGCCAAAGACAACCAATGAAGACCAACTTTCCACTACAGAACACCTTAGCTGTGCATAAGCCTTCTCTGCAAAAATCCAGCTGTTTGAACTATCTTCTGTGGAGACATCAGCTTAAAGCTCACTTCCTTGAATTTCAAATATTGGCAGGTATTAATTTTACCCAAGTCCAGAGGACTGTTACTTTGGCTTATAAAATATACAAATGCAACAGAATCATTGAGGACAACTGTAGCCAGTAAAATCACACTTCCATTGATCCCTACCCTGTATGCAATTTTGCGTATCCCTAGAGGAATGTAAACTCACAGCTTTTCCCTACAGTATTGTCACTGATTTAAACAATTTGCACTGAAAGAACCTCCTTGTCCAAAAACGCCATTTTCAAAGACTATTTATAGACAGCCTGTTCTAGACACTTTTTCCATTAGAATATCCAGTTGTCTTACTATCTACAGACAATTTCAGTGTTCACAACAGATTGCAACAAGGAACTCCATAGCTATGTTACACACTGAGTGAAGAACAACGTTCTTTGGTTTGCCTTGCCATGGACTAGATTTATCTGTTAGCCCCCTTGTTCTTGTACTGGATGGAAAAAGGAGAAAGCATTTTCTATATATCTTCTTTTTGTTAACTGGTGGTCTTATAGATACAGATTTATGCTATTCATTTTTCATGGGAAGGAAGCCAAACTTTTGATTATTCTTCTCATCCTTCCCAGAAGCTTTTTCAGTTGCTGGTTTTTTTTCTGAGATTGGTTACATCAGTACTCTGCATATCAATCAAAATAACATGCATCACAGTACTATACAGGGTAATAGTAATACTCCCTATTTTTGTCTCTATACTTTCCCTAATGGTAAAAATAACAGCACAGTTTGACTGTTACAACCATTTGCATAGAACCTCCTGTTTTGATTATTATTCCTGGATTTTTCTCTTTCACTTACAAAATTACAGACTCTGTGCTAAGATATCTTCTTTCTCCCATAAAATGTCACTTCACATTTACCCATATGCAACTTCATTTGCCATTTTATTGTCCTGTCTTTCTGTTTAATACAATATTTTAATACAATTCTTCATATCTGCTCCTACCTGAAACAAACACTATAGCCAGCATAGATTCTTACCTAATGATACACACTACTTTTCCAGAACACCGGTAAATCTACTGGGCTGCCTGCACCTGCAGAGTCCCGGAAAAACTGTATGGGTGAGATTGCTATACTCTGAAAACTGGCCATTTATGCTGGGCATTGTTTTATTTATTTTTCAGCCAACCACCTGCCTCTGTTTTCTCTAACAGTTGAATAGTCAGCGGTAAGGGACCTTGTCAAATGACTTCTAGAAATGAGAGGATTATTTCTAATCAGCACTTGGGAGACCACCCCTACAGCCCCATGTCTCTTTCTGGGTTCTTCAAAACAAAAGAGAGCTGGGACTGTTCAGCCTCGAGAAGACTTCTGGGTGGAGCCAGGCTTCTTTTAGTGGTGCTCACCTACAGGTCTACAGGTGTGATAACATGGTAGATCAGCTGCACCTGCTGTTCACTTGATTAGGAACAAACGGGAGTGTCTTCGGCCTTGGGGCTGATGTTTTGACAAAGAATACTGTGTTCTCAAAGTAGAAAGCTACTTAAAAGGTATGCATGATATGTGACTGAAAACAGTCACAGGATGGGAGAATGAGTGTGTGGAGTCAAAACACTGGGTTTGCAAAAAATCCTAGGAATTCTAATCAACTGAATGGCAACACCAGGTGCTTTTTACCAAAAAAGGCTAATAAAGGGGAACACAGAGAGAGGTCTCTGGAGAAATCCCAAACTCTAATTCTGTGTGTGCAGTCTTATTCATCAATCGCCAGTAAGAGGAAAGAGGCACAAACGGACATGAGAGGATCCCTCTGAATGTAGGAGACCCTTTTACTCCAGGTCAATTGAGAACAGGAACAGGCTGACCAGAGAGGTTGTAGAGACACTTACCCTGAGATATGCAAAAACCATCTGGACATGTTCCTGACCAACCACCTATAGGTGACAGGGTTATAGGAGGATGTGTTTTCTAGACGACCCTTCAAACCTCAGTCACCATGTGATTCTGTGGTATCAGCCAAACGTTCTGTATCCACATGTTTGGATAGAAAGTGCAGTTCTCACTAAAAACTCCAATAGGTTTCAGATGCAGTATTATTTCTTCATCTCAAGATACTTTAGAACGAAGAAAAAAATTGTTAAACTGATTTTAAACCCATGGTTCCTAAGAATTGTAGAAAACTCTTAAAAGAACGTGACAACACATTTTGAAAAGCAACTGCTTCATATATTAATGCTTTCCCAAATGAATTCCATGAGATCAGCTAACAGCCAGGTTAATTCATTACACAACAGATTTAATTGCCCCCTGCCAAAAAGCTGCCCCTGTACACTCCTCCATTTTAAAATGCCCTAATAAAAACAAAAATGAAAACCAAACTCTATACACTCCTAAAAGTATGGATTAGAAAACAAACCACTTTTTATTTTGCCAACTGACATATGCCTTTCCTCCTTTTATTACATATTATGTATAAAAACTTGGGATAATTTAGAATGATCTAAGTTTCCCTTGCATCAGTTCCAGAGTACTAAGTGAACAATTCTCTAAAGGAAGCCTGAACCAAATATTTGCAAACTGTTGCAAAAGCAGCCTTCACTAGAAAGTGTTCTAAGACATTTACTTTAAAAAATGCTTGTAGTTTGCATGGGGTGTGTTTTAGCTACCTGAAAGACACAAAGACTGTACAACTCCAATAAATTCCAAATCAGTAGTGCAGTCAGAATTACAATGCTGCACAGAAATCTATTTTTGAAGACCAGCATCTAATAAAAAGCAGATCCGAAAATCTGGTTTGCCTTATTTATTCAGGCTGAACAAGTACCATTGATGAGATTACTTGTGAGAGGAAAAAATGGACATGAATAAAGGTAAAGGAGTTTGGCTGTACCATCAGGAGGACTTCACAATCCTCAGTTCTCTATTTCTTACTTGTATGTTTTAATCAAGGTGTAAACATCTGTGACTCCTGAAAGCAAGCTGAAGTAGAGTAAGTCAATCTCTGTTAGCAGAGAAGCTGAATGACTCTCAGTAACAGGTACTACCTGTCTACAGGTAGTAGACAGGTAATGCAGTATAGCTGTTTGCAACACAGGATCCTAGACAAGTACTCCTTTTCAACTATCACCTAAATCCCCTCATATTAATTTTTTTTTCAATGCCACAAGCATATAATCTTTGGTTTACTCCAAAGCATTCAATTCTATCTCTCTAATCTTTGTTCTTTGAAATATGGAAGTCCCTTCTTGAAGATCCAACTCCTTGTATTTCGGTTTCTATACCAGAGCATTTGCTGTACAACATCTTTCTATTCTAAACCTGGATAATCCTGTTTCAAACTCTGTAAATGTTAACTAGGAATGAAAGATGACCTTTCAGTGGCAACCATGGAAAGAGAGTTGTTCTAAAAGTAACTTTGAGCCCTTTGAGAAAAATCATGACAAAACCCAAACCAAACATTCAGGTGAAACTGGACATGAGCACAGGACATAGAAACATGCATCCAGAGACAACTTCACTCGTCAACTTTGTCAAGTATTAACAGGATTGTTACTCACCTGGGGATAACTTTCTATTCTAAAAGGGGGATTCACAGCAGAAACATTTGAAGTAATCACAAGAGCAGAAAATATTTAATGAGCAATACTCAAGACAGTCATGCTACTTCCACATTTGTGTTAGATACCCAAAACTCTTATTTTAGTCCAGATGTGTGGTTTACATATGCTTACCAATCAAGAAATAGAAAATATTCCAAGAATAAGCTGAGGAAAACCTCAATTTTTTTTCTGCTATTCCAAAAGATTTTTTTCTAAACTGTAATGGGATTATGGGCATGCAGAGGTATTTGAATTTCATTGCTCATCTCCTAGGATGGTAAGGGGATGAAAGGTGATATTTCAACTACCTGGGTTAAATTTTGAAGCTCAAAACACAAAATGTGGCACTAGTCCATCCTTAGAGTGCTTCAGCACAAGACTCTCTCCCCTCCTGTTGTTCTGTTGGTATAGAGAATAGTAAAACTGTGTTACAGTAAATTAAACCATTCTTGTTTGTTTCAAAAGAATTTATCCTGAAAGGAGACTGGTCATATAAAATTAACATGGAGGAACTATTACGTGTTCAACTTGCTCAACTAATATTTCAACAATACCCAAGGAAATCACATCTCTGCAGCAAACTTCAGTTCTATAGGAACTCCCATTTCAGAGATGAAAATCAGCACCAAGGATGCTGCCTCTCCCTCCAGACTGATGACAGAAACAGAAAGGAGGAAAATACGCTTTCATCTTCAAGGCTTACATGGCTAGACTATGCAGCAGACAAGACAAATTTTTCCTTTAACATATTCTTTTCTATATGCACAAGTCACAGAGGATAGAATCCAATAACTGAGCTCCAGGAATAAAAGCACCAGGCTACAGCTTTCAGAAGACGATTCAGGTTCAAAACCTGGACAGAAATTAGAGTAGAGCCTGGCTCATAATCAGAACACTTACTTGAAAAAAGAGGTTTACAATGGCCAAACAATCCGCTTAACAGTAAGAGACGTTGTAAAAGAGGAGTCTGTGTTATGCAACAGACAAACTTTTCATTAGAACAGCTTTTAAACAAGGGCACATGCTGCACAGGATTCCCATGTATCTTCTCTAAGAGGTTAAACAACTTTTGAAGATATTAAAACAGTTTTAATTTAAAATATTATCAGGCACTTCCATAAATAAAATTTATTTAATTTTAGGTATGTAAAAGATGAAACTACAATCACTCGCCTGTCAAAGTATATGCAATCTAGGTATAACCAGGCAAATATATACAAAGGTAAACCATGTTAAGAGACACCAATAATTACAATGCACTGTCTGCAGAGAGTTTTTGCTTTCTGTGAGTAAATTATAACTCAAAATTATTTGTAAAGCAGTACTCAGATATAACTGATAGTAAAAGAAGTCCTCAGAGCTAGTTAATACTCACGTGATATCCTGCTAGGCATCAAAACAGTTGAAACAATAAGATGTCTTCAAGGATTTGGACCAACAGTTCTACAATAATACCTTCACTGAAGAGCATTCTATTGAAATATGCCCTAACCCACATCAGACATTAACCCTGTAATTCAGTACAGTACAGCAAACTGTGTTACTTCTCTTTTCTGGGCAAATGTTAACATTAACTTGTTACCCGTAGTTTATATCTCACATTGTCAGCTCTTCTGAGCTAACATACAAATTTCTGCTTACCACTATTTACTCCAATTAATTTACACCTTGAAAAGGTAGAAAGGAAAGAGTTTCATGTCTTTTTCATATCCTGACATTTTCCATTTTTCCCTTAGATGAAAAACAATGACATTCTGTGTAACATCACTGCACAAATGTTACTGAAGGCAACAACAGGCATACAAAACCATTATTGCTAGGCATTATTGCCATCAAGATTAACTTAGAAACTCAGTACCTTGTAAAGATGGTAATAAGAAATGGCATTTTTTACATTTTACATCAGACATCTAACTATTGAAAGTTATAGAGACACTTGAACAATTCACTATAAGGCACACAAAAACATTTTTGCACCCGAAAAACAGCTCCTGATTAGTGAACTTTTAATAACAACTATTTTCAACTGCAAGGAGCTATATGCATTTAAAGAATCAGCTTTAACTGTTCCTCTACATTTTACTTCCATATTAATCTTTCATTGTTACTCTTTCAGTAATGCTTTAAAATCAGTTGAAACCACTCAGGATCCACACTGGGATCATGCAGTTTATGACATAGGTGGCAGGAAAAACATTCTCTCTACAGGTCTACATGTATGTGAGGGAGTCAGAACAGCCCAAGAAAATCAGTGTTTCTGCTCAACCCTTTATGTATTCCAAAAACAGAAGCAGACACATGGTTTAATAACCGTGAATAAAATTGCAAATTAATAGTGAGCACTGAAACGGCAAACTAAGTGGGCTCAAATGTCAGGCAGAGGTTTACAAGCCAGGTTTCAACCACTACACAAACTCTTTATCTAGGTATCTAGCTACTAAAGAAGATTTCCATGATGGAATGTGCAGGCAGGATAGGAAGGAAATTTAGAATATCAAGAGATTCAGACAGCTGAGATTATTCTGTGACCAGTGAGACATCTTTCTTTCCCTTCCATTTCTGCCAAGAATGTGTAAGCTTCGCTAACACTGGGACTATTCCATTCAGAATACTGTTTCCTTCAGGTTAATGTACTGTAGAGCTTGAAAGCCAACTCCTTTCAGTATGTTTCTTGCTAAATGTAATTATATTTGACAGTGATATAAAAATTTAAGAGTGACGCCTACTTTATATGTGGGGTAATAGAAAAGTAGGACATGAGCAAAACCATTTGAAGGAGATATTTTAAATTCGGATCCTCAAAATGAAAGGAAGGAATAAAGAAAGAAAAATAAAAATGAAAACCTTTTGACAAGCAAATAATCCAAACAGCTAGAGCAAAGGCACCCCCAATAAATTTCATTGCAACAGAGATTTTCAATTACAAATCTCACATGAGACTAGCAGAGTAATTTGTTAGAAACTTGAACCAGGCAGTTTTATCTGTAATTTTTCCCACTAGAGATTTTTAGTGGTTTGTTTGTGAGTGCCCTCCCCCTCCCTCGCCCCCCAAAAAACCAAACTAAATTATGAGATACAAACAATCTTCCCTCATTTATTCATAAAACCAAACCACCACAAATACTATGGACATACAGGAAAACTTGTTTTGGATTTACTTGGGTTGTGGTTTTTTGTTTGTTTTTTAAATTTATTTTTGTACATAACATCTACACATTTTTTTCATTAAAAATTAGGCTATTACCATCTTTTGTAAATAGTAAAGTTTACATTAAATGAATTTTCTCTTTTGTGATTACAGGCTGTTTTCAAAAATAGGTACTGTGCACAATTTAAGATAATGATTTTAGAATATTCATACAAGGCTCAGTCAGGCAAATAAAAGCATTTCTGTAAGAAATGTTTTCTGGTTATGATTATGCTAATTTAAAATTGATCCATCAGGAAAGGAAATGTCTGTCCGCAGGGTTTGTGTTTTAATTTTTCCCTCCCAATAGAAATGAATATTTTTCTTTTCCAGATACAGAATTTGCATTAATATCAATGCAAATGTTAACGGTGCCCTCTCTCCTCCATGACCAATGCAGTCATGTAAGAGATAGTATATGTACAATGCAACTATAAGCCTATTTTCATCTCAGCTTTGACCTCAGCATTTTGAATCTGTGCCTTCCTATTGCTTAATTATGTACATTTTGAAGAAAAATGGACCTTTTTAACCTTTTAATTTAACATCTACTGCTGTAATTTGAAGATATCCAATTTTTGGACTGAAAGAGATAATAACCAAATCTTCTCTATTTCTGCATTCTCCACATTTCATGTCCCATGATTTCATCTTCATCAGCCTCTCAGATGAATGAGCAGAGGTATAAAACCTCTAACTCTCTACCTCCCCACAACAAAAGAATAGTAACACTCCCTTCCAAAATAATCCAACCAAAACACATTGCCAGTGCCTTTCTCATTGGTGTTTTCATTGCTCAATCTGTGATTGGTCATTTTGCTATATCTGTAATGCCTCATTTGAGAGTTACATTGCAGAACATTTGCTTCTCCAAAGCATAAAACCAAAAGCTACAACAACAATGTCAAAATTCCTCTTTCAGTTAGGCACCAGCATCACAAACCAATTCCTGTGCACATAATAGCCAAAGATAAACTCTTTCAAAATCTTCCAACAAGAGTGACTTAATGAACATGTTTTGTCCCATATTATAGTCACAGCAGCAATTTATTACCCTCCCAGGTGCCCTTCTCCTCACACATTTTCCTCTGCAGATGTGATTTAATCCACAGAAGCCCAGATTTTGAAACATTTCTACCCCTCGCACGTGGCTTTCTTACCTTTTTCTTGCTCAAACTCTTTATTCATTCCACTTTACTCCTTGTAATTACTAGAAGCAAGGACAAACAGAGCTAAGCTTTCCTGCGCTCCTCCACTATTTCTACGTTTACTTGGCTGCATGTCATTTGTTCTCCTGTTAACCATCAGAGAGAACATACAGAGAATGCCAGACCCCGGTCTGTATGGAGAGCTTAGAAATACTAGGGTAGACATACCTCAAGCATAAGGAGATGAGGAATTGTGAAAGGACACTTTATGTACATCACAGCTCCCAGTTACAAATACAAAGCTCTCAGTTAGAGATACACAAAGGAAGAGGTAAGAAGCAGATGATGAGACATTATGATGAATAAAGGCATCCATCTTTCCCAGAAGTTCCCTTTCAAATTAGACTTTCTGACTCAGTTGGGAAAAAAATCATAATTAATATGATAAGCCAGCTCCCTGAAAATCTTTTCTACTACTTAGCTTTCAGACATCTCTATTTATGAAATGAAACATTGTCTTTAGATCCAATAAGGCTATGCTTATATATGCTTATACCATCTATGCTAGGTATTTTAAGTTGTCCATACTTTTTGATTATTCTAAAAACGGAAGAAGAGGAAAGTCTTATATTTCAGATGACCTTATGTTACCACAAGAGCTTTTCTCTTTTGTTATTCCAAGTAATTTCCAAACCAAAACTGTCAGCAGAGTATGACACTGCAATCTAATAGACATTTTCCACACAAACAGTATTTCTTAGAAAAATGCCTGATGTGAGAAAGGTGGCTTGATAAAAATGCTATACACTGTTTTGAGAGCATATACTGCTAAGGCATGAGCAATATGTATTAGCAGGTAACTCAGACTTATTGAGAGCAATCTATAATCTGGACATGTAGAGTGGTCAGGCAGAATGAGGATGCAGAGGCATCACCTAGCAGAATGCTTTGCAACTGCTGGCCAATTAAAAGCACAGGTATCTTCCAGTGTGGGACTACAAAGGCACCACAGCATGTTTCTCACTTTGGAAAAACATAGTTACATTAGGATGACACAAGAACAACATAATGAATACACCAGGAGCACTTACAGATAATTTCCACTGGCTTCTGCCAGTTCCAAGAAAACAGAGTTAAAGTTACATGCTCATATAACTAACCCTTCATTTCCTCATCAAGCATTTGCTGAATTCATTATCCTGGGAAATCACATGGTATTAACCCATAGCCTTAAACATTTTTATTTATGCTATATTTTAGTTAAATCTACAGTTATTAAGTGTAAATGTAAAAAAAATACATTTTCCATCAAGAATAAAATGCCTTTTCAGGGCAATTTTTTGCTCTGTAGGGAACCTAGTGTCAAGACACAAAGGAAAAAACATCACTAGAGATGCGAGTACTTTATACTTACATTTGTTCAAGTGATCAGTTAGCCAATGTAAAATAAACTTGTTTTTTCTCTGTGAAGACAAGTATTAGCATAGTTTATTTTTGCCCTTTAAAGTTGTACATTTTCACATGCAGAAATGCAACTTTCGGACAAATCAGTCGAAATTGTTTGAACTACCATTGGAACTAAGTGATATTTTTCAAACACTGATATTTTTCAAACAGGTTTTAATATAGAAAAGAACTTCCAGAAATTAGAATTTTAAATCTGTCTTTCTGTATGTCAAAGAAGACATATGAAGATGGTACAACAGAAGAAATTACTCAAAACTATGGACTATGAAATACTGTTGTGTATTAATCATACATTTATGTAGGAGTCACATTATGGCCAAGCATGAACAAAACTCTCTGGTGATTTCCAGTGTGTTTATATTGTCCAAAATTACCATGCCTATATAGTGATTGTTTCTGACAGACCTGTTTTTAAGAGTAGTGTATCACTTCATATACCGTTTTGCTCTTGTTTAATCACGTCTAAAATATATTTTCATATCAGTGGTAACTTTCTCCCCTCTTATGACATATAAATTCTTTGTCAGACTTTTTACATTTTTAATTTAGACAGTGTTAGCAATTCTCATGAAAATACTTATCTCATTCCTGAAAATTTCACTCTTAAGAACTGAAGCTGATGAGTGAGCAGGCCATCTTGTCCTTTTCCTTATTTGGAGAAGAACACTCTCATCCAACCATAGAAGCTGAATATTATATTCTATAGTGAGACAAATACTTTGCCAACAAATACTTCTCTAGGTTCACTAAGAATTATATGCCCTCTGAGACTTTAATTCCTCTCATTTCTCTGTGCTAGAGACAGTTCAAGCAGCAGTTCTAAATCTCACTTTGCACTGTGCATTTTTGTTTAAACCGACTCATTACCATTCATATGAAAAAGAAATATGCTGTTCTTTGAATGTACATCCACTTATATTCCAGCCTGCCTTCACAGGGCTTTAACAGTTGTTTTTGATATACTTCAGGAAAAAAGTATGGTTAGTTTACACATACAGCCCAGCCTGAAAACCCACAAATGTAGATTCCAGCAGGCATTTTGGCAGGATTTAGGACTAACTAGAGATGAAAGAGGGTTAAGGCTTCAACTGTCCATCTTAATTGCAGACAAATTAGAACTAATACCTTCACACGGTATTTAATTTCTCTTTTTTTTCTAGAAAATATTGAGACCATTTGACCAATGTATTTCTTCACTAAGATATCATAATATCAGATCATTGATTTCAATTTCTTAGCTACACTGAGGAGATGACATAACTACTCAGATTATACCGTAAATCAATGTGAAGACTCAGTCCTGGAAGCTAAGTGCCATCACAGATATAGTTCCTCCGCTCACTGGTCTAAAGGCATGTGATTTAAATTTTACTTAATTTCAGTTTTTAAAAATCCATTCCCTGACTTATGTATACTTGCGAACAGAACATAAAATAGTGAATAGGAATTGGCCTTTGGTGGGGCTACAGCAGTTGTGCAGAAAGAAATAGCAACAGCTATTACCTACCTGGACCTGTGTAAAGCATTTGACACTATCGCATGAAACATCCTGGTCTCTAAAACAGGCATGCTTGGATTTGATGGATGGACCACTCAGTGGATAAGAAATTGGTTGGATGGACACACTCAAAGAGTTGTGGTCAATAACCTGATGTCCATGTTGACAATAGTGACAAGGTGTTCCTTAGGGGTCAGTATTGGGACCAGCACTTTTTAACATCTTTGTGGTTACAGGGACAGTGAGACTGAATGCACTGTGAACAAGTTTGCTGACACCACCAGGCTGTGTGATGAGGTTCACATGTTAGAGGGAAAGGGCAACACCCAGAGGGACACCTTGACAGGCTTGAGTCATGGATCTAAGAGAACCTCATGCAGTTCAGGAAGGCCAACTGCAAGGTCTTGCACCTGGGTCAGCACAATCCCAAGTGTAAGTACAGGACAGGTGGAGAACAGATCAAGAGCAGCAGAAGCACTTGGGTGAGTTTGTGGACACTAAACTCAATGTGACCTGGAAATGTGTGCTGGCAACCCAGAAAGACAACCATATCCTGGGCTGTAATAAAAGCAGAGTGACCAGCAGACTTGAGGGAGGCCATTCTCACCTTCTACTCTGCTCTACTCAGGTGGGTAAGAGCCCACCTGGAGCACTGGGTCCAACTCTGGGGCATTGAATACAAGAAATACATGTATACTTGTTGGAACAACTCCGGAGAAGGGCCACTAAGGGCCGGATCACAGGGTCATAATATCTGTCCTATGAAGACAGGCTGGGAGAGTTGGGGCTGTTCAGCCTGGAGAAGACTTTAGGTAGACCTTACAGCACTATTACAGTACCTCAAGGGAGGTTACAAGAAGGTTCGAGCAGGATTTTTCACAAGGGCATGGGTCCAGGACAAGGGGGAATAGCTTTAAGGTGAAGAAGGGTAGGTTTAGATTATATATTAGGAAGAAATTCTTTACTGTGAGGGTGGTGAGGCACTGGAACAGATTTCCCAGAGAGTTTGTGGACTCCCCAACCCTGGAGGAGTTCAAGAACAGGTCGGGTGGGGCTTTGAGTTACTTGAGGTGTCCTGCCCATGGCAGGGGAACTACATGATCTGTAAGGTTCCCTCCAACCCAAACCATTCTATGATTCTATGAATAGCTTTCTCTGTCAGTCACATATCTGGTCATACAAATAATGCATTTTCCATAATGGAGTACTACAGATAGAAAAATGTGGGAAATATGTGGGAAGTACACTTCAACTGTTTGTAGGATATGGGCAAACAATACTGACTTTCCTTTCCCTGAGGGGGAGATAAGAATGATGGTCAAGGAAAGCTTCTCCAGCTTCCTCCTTTGAGATATCCTCCTGTAGCTGGCCTGATTGTGGTATTTCTCACTTCTTCTAAATAGTCTTGGTGACCACATAATTCTTTAAAATTGCCATGAAAACAATCAGTAAGACATGGACACAGATGGTATCATTGTATTCAATTTCAATTATTTCCCTATCATGCATGTTTTTATTATTTATTTATTTATTTCTGGCTCACCCTCTTCCCCAGTAAGAACGAATTCAGTTAAGAGTAGATGACTGATTTGAGTACAAAGATTCTTTTTTTTTTTTCCACAGAACAGAACTGGAACAAACATCAAAATATTTGTGTGCCAAGCTGTAATGGCTCTTACCGTATCTAAACAGGATTGGTCAAGAATAGTCTAGTGAAACTTCAAAGAAAAAGCCTTTTAAGCAAAGCTTTCAGAACATATTTATCCTTTCTTTGGATGTTTGAGTTTGTTTTGAACCAATACATTATCGAGTAAAAGTTTTCAATTTGCTTTTGCAAAAAATAAGAATCCAATCTTCTGGTTTTTCTTTTTCTTATTCAGAACACATATTTGGAACTGGCTAGTCAATGGCAACTTAGCCATTTATCAGAATTTATCTTGTTGAAGATATGACTGCATCAACTTTAACATAAAAACATGTAAGAGTAACTATTTCTTCTTCAACAAACTAAAACAAATTTACTACACTGAGAACAATTCTCCCGCAAGTGACTGCTGTCTTTCAAATAAACTACAAATGTTCGTCATGTGCTGTAATGCTACTTCTAACAGCTGAAGTAGGAAATATGTTTTCAATTGACAGTTCTGTGTAGTACAGTGTACTTCCATACAGACACACACACACACACACACACAGACACACAAACACACTCTTCCCTGGGGGATGCCTTCTGGACAGGTCTGCATAGGAACGTCCTCCTAAGATTATCACTGAGTGTAAGCATTGTGAAATAGTGAGATCCAAGGACTTATTTTCTGTAGAATTTAACAGCTGTGAGCCCTACAATATTACTATTTATTTGGCACTTATTCACTATAACTATGTCCTGACAGGGATTCTACGTTAGGCTATGAAATCTGGGACAGCATGCTTAGTGGTTAAGTGCTATTCCTTAACTGTGGCATGGAGGAAACACAGACAATATTCGGTGTGTTATTCACGTAGACCTATGTATTAGCCTAGTAAGGCTCATCTCTTCTGAAGTATCTGTTGTGAAGCATCTACCGTGCAAAAAAGTAAAGAAGTGCAAGAGAAGCTTGGTCCGCCATAGATCTCATCATGGCTTGGCTTCGCAAACAAAGATTTGGGAAGGGCTCTACCCACGCTTGCTGCAGGCGCGCTGATGGCTGAAGTCTGGTTGCAAAAGGGACAACAGAAAGACTCCCCAGGCGGTATCGACTGGACACGATTCTCCTCAAGAGTGATCTTGTGTGAGTTCTCAAAGGAGGCAGCAGCGTTACAGATGGTTTGTCTCCAAGCTTCCTGATTGGAGGCCAGAGTAGACCAATGATGATGGTCAATATGGTCAAGGCTGAGATGTTGTTTCAGGGAGTTCTTGTAACCATAGATCTACCACTGCTATAACTGTAAACAGGAAAAAAAATCATAAAGGTATCTAATTCTCAGCATCTAAAGTAATTAAAAAAAAAAAAAGATTTGAGAAATGGGCTAATAAGCTAGCAGGATGAACTGACAGGTCAAAAAAAAAGACAACTCTTAAAATGCAGACCTTTGCCTACTGGCAGCACTCCAGTAGGAACTATGTCTTTGTTTTTCTGTCTCCCTTTCAGGCACAATACAGTCTTCTGATTTTCACTCACGTTTGGCAGGTGGTTCTACCATACACACTGGGTCTTCCACTGGCAGCAAGGCCATCTCTGACTTTGCAACTGGGTTTGATTTGAGAATAGCAACATATTTTGGTAAGTATCTATGGTTTCACTCCTGGGACCTTTACCAAAGTAAGCTATAAAAGAAGTCCAAAAAATTAATCGCACATACTAATTTCCGTAACACACAAAGCGAGTTGAGCAAAGGATAAAATGACCATTTGGCCACTATGCACACATCCTTTGTTATGCACTCTTAATTTCTACTGACAGCTTCTGTGTATTTCCCTTGGCCATTCCTTGGCTGAAGTAAAAATATCTTGCTTGCAGCACAAATTCTTCCTTTGTGCAGAAAAGCTCCATGGCAGCTTTTCAGTGATGCCAAACACATCTTCTATTTCGGTTAGGAGGGAAAGAAAGAATGGCAGTTGTCTCCTGGTTTGGGTTCCGTTTTATTTTTGTTCTCAAGTTTGGTAAAAGAGCAACAGTGCCAAGCTGTTGTTTCTCCACAACTACAAACCTGTCTGTCATGCTTAAGCTTCGAAAAATTCAACATAGTTGGCTTGGGATTACTTTTGACCACTGCATCAGAGGTAATTATACAACAAATATCCACCAGGCTCGTAAGATATTTCCCAGTTCACACCATCAAAATTGTGCAGTGAACATCATAGGTTAGCTACTGTTACATGCTGAAAAGTCACAAATTCTTACAGCACAAGGTGCTTCGTGAACGTTTCTCATTTCCTAGCGTAACGTTCTCTGAGGAGAAGTACTGCATATGTGTTGATGAGCCAAGAGAGTAAAGCTGCATTTAGCCACTCAGTAAAACAGGTCAAAGCTCAAACTTCATCCAACAGATATGTACTTTTCTTATTATGTATGTTCCTTCACTATGTTTTCCTTTTTTAAGTATCATTTAGATCTACTAACACATATTTTTACTTCATGCAGACAATAAAGATCCAGTCAGCTGAATTAAGAGTCCAGTACTTCAGAACATCAGACCAGAATCAACTTAACACACCTTTAAATGAAATGAGACCCATGACCATAGAAGAATTTTCATATTGCAAGGAATTTATGGTAAAATCCAAAGGAGATCACACAGTCTGTGAAATTAATTAACTGCCCTACCCCACTAGCATGGCAACTTAAATAAAATAAATATTTTTATTCTTTTACTCTAACTTTGCTTACATCTAACAGAAAATTTCCACAAGTTCAGTTTTCATCCTAGCATGAGAGCTGAATTATGGTCTTCTCTAGGAAAGACTACTAGGAAAGCAAAGACTAGAAGGTAAACTGGCTATATAATTAAATATA
>VYXB01003511.1:696741-709511 GCA_013397135.1 Pachyramphus minor | reverse complement strand
AGGCTTCTCTCCCTTCTTATTTATACTCTGGTTTACATAAAAATCGTATGGAATACGGGGAACATGGCCACTTCCTTGGTTACGAGCTGGTTTCCAGGAAGACCTAGATTAAAACTGTCACAGAATAGCAGTCCAGTTTAACCTTACTAGTTGTTGGGTTTGTGGGAGACCCTTAATGACTGAAGAATGGCCCTAGAAAGGTACTGCCCTAGGTGCGAAAGAAATACTTAAATGGAATTATACCTTCACCAACAGTCAACCAGAAGGATGGGTATTGAGCCTTACAACAATTGGGATAGACAGTTTGCAAAAAATAGGAGCCTCTTTTTCAAAATCAGTTGGTGATACCTGCTATAAAAGAATTTTAAGTACAAACTCAGCTTCTGGTAAACATGTTCCCCGAACTCCCAAGACTTATTGGACAGGCAAAAACACTTCTGACTGTACTTGGATAGAAAGTTGGAAATTGTACAAATGCAGAGGAACAAAAATAAATTCTTTGTCAGGGATAAGGGAAATTTTAAAGTTCTCACTTTTTTTAAAGTTTAAACTCCCTCAGAGGCAGGCAGGCCCTGCTGAGAGACCTGGACTCATTAGAGGACTGAGCAACCACCAACCACAGGAAGTTCAACAAGGCAAAGTGCCGGATTCTGCAGCTGGCATGGGACAAACCTGGATGTAGGGACATGCTGGGGAAGGAGATCCTGGAAAGCTGGGGGTCCTGCTGGACCCCAGGTTCACAAGTATCAGACAGCAGGCGATGCACTGCAGGAGCCATGCTCTGGCCTCCCAGAGACAGCAGCAGTCACCGGAGAAAACAAAAGATCAAGGGGCTCCTGCATCCTCCCCCCATCAGGCTGAAGGAAGGAGAGGAAAAGGAAGGAGGGAAGGGAGGCCTCCTGCTGGGGGCAGCAGGAAAAAGCCCTCCTTCACAGAATCACAGACTGCTTGGTATTGGAAGGCACCCTAAACACCATGGAGTTGCAACCCCCTGCCACAGGCAGGGGCACCTTCCTCTCGACCAGCTTGCTCAGACATCGCACCCTTAAGGAGAAGGGAGCCCCCAAGATTTGTAAATGCTGGTGTTCCAAGCATGCAAAGCAGAGGGCTCTGAAACAAGGGGTAGGGTGCAAGGGAAGAGAAGAATTAACAAGGCGAGGGAGAGAAAGGGAGAAAAAAGAGAGAGACCTCCCCAGGCAGCCCCAGCCCCAGCCTGGCATACAAGAAGCAGAGAAGGTCTTGACACGGGGCAGCATATTTCAGCCCAGCAGTCCTGCAAGTGAGCTATTGCTGTTTCACCCAGGAAAGAAAGTTCTGAACCTCTATTTCTCAAGTACAGTGGGTGCACCGCTCTAAACATTACAGGGACAGCAAGCGTTTTCAATGCAAGCACTTTTGGTCTGGGAGGAATCTTTCTCTCTGTTGAATCTTAAGCAGCTGGGCAGCCAATTTCAGCCCAGCACTCCTGCAAGCGAGCTGTTGCTGTTCCGCCCAGGAGAGAAAGACCTGAGCTTCCATCTCTCAAGTGCACTGGGGATGCCGCTCTCGGCACTAGGCAAAGAGCAAGAACTTTCTGTGCAAGCATCTTTGGTCTGGGAGGAATCTTCCTCCGTATTGAATCTCAGGCAACTGGACAGCACATTTCACCTCAGTGCTCCTACACGTGAGCAATTGCTCTTTGACCCAGGAAAGAAAGCCTTGAGCCTCCATCTCTCAAGTGCAGTTGGTGCGCCACTCTTGACAGTACAGGGAGAGCAAGAGTTTCCTGTGCAGGCATTTTTGGTCTGGGAGGAACCTTCACCTGAACTGAAACTTTGCCCTACACCTAAAAAAACCCGAACCCTCAACCTAACCCTAAACCCTAACACCTAACCGTAACCATATCCATTACCCTAACCCAAACCTTCCCTTAACCCTAACCCTGATCCTAACCCTAACCCTAACCCTAAACCTAAACCTAACACTAAACATTAATTCATAACGATGACCCTATCCCTTACCCTAACCCAAACCTTTCTTTAACCCTAACCTAACCTAATCCTAACCTTCACCCTAAACCTAACCCTAACCCTCACCCAAAGCTTACCTTAACCCAAATCCTAACCGAAACCCTAAGCGTAACTCTTATCCTAAGCCTAACTCTTACCCTAACCCTTTCTGTGTGGGAATTTTTGATCTGGGAGGAACATTCATCCACATTGAACCCTAGACCTAAAATTAAAAAAATCCTAACCCTGAACACTGACCCCTAACCCTAACCCGATCCCTTATCCTAACCCAAACCTTACCTTAACCCTAACCCTACTCCTGACTGTAAACCTAATCCTAACCCTATCACTGACCCTAGATCAGAGCCCCTAGCCCTAACCCTAACCCTGACTCACCGTCTCTCAAGTGCAGTTGGTGCACTACTCCCGGCATTACACGGACTACAAGAGTTTTCTGTGCAGGTACTTTTGGTCTGGGAGAAACCTTAATTCGTATTGAAGCCTAACCCTAAAACTAAAAAAACCGTAATCCTAAACGTATCCCTAAACACTAACCCCTAACCATAACTCTATCCCTTACCTTACCAAAACCTTACCTTAACCCTAACCTAACCCTAACCCTGACCCTGACCCTGACCCTAACCCGAACCCTAACCCTAACCCTAACCCAAACCCAAACCCTAACCAAAACCTTACCTTAACCCTAAACCTAAGCTAATCCTAACCCTAACCCTAACCCTACCCTAAACCCTAAAAATAACCCTAAAAATAACCCTAAATAATAACCTTTAACACTAACCTTAAATATGATTAACCATCCCAAAAGTGCAGTTGGTGCACCACTTCCAGCACTATACAAAGAGCAAGAGCTTTCTGTGCAGGCATTTTTGGTCTGGGAGGAACCTTAGTCTGTACTGAAACCTTGCCCTNTTACCCTAACCCAAACCTTATCTTAACCCTAACCCTCACCTAATGCTAACTCTAAACCTAACCCTTACCCTAACCCTAACCCGAACTCTAACCCTAAACCTTAACACCTAACCCTAAACCCTAAACCTACCCCTAAACCTTAACCCCCAACCGTAATTCTATCCCTTACCCTAACCGAAACCTTTCCCTAACCCTATAACCTAATCCTAACCCTAACCCTGACCCAAAGCCTACCTTAACCCTAACCCTAAATCATAGCCCCTTATCCTGACTCACTGTCTCTCAAGTGCATTGGGGGTGCCACTCTTGGCAGTACATAAACACCAAGAGCTTTCTGTGTGGGCACCTTTGTTCTGGGAGGAATCTTCACCCGTATTGAATTTGGCAGTGGGACAGCCAGGTTGGTGCCACTCTCAGCACTCCATGGACAGCAAGATCTTTCTGTGTGCAGAGCTTTGGTCTGCAAAAAAATCTTCGTCCATATTGAATTTTGGGAGTCACATTTCAGCCCAGCGCTCCTACAAGCAAACGACTGCCTTTCCACCCAGCAAAGAAAGCCTTTACCCTTTGTCCCTCATGTGCAGTTTATATGCCAATGGGAGATTCAGCAACTGGGTTGGTTTTGAGCAGTAATTGTACCAGACTGTGTGAGACTGAAAGTCTGGATTTTATGTATAATTGAGTAAGAAAATGGTGATTTTCTTGATGTAACTGCAGTTGGTAGGCTGCTGGGGGAAAGGATTACCACTTGATGGCAATGGAGTGAATACAAGTTTCCAAACCTAAGGATCAAGGTCCAAGAAAGCTTTTTGCCCTGGCACAGTTACCTGTAAAAGATGCAGCACGAAAGTTTTTGGTTTATATTCAGACTGTTAGAGGGACAGAACAAGATCATCTGTAAAGCTGAGAAGGACAGTGCATGGCAGTGGCATCTCTTGACAAAAGCAACTTGTTGGACTGCTTCTGTCCTGACATGTTTTTTGGTGCAAGGAGCAGATGGATATTTCAGACTCTGCCAGACTGAAAAGTGCATGGTGCTACATCTAGCAGAGATTGAAGGTGCAGTACATCATGATTGTGTGCATAGTTTTCAGGCTGCAAGGAAAAGGAACTGCCACTTGGCTGTTGTGCAAATACCTGTTTGCAAACGGAAGGAAGGTTGGTGAAATCTTTTTACGCTGGCACATTTTCTTTGAGAGTAGCGGAGGACATTTTCTGCTTTGATTCTTCGTTGCCAGTGGTGTGGAGCAGAACCGTGATGCATTGACGCCTTTTTCAAGGACCCACCCCATCTAGTGGACGTTCCTCAGTGTCACCGTTTCGCAGTTCCACCAGATGGCGATGTGTACCCATAAAACAGCAACCAGAAGTGCAAACGTTGTCACCAGTCTCAAACGACATGTGCCAGGGCAGAAATTTTTTGCTGACCTTCCGCTTTCATATGCAAACTCTTATTTGGACCACACTGAAATGGCAACACGAACTCCTTCCCAATTCTGTGTGCTAATCAATTTTTTCCCTCTAACAGAGTCCAGTTACAAAATTGAAATCATCTGGCAAAAATATAGCTCCAAAAAATGTCAGGTGAGCAAAATGTTGGTGGCTGCATCTTCCAATGCACCCACTGAAGAGCACCACAAACCCTGATATCTACACTTTCCTTCGCTGCTCTACATTCCGTCATAATCCTTCAGTCTCACAGAGTCAGGATGCAAAACTGAACCCCATCACTAAATGCTCAGACATTAAAAGGACCAGGAGAAAAAGCTCAATAGCTTGGCTTTTACATCCCTACTGTAGTGATTCAACAGCTCTAACCAATAGCACCGTATACTAGGAAAAGCAATTAAATACATCAAGACAACCCAATGTGGGGATCCAGAATTGGTTTCTGTGCCACAGGGAGGAACTGTGACCCGTCAGCACAAATGAAATGTGACCACCACCACAAACAGGAACACATCCCGGGATTGATCCCATACAAAGCTCCCAGAACAGTTACTGGACAAGCGCTTTCCTTTCCATGGGAAAGAACTGTCATTCCCTTTCAGGAGCCAACACAGACATTTTGATTCCACCTACAAAATTGAATGTGTTTAAGGATTGCTCCCAGAAGAAAGGTGCCAGGACAGGAAGGTATTGCTGGTTTTTAACCTGTCATGGGCAGCCTATTATCTAGCCATGAAACAAAGCAGAAACTTCCTTTCTTTCCTTTGGGAAAGAACTGTCATTACCTTTCAAGAGACCGCTACCAAAATGTTGATTTCACCTCCAAAATTGAATACTTCCAAGGACTGTTCTTAGGTAAAAGGTTGCAGGACAGAAAGGTCTGCAGGTTAACACCTGCCATGGACAGCCTATAAACCACCACTGAAAACCTGCAGCTATGTGCTTGCCTTCCTATGGGAAAGAACCATCATTCACTTTCAAGAGACACCATCACTGTCACTAGGATTCCACCTCCAAACTTGAATACATCCAAGGATTGCTCATGGACAAAAAGTGCATGAATAGAAAGGTCTTGAGGGTTAGTACCTGCCATGGGCATCCTAACATGTCCCTGAAACTCCAGGGCTAAGTGCCTTCCTTCTTATGGGAAAGAAGCATCTTTTACTTCTGGCAGACCACCACTATTATTTGGATTCCACCTCCAAAACTGATTCTGTGAAGAGACTGTTCTGAGAAAAAATTTAGCAGGACCGAAAGGTCCTATTAGTTAATACCTGCCACGAACAGCTGAATCACAGGGGCTATGTGCTTTCCTTCCTTTGGGAAAGAGCAATCATTCACCTTCAGGAGACCAGCAACTACCTTTGAATTCAACCTCTAAACTTGGATATGTCAAGGGATTACTCCCAGACAAAAGATGCCAGGACAGAAAGGTCTGGCTGGTTAATACCTTTCCTGAGCAGCCTATCATCTGACCCTGAATCACCAGGGCTGTGTGCTTTCTTTTCCATGAGACAGAACTGTCTTTCTCTTCGAGGACATTACCCCTCTAATGTGGATTCCAACTCCAAAATTGAGCAATCCAAGGATTGCTCCCAGAAAAAAGAGGCCAGGATAGAAAGGTTTTGCTCCTTACCTCTTACCATTGGCAGTCTATCATCTGCCACTGAAACAATGCAGCCATGTACTTTTCTTCCTATTGGAAAGAACTGTCCTTCTCATTCAGGAGACCACCGCTGTAATTTTGATTTCACCTCCAAAACTGTACACATTCAAGGATTGCTTCCACAGAAGATATGCCGGGACAGAAAGGTCTTGCTGGTTATTACCTGCCATGCACAGCCTATCATCTGGCTCTCCAGGGGTATATCCTTTCCTTCTTTTGGCAAAGAACTGGCGTTCTCTTCTGGAAGACCACCACTGAAATTTCAGCAAAAAACTGAGTGAGACCAAGGATTGCTCCCAGGCAAAAGTGCCAGCACAGAAAGGCCTTGCTGCCCATGGAGTGCCCTGGGAGGCCCATCATCAGCACCTGACAGTCTGAGGCTACAGGCTTTCTTTCCTGGGGGAAAGGGCTGTCGTTCTTTGGCAGGAGACCAGGGTCGAAACTGACAGTCTGCCTCCCAAAATTGAATAGAGATGATGATTCCTCCCAGACAAAAGGGGCCATGACAGAAAGGTCTTGCTGGCCCTGTAGGGCCCTGGGAGGCCCATCATCTGTACCTTAGAGCCTGAGGCTACAGGCTTTCTTTCCTGGGGGAAAGTGCTGCTTGCAGGAGCCCAGCACCAAAATTTCCAGTCTGCTTCCCAAAATTGAATACAGATGATGATTCCTCCCAGAAAAAAAAGGAACAGGTTAGAAAAGTCTTGCTGCCCACAGAGTGCCCTGGGAGGCCCATCATCAGCACCTGAGAGCCTGAGGCTATGGGTTTTCTTTCATAGGGCAAAGGGCTGTCATTCATTGGCAGCAGTCCAGGGTCAAAATTGCCAATCAGCCTCCCAAAAGGAAATACAGATGAAGATTCCTTCCAGATATAAGGGGCCTGGACGGAGAGATCTTGCTCCCCATGGAGAGCCACAGAAGGCCCATCATCTGCACCTGCAAGCCTGAGGCTACAGGTTTTCTTTCCTGGGGGATAGGACTGTCCCTCATTTTCTTGTGGGAGCCCAACACCAAAATTGCAAGCCCACCTCCCAGAATTGAATATGGATGGTGATTCATTCCAAACTAAAGATGCCAGGACAGAAAGGTCTTGCTGCTTGTGGAGTGTCCACTGCCATACGTAATGTTGTCAGGTGGAATCGGAATTTCGGCATTGGGCTTCTAAAAGCCAGAGACAGCCTTTTCCTCCAGGAAAGAATGCTTGTTGTAGCCTTGGTGTAAGTGTAGAAATGCTTTCCAGAATTTTTATCACAGAGTTTTTGTTGCTTAACAAAGCTTTCCTGCCTGGAAAAAGGTATCTTTCCCAAAGACAGTTTTAGATGTTTTCTCCTCATGCATTCCAGAGGAGCTCTCCCCGATACGAGAAAAAATAAGTTCTTGTGGATCTGCTTGAAGGCCTCACCCCCAGGTGTCCTAGGGATGATAAAAGCCCTGAGAAGAACAGGGACTGTGTCTTTCCTAGGCCCGGTGCAGTTCTGTGCCAAAATCGTAAGTGTTCTCAGCTGTTGGAAATAAATTCTCCTAAGTCCCTCCACTGCCTGGCATTCTGGGGTACCTGCTCATAATCTTCCCTTGCAGAGTGTCATGGGTTTACTTGGGACCAATTTCTTTAAACTCATACACACACACACAGAGTTGCTACAAATTGAGAGAGGCAGACAGACAAAAGAGAGGCTTGATGTGGGGAAGTAATATTAAGATTTATTACTAGCAAGGTAAAGACTAAGGAATAACATATATACAACAATATATATAAAACAATTGCTTATCTTATGAAGAAAAGGTTAGGTATTTACAAAAGCATCTCTGCCCCCCTGTATCAGTCCAAGAGGAGAAAGTTTCTTCTCTCTGAAGCAATTCTGCAGCACTGGAAAGTTTCTCTTCTATTATCTTTAAGGCAACAACTCTGATTTGTTGTAGTTGGAGATTCCTTTCTTTCTCTCTCTCAGCCGGCTCTGCTGCACGTTGGCCTCAGGTTTGGGCCTGTCCCTCCTCAATTCCGGCCAGGACAGGAGGCCAGGGGGGCACACCCAGGCTCCATGAGGTCTTCCATGGACTGCAAGGGGACACTTGGTGCACCATGGTCTGCACCACAGTTATAGGGGATAATGGGTTTTGAGTCCTTTCCCCTGTTCCTGTGGGATCCCTTCTATGGGCTGCAAGGGGACAACTTGCGTCACCACAGTCTTCAGCCAGAGCTACAGGGAATGGCTTTGAGTCCTTTCCTGCTGTGTGGATGTCCCTTCCCATAGGAGATAGTCTTAATGGATTTCTCCCCGTGGGTCACCCAGAACAACAGTTCTTCCATATTCTGCTGTCCTTTAGGGTCACAAATGAGCTGCCAGGGGTCTTTGCACCCCAGTAATCTACAGCTGGCAGGGGATTCAACTTTTAGTCTTTCCCCTGCTGGAGGGAGAGGAGGAGGAGCTCCCACATGTCTCAGCTCTCCTCTCTTGCCAGACTGACATTGGAGGGGTTGTTATCTCAAATCCTCCTCTGCTCTCCATTGAGCTGGAATTCCTTCTGCAGCACATTTCAGGTGGGCAGTTTCTCTCAGGAGTTTCTTCTCCACTCTGTTACATGTCTCGACTGGGGAGACTTCAATGCCAGCCTGCCCCTGGCCCAGGACCGGGGGAGAAGCAGTCTGGCTCCACTCGGGGGGCCTGCTGTCTGCCTCCTACATGGCTCCTAATTTCTTCTGCGCAATCCCCCTTCTCTTCTGTTTTCTTAAATATGTCATTAAGAAAAGAGGCGTTACTAAAACTTTTGTTTGGCTTTGCTCCGGAAATCCACCTGGACCTGACTATTTCAGCCAGAGGAGCTGCTAAACCCATGACACAGAGGTAGACTCAGAATTTCGGCTCTGGGCTCCTGCAAGCAAATGAACAACAGCCCTTTTCCCCAGGAAAGAAAGCCCGTAGCCTTGGGCTCTTGGCTGCAGATGATGGGCCTGCCAGGGCACTCCATAGGCAGCAAGACCTAGCCCCTTTTGTCTGTAAGGAATCTTCAACTGTATTACATTTTGAGAGGTGGACTTGCAGTCTTGGTGCTAGGCTCCTGAAAGCGAGCGGCAGTCCCTGGGAACAGGTAACAGCAGCACCTCTGACCACTGTGGCACCACAGAGGAGTATTTCTGAGTCCAGTCTGGGTGACTGATGGGACTGGCCAAGGACAGGACAGGTTTTCCAGGTTCATTATCCAGCTCAGTCTTACTCCCACCCCAGACAACTGTGCAAGTGCTGCGCTGTTGTGCTGCGAGCTTCAGATGGGATTAAAACTGAAAAGTACAGAAAAAACCTCCCTATTAAACAAAATTGCCTGCTGGGTGCCTGCCTGCAAGGAGCTGATGTGCTGCTCTGTACAAATGTCATTTTCCTTAGCCTGGAATGCTCTAAAAAATAAGTAATAGTTTATTTAAATAATAAATAATAATTAAAAAAATACAACCCTGTTGGTAGATGGTGATAATAAAACACAGGGCTGGGGAGGGACTGCCTCCTCCTTCTCCTCCTGCTCCTCCTCCTCACAGCAGGTTTGTCTGTGGACAAGGAGACTCCAACCTGGGATTTCTAGTTCTAGTACAGCAAAAGTCTGCTGGTGACGGAAATTAAGCATTTATTTAAATTAATCTGAATATTTATTTCATTTTTAAATTAATAAATATATTATTATATGACAGCGGAGTCTCCAGCAAAATGAAGGACCCTGCACGGTGGCTGAGGAACCAGGAACCCACAGGAAACCCACACTTCCAGAAACCCATCTCTGCTCCAGGGGCTGAGGAGAAAAGTCCTTCCTCATGTACAGAACAGAGAAACACCTGCCACAATCACACCTCACTGACAATCCCCAGAGACCTGAAAATCCCAAGGAATTATTGCAGCCAAGGTTAAGGATCAGAAAAGGAGGAAGAGGAGGAATCTGCCCCCAGCCAATACTGCCAAACCACAGGCAGTTGTCCTCTTCTCAGTGCCTCAGTTTTCCTATCTCTGAAATGGGGCTAATCCCAAGTAAATCTGTTTATTGGAGGCATGTCTGCAAGGAACATTAAACTGGGAAACACGAGCCCATCAGCCTCTGAGACTTCCCACATTCATCTTTCTTTTTACCTTAATTAATGTCTCAGATTTGGTGTTGGCTGCCTGCCCTGTTCCCATTGAAAATCTCCTTGTGTTCAGCATCCTCCTGCGATGTGTTGCCATGGAAAAAATAAGCCATGACATCACCTCCACAAATAAAGCTGCCAGACCCCAAAGTTCACCTGTGGGGCTGGGGGAGGGGCTCCCCCCTCTGAGCAGGAAACTTAATTAGATGGGAAAGCAGATGACAATATTTGATAATTATGGGGTTTAGTTTCAAGGTCAAAACAAACGACAGACAGGTGTGTGAAGAGCAATAGTGAATTGTCTGGCCCTTCTCAGGACAAGATTTCTCAGCACAGAAGGAAATAACAGTTCAAATGAAAGTTTCAGGCTGTGGAAACAAACAAAGTGGCTCCATGTCTCCATTAAAAGGGAGGAGGTATACTGAGACAAGGGAATAACCCTTGGCTTGGGAACTTCTGTCTGGTGCCTGTGGACTTGGCGATTTTACTGGCCCTGCTGCATGTAACAAAAACACAAATTCAAACCCTCATCAAAGGCTGCTCCTTCAAACAAGGTTCAAGGAAGAGCCCAGCGAGGAAATCCCATAGGCTCTTCCCACACTTCTTTCCTTTCTACTTTCCCTTTTACTCCCCTTTATTCCAGGAGCTTTAAAGAACAGGTCTAAGCCAGATCCTACCCTACAGTAAGGGACAGGACAGAAGTGACTCTTCCAGCTCCTGCCACTTCTACACTTCTGTGATTCATCCTACAACCTTGTTTTCATCTACATCCCTGTTCCAGAGAGGCAGAGCTGCTGTTCCCTCCCAAATGTCACAGTGTCTGTGTGATCTCCCCCAGCCTCACCTCCCAAAGGGACTCTGTTCCATGGGAAACAGAAGCCTCAGCCCCACAACAAACAGGGGGGTAGAACACACACCAGACAGCACGGCAGGGTCTGACCCCAAAAATCCCACAGCACACAGGGGACTGAGCCCCACATCATGCAAGGCATAGTCTGACCCCCAGACCTTCCCAAGACACATGGGGAAAGAGCCCACATCAGACAGCAGAGCCTGACCCCAGCCCCACACCACACCATACAGGGGACTGAGCCCCCAGTCCCACACTATACTGGGATCCCAGCCCCACATCATACAGTGGGTCTGATCCCAGCCTCACATTGTACAGGGGTCACAGCCCCAGCCCCTACATCACACAGGGTCCAGGTCCCTCACAAGGCATCACAGCACAGCCTGACCCCTCAGCCCCACATCATACAGTGGACTGCAAGCCACAGCCTGACCCCAGCCCCCCTCACCACACAAGGGTCTGGATCTCAGCCCCACATTAAACAGCCCCACACCATGAAGGGGTCCAAGTCCCAACCTCACACCATACAAGGGTCCAAGCCCACAAGGCAGCATGGCACAGCCTGACCCCCCAGATGTGGGACTGAGCCCCATAACTTGTGAGCCACAGGCTGATCCCCAAACCTCCATACCACAGACAGAGCCTGACCCCAGCTTCACATCCTACAGGGGTGTGAGGGTAGGTTGCTTTTCAGAAGAATTTTTAAGGGGAAAGTCAGGAACTCTGGTTTTGCTACAAAGTCTTTCTGCCTAAACGGTAACTCTCTCTCAAAGGCAGTTTCAATGCTTTCTCCCCCGCCCTGCATAGCAAGAGTTCTCAGCCTCTCTCTCTCCTATGCCAGAGACATGCCTAACAGACATGCACAGAGGCTTTGGGAAGGCGGGGGACAAACAGAGAGCATAAAGAGGCCCTGAAAGGGCGGGAACTTGCCTTTTTCTCCTTGGGGCCAGGTGCACAGCATCGGTAAGAAGTGGTCCTTGCATCTGAAATAAACCTCTTTTTTAATCCTTCCCCTGCCTTGGCATTCTTAGAAAGAATACTTGAATATACTTTACCTTACAAGGGGTCACAGCCCGAGCCCCACACTATACAGGGGTGCAGGACCCTGATCCCGGCCCCCCACACTATATGGGGTCCAAGGCCCTCATAAGGCAGCATGACCCCACAGCCCCACACCACACAGGATGCTGAGCCCCACACCTGCGTGCCACAGCCTGATCCCCACTCCCTCCACCACATAGGGTCCAGCCCCTCACCCTGGCCCCACACCATACAGGGGCCTGAGCCCCACATCATATGAGCCACAGCCTGATTCCAGCCCCCCTCATCACAGGGGTCCAAGTCCCAGCCCCACACCACACAGGGGGTCTGACTCCAGCCTCAAACCATACAGGGATCACAGCCCCCCACAAGATACCAGGGAGATTTCGAAGGAAATTAGGGTAAAAAAGAGAGCATATCAATTAAGGAGAAAAGGACTGGCTAGTCAGGAAGAGTTTGCAAATGTAATTAGGTCTTGTAGAAAGAAAATTAGAGAGACAAAGGCAAAATTTGAACTCGATCTTGCCACTTCTGTTAAGGATAACAAAAAGTCTTTCTATAGCGACATCAATAGCAAAAGGAGGGACAAGGAAAACCTCCATTCTTTATTGGACATGGGTGGGAACATAGTTACCAAAGATGAGGACAAGGCTGAGGTACTTAACACCTTCTTTACCTCAGTCTTCACCAGTAAGACAGGTTGTCCTGAGGACAGCTGGCTTCTGGAGCTTGTAGACAGGGATA
>VYXB01003511.1:676934-695927 GCA_013397135.1 Pachyramphus minor | reverse complement strand
GCAGGAGCAGGGAAGTGATTCCTGCCCTGGACTCAGCACTGGTGAGGCCACCCCTGGAATGCTGTGTCCAGCTCTGGGCCCCTCAGTTCAGGAAGGACATGGAGGGGCTGGAGCAGGTCCAGAGAAGAGTGACCAGGCTGGGGAAGGGACTGGAGCACAAGTGCTGTGAGGAGAGGCTGAGGGAGCTGGGGTTGTTTAGCCTGTTGGTCTCTTCTCCCAGGCAACCAGCAGTAAGACAAGAGGGCACGGTCTTAAGCTCTGTCAGGGGAGATTTAGATTAAATATTAGGAAGAAATTCTTTACAGAGAGGGTGGTCAGGCACTGGAATGGGCTGCCCAGGGAGGTGGTGGATTCTCCGTCCCTGGAGGTACTCAAGAAGAGACTGGATGTGGCATTTAGTGCCATAGTCCAGTAACTGTGGTGGTCATGGATCAAGGGTTAGACTTGATGATCTCAGAGGTCCTTTCCAACCCATCTGATTCTATGATTCTATGGCACAGCCTCACCTCCCAGCCCTAGACCATACAGGGGTCCAAGTCCCAGCCATACATCCTGCCGGAATTACAGCCCTATCTCCACACTACCCAGTGCCTCCTGAAGCCGCTCCACACTACCCAGATCGTTCAGGCCCATTGCCCCTCGCCGCCCCCGGAACGCGCTGCCCCCGGAACGCAGGTGCGCGGCCGCGGTTGTCCCGGCGCGGGCGGTGCCGCGGGCGCGCAGGCGCCGCTCCCGCCCGGCGCCATCGCGGCTGAGCGGCCACCCCGGGCCGGCCATGGCCACCGACTCCTGGGCCCTGGCCGTGGACGAGCAGGAGGCGGCGGCAGAGTCGGTGAGTGCTCGCCGGGAGCTGCGGGGGCTCGGGATGACCAGGCCCGGATCACTGGCGCGGGGCTCCCGGGACCGCACGGCCACCTTCTCGCAAGGAAACGGCGATCAGCCCATTTTCTGCCGCGGGGGCGGGGAGGGCCCTGTGCCGCCACGGGGATGTCCCTGGGCTTGGGCTCTTCCTTTAGAAGCAAAAAAAAAAACAAAAAAAAAAACACAAAAAACCACACCTTTTTGTTTTTTATTTATTTTTAATAATTTCTTTTCCTTCATCTGTTTTTCACATATCCAAAGGACGTCCCTGCGCTCCCCCTCCCCCTCGATCCAGACACAGCACCGATTCGGGCACCCACCGAGCCTCAGTTGTGTCTTCCAGCATCCAAAAAAATCCCTTTTTCTCTCATTTTCTTAGGATCCACATTTGTTCCAAAAATATTATGTTTTCTATTTTCCCCCTCACCCTCCATCCAGACACAGCACCGTTTCAGGCACACATCCAGCCTCAGCTCTTCCAGCTTCCAAAAACATCCCTTTTTGTCTCCTTTTTTTTTTTTTTTATGACAGGATCTAATTTTCTTCCTAGAAAACGGTGTTTTTCTGAGCCTCCCGAGTGCCGCATTGGGCATGGAGAGTGTTTCACTGAACCCCTAGATGTGGAGAGCAGCCTCGGGGCTGCTCTCCCTGGGATATCACAGGTGGTGAAATCAACTCATCCCGGCACACCCTGTGCTGCCCGGGACTGTGCTTGGATCCTGGCTCCGTCCTGGGATGTTGATTTTTTTTCTCCCATTCTCCATCAGCAGAGCTATTTAAGAGTGAAGATATCTGGGCAGAAAACACCTCCTTCTCTGTATTGTCCTTACACATTAGAAAAACTTGTATTTCTGTTAAAACTCATGCTTAGAAGTAATTGTATTTGTCTTAAAACTCCTGAAATCAAGTTACTCTCATTCTTTCATCCCTTCCCATCAAGCAGGGTTTTGACTGGGGCTTGTGCAATACGTAATATATCCAAAGCTCAGATTTTCCCTGCTGGAATTAGAATGTAGGAAGCCTTTGAATTTCTCTGATCTTGTGATTTTTCCTCGTTTCTAGCTGAGCAGTTTACACCTGAAAGATGAAAAAGCCAAACCAGATGCCAATGGTGAGTTCTGGCTGCTCAGGTAGGCTTGGAGTGGGTGGAACGATTTCCCGTGGTGTTTACAGCGCTGCTGCCAAAGTGAATTCCTGATAAGTCATGAAATACCAGAAAAGGGAAAGATAAAGCTGAGATTAAACAGGAACAAATACTAAATATTTTGCTGCCTTCAGGGAGCTCTATGAGCAGAATCTGTTGGTATGGTTGATAAACTCCACTTTGAGCTGGAACTTGGGTTCTCATCAGGAAAATGAGCTGTTTTGTAGCTTTTTCCACAATATTCCTAAGATCTATGGGTGTGGGCTGTCTCTGAGGCCTGACCTCATATATGCCCCCCAAAACTGTTTTAATTTAGGTGCCATTGTCAAGGCTGACGACAACGTGGAGAAGACAGAGGATGAGGAGAAGGGTAAGTGTCTCCTTGAAAAATGCTTTGGCAAGGATAGTTACATTAATTTAATATATACTTAAAGTAAGTCTGCCTTATGTCCCAGGATGGCTGATTTTGTATCCTGCCCCCAAGGACTTAATTGTAAGACATGTGCTTCCTCCATAATATTTTTAAAGCTATTGTGTCCTGTAAAAACTTGGGAGACTCCTGGATTACAGTGGAGAGAAATAAGGGTATAGCAGTATCCTCAAGGCAGGAGTAGATACAGGAGCAGTTGGATGACCTGGAGCTGGGATTGCTGTAGCAACCAACATGTTGCATTTATGCCGTGGCTATTCAGAGGTGGGTAATGCGTCGGAATCTTTCAGAAGGTGGTTTTAGGAAACAAATTTAGTAGCAAAACCACAAAGTGCAGCAGTTTAACCTCATTTTGGTCTTATTTATTCTCAGCCCTTGCAGTGTTTCAATCCTGGAATATTTTAAAGTACTATTTATCCTCCAACTTCCCTTAGAAATAAAAATTAAACCCTGAAAGGTGTCTGCCCATATGTCAGAGTGAGGCTTGAAGAGGCCCTTTACCCTGTCCCAGATAGATACTAAGCTAAAATGTCTTAGATAAGCAGAGTTCTGGATCTGTTAAAGTCCTCCTTAAAACAGTGGGTGCTTGATTCATCTTCCTGGATATTAAATATGAATCTCTGAGATCTCTTGATGTCTCATGCAGAACATTAAATGTGAATCCCTGGGATCTCATGGTGTCTCACCCAGGAAGTTAGGGCTCTTTAAGCCATTACTCTCTGATGAAGAATTTTGTCCCTTTTAACTGGCTCAGCATTTTAGTGGGAGCAACACCTGGAACAGTCTGGGACTGATGGATCTGTGTTTTCCCCCTCCTTTCCCAGAGGACAGAGCTGCCCAGTCCTTGCTGAACAAGCTGATCCGCAGCAACCTGGTTGACACCACGAATCAGGTGGAGGTGCTGCAGAGGGACCCCACATCACCCCTCTACTCTGTCAAGTCTTTTGAGGAGCTGCGCCTGTAAGTACCTGCTGGGATGAGCCAAAGGCTTCTCTGCATGGAGCTGTTGAATCCTGGGACCAGAAATATTAAACAGGCTCCCTTCTAGCTGTATCTTTCAGTCAGTTGTAGGAAGCCTCAAACTTAGGGAGAGCAGCTATGACTCAGTTTTGTGAGACTGACAGCAGATGTGAATTCGGAGCCCATCAGGTAGTTGGAACCTCTCCTTGTGTCCTGAAAAATTCCCTGGTTGCACAGGAGATACCACTTAAATGTGCATAGACCTGTGTTTCAGGTTACTGCCAATTTGTCGTTAATAAATGAATGTATCATTTGTATTTAAACGCAAGGAGAGTTGTTTTATCTGGGTGCCTTGTGAAGGTTTCCAGCTGAAAGAAGCAGTGAATAGCACAAACAGAAAAAGTTTTGTTCTCCCAGGAGTACTATGTTTATGTACTGGAGAGACCAATAACATTAGTATTTTCTGACACTTCCCACTGAAAACCTTTAGCAGTGCAGCTTTCAAGTTATACCTGTATTTAAGGCATGACAGACTTTTATATGTATAAACTAATGTGCTAAAGAGTCTATCCCATTAGATTGTTGTGGTTATTCTGACCTCAAAATTGTTGCACTACAAGTTCCACAGGGAAATGGGAGCTGAGGAGCCTTGTCCCACTGAAATGTCAGGATGCTGTTTTGCTTTGTTAGTATTAGTGGGTGAATGTCGAAAAAAAAAGAAGGGTGACATCCTGCAGTGCATGTTAGACTAATTCCTGTATTTCAAAAGACAAACAATCCCAGGGAGTTAATGACGGGGGGCAGCCAGACTAATTGAGTCTTCATTTTGTTATGACTCAGTGTATCCGTGGCAACTGGTGCTGAATTGGACTTTGTCTGTCCTTGCTTGGAGCAGCACAAGGTTACATTTTCAAAGAGCTTTTGTTCTAGCCATGGGTGGAAAGTAATACAGCATTTTTGCAAAAGCATGTTGTGCTGAGTAGGAAGTTATTGCAGTGGGAAATGTGGGCAGGAAACCTGTAACCTGCTTTGAAAGGAGAGCACTGGCAGCATCCAGGAAGCACTTGGGGATCATCTGCTGAGACTTTCCAGCACCATAACCTGGACTGAGGTTGCTCAGGGATCTCCTTGTCTACACAAGTGTCTGATGAGAGTAGAAAGATCCCTTGAGAAAAAGCAATAGGTGAGAATTTGCTGACCAGCAGTGTCACCGCACAATTTTGGGTGTGAGGGCTGAGTTGTACCCGTGGATCACAAGGTGTAATCACAGCAAACTAATTATCAGTCATTTCCCTGAGCCAGCATCACTCTGGTGTTCCAATGTCAGTTGTATTACAGAATTGACATGACCTAAAGTTGTTGCAATGATCTCATGATGTTTCCCTTCATCCAGTTCTTCGCGTACTGAGGTCGCTTTGTCCCGCGTTTGAGTCGTCAAGGAGTGATAATTTTGGCACCAAGATTAGGCATGGCTGAGGAAATGGGATTGGCCTGAAGAACAGGATTAATGCTTTCTGCTCTAGGATTCCTGAGTAGTCTGAAAAGCTTCTTTGGAACAAGCAGTTATGGCCTTAGACACAGGGTTTGCCCTGGAGCTGGGACAGGCAGGCTGACTGGTAAATCCAGGGGTTCCTGGAAAGGTTCTTTCCCAAACTTCCTGTGGTCACTTATAACTTCCAGATGCTGCTCATAGTTGCTTCACTGGTGGGACTGTAGCAGGGACAGCCCTAGGTCATCTTGTCAAGCTTTTTTCTCACCTTTTTGTACACAAATGAAAACCAAATGTACTTTAAAGGTCACGATATAAAAATTCCTATTTTCAGGAAACCACAGCTCCTCCAAGGAGTCTATGCCATGGGCTTCAACAGACCATCTAAGATCCAAGAGAATGCCCTGCCCATGATGCTTGCTGAACCGTACGTGCACATTCTTCCCACTACCTTCCAGTATGGAAGGATTTGAAAGGCTTAGTGTGTTTTCCTGGAGTTTGGATGGGAGGTGGTGATGGGGAAGCTGTCAGGGTATGGACTAAGGGTTCCCGTGCCACAGTGTTTCTGTGGTCATGAAGTATGTGACACCAGCCCTGGATTTGTCTTTCTTCTGGGGCCAGTACCAAACACTCAGTGTTGTGGTGTTTGGCTGTGGTCAATCCCATTTTCATCNCATGTAAGGTACTGAGACACTGGGGGAGACATGAAATGGAAAAGTACTGACAGATAATCACAGGTCTCCTTGCAAATCTCCATAATCAAGAAATGTTGACAGAGGCAGTTGGGCAGGAAGTAATTTCTACCCCATGGAGCGTAGCTGGGTCAAATTAGCTGCCAGTGCAGAGCAGGGAGAAACCTAACAGGTACCAAAATGCCACACACTCTGTTTTCTGTCTCACCCAACCCTGAGAGTGTGTCCTTTGTGGGGTTTACCCTCTAAGCCTGTGTCTGCTGTGCCCTGCAGCCCTCAGAACCTGATCGCACAGTCGCAGTCCGGTACTGGCAAGACAGCTGCCTTTGTCCTGGCCATGCTGAGCCGTGTTGAACCCGGAAACAAGTATCCCCAGGTGAAGTTTCTAGGATATGGCTGTTCTATGGTGGATGTTCTGTGGATGGGGTGTTCCATGGCGGTGCAGTGCCATCTAGTGAAGAGCCTGGAATGTAAATTCATGGCCTGATGGAGCCATTGTGCTGTTTCTTCTGTAAACTGCTTGATGGGGATGGAGATTTGGGGATCTGTTAAAATGCCTTTAGTGCAAAAGCCATGGTTTTGCTCAAAACTTAGTCCCTTCAGTCCTTCCCATGCATCACACAGGATGCCATTGGTCTCTGAGGAGTTAAATCATTCTGTGAGGAATTAAATCAGAGAAGTATTGCAGGCTGAAGGGAGTTGGGAAAATGGATTTGGGATGGAAAGAAAATATCTGACAACAGAGCAGATAATGCCTGGAAAAGGACTTTTTTACCCCAATTTCCTTATGGGGTAGTTGAGAAACTGTTCAGCTACTTGCATGTTTTCTTGAGGAGAACTTCAGCAAAGATTTTAAAAAGCAAGTGTGATGCCCTGGATGTTGATGATCTCAAACTCATTATCTTGTTTCTGCAGTGTTTGTGCCTTTCCCCAACATACGAGCTGGCACTTCAAACAGGAAAAGTGATTGAACAGATGGGAAACTTTTATCCGGAGCTGAAACTTGCATATGCTGTCCGAGGCAACAAATGTGAGTAGGGGGAAGTGCCACCAACAGGAATGAGAAAATAATGTTTCTCAGGTGCACCAGGAGATGAAATAGGCTGGGTCAGAGAGGGGCAGAGTGTTTCCCTGTGTGCACAGCCATCCTACAACAGCCTTCTTTTCTGTCTTGGCAGTGGAGAGAGGGCAGAAGATATCAGAGCAGATCGTAATTGGCACACCCGGCACCGTGCTGGATTGGTGTTCCAAACTGAAATTCATAGACCCCAAGAAGATCAAAGTATTTGTCTTGGATGAGGCTGATGTGATGATCGCAACCCAGGGCCACCAGGACCAGAGCATCCGCATTCAGAGGTAAGGACTGGGACCACAGGGACAGCAGGTTGGAGTCTTGACTGGTGTCTTCACTGATGATGCAAAAAGATTAAAAGTATAGATTTAGCACTTAATTCATGTGGTTATTAGAGGCATAATGTCAAAGGATGACAAGCAGTTCCATTTCCTTATAGAATAAAAAGATTGTCCCTGGAACAGAGCTTATTCCTTTTGAGAGGGCAAGTCTGAGTGCCTCTGTTCCGTGAGGGAGTGATCAGGGGTGAGTAAGATTAGCATTAGTCTTTCCAACCACTGAAATACCTGGTTTCAAGGTTATGGTTCTGCTTTGGCTGCAGCATTAATCCCATCAGGATATCAGGAGATGATGATGATGTGTGGGAACTCTGCCCATTTTCCTCTCTCTTGCAGAATGCTCCCTAGGGACTGCCAGATGCTCCTGTTTTCAGCCACCTTTGAGGATTCTGTCTGGAAGTTTGCTCAAAAAGTTGTTCCTGACCCAAACATTATCAAACTGAAGCGTGAGGAGGAGACCCTGGATACCATCAAGCAGTATTATGTCCTGTGCAACAACAGAGATGAGAAGTTCAGAGCTCTCTGCAATATCTACGGTGCAATCACCATCGCCCAGGCCATGATATTCTGCCATGTGAGTGCTTCCAGGGAATGTTAGTCCCAGTGACCCCTGCCCAAACCATTCTATGATTTTGTAGCAGTTGCTTGTGTCAAAAAACTTGCCAGGCATGGTCTCAGGAAGAAACTGAGAACATAAATTCCCCTTTTTGGCATCTCTTGCCTGCTCTTAGAGTGAAATCTTGAGAGCCAGGTTAGCACTGGCTGGTTTGTTTCTCTGGGATTGCCCATCCAGGAGACCACATTGGTCATTTTTATTCCTGAATAGTCATTTTATTTCCTGAAGTCCTTTGAAGCAAAGATCAGAGTAACACACAGTTTTCCAAAACAAAGTATACTTGGAATTACTGCAGAGAAAAAAAAAAAGTGAGGTTGGAAAATGGGTGAAAATTGGGCAGAATGACGGATCGGGAAATTTTTTGCTTCTGTGGCTGATACAGAGCTGCCCCCTCATGTAATTGGGGATACATCTCTGGAGTCTCCCTGAGGATCATACTGAGACTTTGTTTTCTTTTTTTGGAAGCCACCATAGTAACTTTTAGGGAAGAACCAGTACTGACAGCACAGAACAGCCAGGTAAAATGAGCTCAGACAGGATAAAACTGGAGTCTGCTATAGCAGTTTACTTTTAGGCTGTCTCAGGACATAATTGGAGCTCAAGAAACTGCATCGTAACTGGGATTTATTTAATTCAAGGCTTTGTAGAGCCTCCGTGGGATTTCACAACTACATTGAGCTCTAACCCTGCCATTTGCCAAGCTGAGTAATTGTGGTTTTGTGATCATTTATATCAGTTTTCAGTATACATGTGTTGTACGAGTCCCCAGCAGATTGAAATCCAAGGAGCAGAGGACAAAGAAAAGGTGTCTTTTTCTTAATCAAGGGCTCCTGTAGGGGCAGAGGCCCATTTTCCTCACTGTGATACAGTAATGGGGAGAGAGTGGGCACAGCACTTAGGAGCTGTTTCCTTTTGAGACACAAAACCAGCCACTGAACTTCCAGTGTCCCCCAGAGAGGTTTATTCCTGCTTCCCAGCATTAAAACTCCCTCCCAACTTCGGGCTGTGTGTTCCAGACTCGGAAGACGGCAGGGTGGCTGGCAGCAGAGCTGTCCAGGGAAGGCCATCAGGTGGCCTTGCTCAGCGGGGAGATGATGGTGGAGCAGAGAGCTGCTGTGATTGAACGCTTCCGAGAGGGAAAGGAGAAGGTGCTGGTGACCACAAACGTGTGTGCCAGAGGTAGGACATGGCAGAGCGGGACCAGGGAGGGTGGACACACACCCCTGATCAGCTTGCAGGGAGAATTTCCATCCTCAGATATTCCAGTCGGGACAAATTAGTGTCCTTACAGTAAAGATACCCGTGGGCAAACAGGATTCCTTGTTGGCTGGCTGCAGCTTGAGATGGAAAAGTCCATCCCATGAGAGTTTCCTGCTTCTGGCACCAAGCCTGGCTTGTGCTGCTGACCCTCAGGGTTTGCAATAAACGTGCTGAAGTACAGAAAGCTGAAAAATAGTGAAATCCAGTTCACTATTCCAGTAGGAATTTGTATTGAATTTGACATCCTAGAACAGTTCAGACAGGATAGTCTTTGGGAAAAAAACAAGTGGTCCTTGGAGCTTCACAGAGGAGCAGAGAGTTTCCAAAACATTTAAGTGCTGGTAGAGTTTACAAAATATTTTAGTGCTGGTTAAAGCATCTCTAATTGCTTTTCCTTTGGCTGTTTCAGTGGGATTTTCTGCTCTAGCTAGATTGTTTTTATTTCCAAATACACTGTGCAAATATTGCAGAAAAGCTCCATTACAGAGATTGAGGAGGCTGTTCCTGCTCTGGAAGGATTTAAATGTAGTTGTATAACATGATTTCTTTTTGTCAGGGATCGATGTAGAACAGGTCTCTGTTGTTATCAATTTTGACCTTCCTGTGGATAAAGATGGGAACCCAGATAATGAGACCTACCTGCACCGGATCGGGCGCACCGGTCGCTTTGGCAAGCGAGGACTGGCCATTAACATGGTGGACAGCAAGCACAGCATGAACATTCTCAACAGAATCCAGGAACATTTCAGTATGTACCCTCAGACTTTCTCCTGCCTCTAAAATCGTGGAATTCCTGCAGAATTCTCAGTACTTGGATGCTGAGCAGATCTAAGGGGTGTTTGTTGAGCCTTAAACTGGTGGCAGAGGAGCACAGCATGTGTTTGGTGTAGTGTCACTCGGGGTTGTGACCTGCTGCCTGTGACATAAGTCAAGCTGCGTTTGCATATTCCAGAGATGGGTAACACTGGAGTACCCAGATGGGCCTCTGATAAAAAGAAAAAGTTTTAATTTACAGTTTTAAAACCCAACTGAACATTCCCTCCTCAGGTCTAGCTAAGGAGGGCAGCGTTCCCTTCTCTGTGATGTGTTATGAAATCTAACTGATTTCTCATCTTTCCCAGACAAAAAGATAAACAAATTGGATACGGATGACTTGGATGAAATTGAGAAGATAAATAACTGAAATAGCTGCTGGAACTGGTGTGTGCCCTGCTGTGGAAGCTCTCCCACTACAATTGGATCAGCGTTTGGATTGGCACAGCCTCTCAGCTCATCCCGAAAAGGACTTTTCAAGATATGACTACACAAAAATTACCTCATTTTCAAAATTGCAGTGGGACTTCAAATTGTGCAACTATGGGAAGGAAGAGGAAATGTTTACAGGAGCTTTTAACATTTCTTAGTTTAGCCTTAAAATGGAATGATCTTTAGAATTCTGAGAAATACACTTGCCAAAAGAGGGGCAATGTGGAATTATCTAAAATTTTAAAAGGAAAAAAACCATTATTGCCTTTAATTGGAATAATGTGCAGCATTAACCTGATCAGTTTAAATTCAACAGCTGAATATATAATGGATATAAGTAAAGAAAAAACAAACATCCAAACAAGGCAGCTGGGTTTTGGCTAAATATTCAATCTGTAGAAACTAGGATGTCATTCTCTTGGCACTCCTCTGAGCTCTTTAAGTCTCATTTCCTGATGGATTTGCCCTGCTTTTCCTTACATATATTGTCCTGAGGATGTGTCCAGTAGCTCCTACTTGCAAACACAAGTGCTGTGTTGCTTTTGCTGGGCAATATTTTCTTTTCCCTTGTCCTGGATTTGTTGGAATGGCCACTCCCCATGACAGGGGTGGTGGTGACAGTACAGAAGTTCATCTGAAGTGTTTAATCTGGCTAAGGTGTGGGTGGGTGGGGTGGGATGGGCAATATGAAGGGAACTGTACTAATTAATTGTCTGCTTAAATTCCCCTCTGTGAATTAAATTCCCCCATGTGATTCAGTTCCCTATGCTGAGAAGCTCAGCATGGATAGTGTACAGAGCTGCTGGGCTTCACCCATCAGTTATATAGGAATAAAAGAAACAAAAGATCATGATAGCCTGTATTGACCAAGAAACTTACCTTTAGAACACCGAGTTTACCTGTTACAGTACCAGAGTTTTGAGTTACATTGCTCAGCCAAATTGCAGGTGGGAAGTGCTCCACAGTGCAAAATAGGTCATTGGTCCCTGCCCTGGGGTGTTCTATGGAGGAGGTAGGATTCACAATTCCTGGAGAACAAAGCATTTACACCTCCTGTGTGTTGGGACCATTCTTGTGCACACAGCTGGAAGCCTGTGGGCTGTTCCCCAGCCCAGTTTCCAGGAGAAGGAGGCTCCTGAACTAGAACTTAAGGTGCACAGCTCTCCTTGGGGGGGAAATGGGACAAGCATGAGCAGCCATGGCCCTGCTACTCAGTGTGGGAATCATGTCAAAACAAATGTATAAATTGTAAATTTAAACTATTACTTGTTTTCTTTGCAATTCTGGCCACCATATTCTGTTCAAAGACAGGAACATGGATCCTTTTACCAAGTAAAAAAAGGCTCATTTAAAATGTACCTAAAATTTTAGGAAACTGTGCACCCTTTTATCAATTTGTATAAAAGCTTTAGTGAAGGAAAAAAAACGCTTAAACTTTTTGTATTCTGGGGTGTATCTATTTTTATTCTGTTGGAATCCTATTTAAAGTGGCAGGTGAGTGAGTGCTTGCGTGTCGAGTGGAAGACTTGATTTTATCACCTACTTTCCCAGTACAGCTGAATGACCTGGTGACAGCAGAGTATTGGGCTGAATTGTCATGGAAGCTGCTGCTGGTCCTGTGTGCTGTTTCTAATGTACTTTTAATTGGAATAAAGAACACATACCAAATGATCCCTTTGCTGATTTCTTGCATAAATACTCTGTTGTGTTGAAAATGCTATTTGGTGTTTAAAAGCCTCAGGTAAGGACATTCCCAGCCAGGAGTCACAGTAAGTTTTCTATTTATGACCACCTCATCCTGTGACAGACTGAATTTTAATGCTGAAATCCTTAAAAGATTCCCACAAGGAAGTTTGTTAAGTGATGTCACACAATGAATGAAGTCAGAAAAATACTGTTCTTTCCCCCAGTGCTTCTAGTCCTGGACTTGTTGCTTCTAAAACCTCCCCAGAAGAGTTTTGAAGGGAACAGGAGGAGGACTGAGGGAGAAAAGAGTCATTTTCCCTGCACTGTGCTTGCCTAGATAAAGACTTCATGTGGGTTTTGGACAACAAAATCATTAAAATGCTCATCTTTGGAGATGCTGTAGTCTGGGTGAGGTGGTTAAAACCTAACTAATTCAGCTTTATCTTACTTAGATATGCAGGAGGAACATCCTCCAGCAGGAGAAGTCCACTGTGATCCAGATTATTATGTTATCTTACTCTTCTGTTCTTGCTTAGAGCATCAGCCCCTGCACTTTCACATCTCCATGGTGGTCCCTGTGTCTGATAACAGCTTGTCACTGATCCAAAGTGCTTCCTCCCTCACTGCTGTGTTGTATCCAATACAGGATGGAGAGCCAAACTCCAGGAAGGCCAGTGCAAGGTGGTGTGGAGGGCAGCTGCCTGTCCAATGGCTGATTTGGGCAATCCCTAAGCTATCTGTCTGCCATTAAGGGCATTTCTTAAGAGGAGATGTGATGGATAAACCTCCAGCTCACATTAATCATTTGAAGTTCAAGTTTCAGCCTGAAAGGTTTTATTGGCTGTACTAATACAGGATGGAAACACTCTGAAATGAAGTAATACAGTACACAACAGTCAGAACAAGGGATTTAACCACCTAATGCTGAAGGGAATATAGAAAATCATTCTTTTTCCTGAACTACTTTGCTCCCCACTATGGTTTGGTTGAAGGCATCCATATGTTTCAATATCTGGGATTGCGACCGTGCAATTCCATCACCCACAGCAGCAGGTAACTGTTCCAGCAGGTACTGGTTTTATAAAGCAACTGGACCCTGAACGCTTATTTAACATCAGATGCTACACTTGTGATCAGCACCAGTGTCAGCTTTCTGTTCCTGTTGTGTTTCTGCTCCTGAGCTGGGCTGGTCTGGCAGTTACACTTAAACTGGGTTTGCCTCAAACCATTTAAACTCACTCATCTCTGTGGCAAGTGATCCATTTTTCAAGTAGATTGAATTACTGCCTTTGAATTTCCATTAGATACTTGAAGATATTTCTTTTATTTAGCACAAGTACATTGTAGTTACCTAAACCTGCCAAGTCACCCAAACAGCCTTTTAATGATGGTTTAGTAAAAGATGGTGTGAGCCAATTCCTCAGTCAAATCCCATTAATACATTTTTATTTTAAAATTCCCACAGCAGCACTTTGCTTCTTGGACTAACTCACTTCAGTGTAAAGGTGTTAAATGGAATCCTTTCTTAACTATGCATCTATTCTTACCTACAGATCATACAAGCTGAATAAGAAGGAAAACTAAGGAGAAAATCGTGGTGCTCACCAAGACAAAATAATAACTATTTGTTCTTAAAAAGGCGATTTAGTTACAGTAAAGAGATGGATTGAGGTTACTCAGAAAAAGCTGAGCTCTCACAGGTATTTTACAATCAGTCTTGCAATTTAATACTTCCTAGTAATGCATTAAGGTGTTAATACTCTTGCTTCCAGATGGTTTGGGGGTTTAAGCTCCTTTTCAGTCTCTTGAGATGTTTAGGATGATGATCAGCTACTGAAGGTGGTCCTGTAGGTCAGACAGTTCTGTTTCTACCTTCCCAAAGAGGTGCATTCAGATCCACTCTGGGAAGTGGTACCTTCCCAAAATAGAGAAAAGGACAAGAGGAGAGGTCTTGGAAACTTGAGTTTTCAAAAAAGATCATCAGCAATTTCAACAAACCAAAAAGGCTGAAGGTTGGTGGCACTCAGGAAGCAATTTGTGATGGCACAGGTGAAACAAGCTTCTCTTTATGACACCTGAAATATATTTCCCAAAATCCATAACTCTGCTTCATGGGAATTTGTGAAAGATGGCACGAAGTAGGCCCAGGAAACATCAGACTCAGGTTTTTTTGAAAAACCAACACATCCCACTCAGCAGAACGACCCATCTCCATGTGCCTAAAGATCTGCTGCATCGTGCTGCTTGTCCTGTCGAATGCACAGCACAGACTTGTGGAGGATCCCACATTCGTGGAGGGACTTTGTAAGGTCACGGAAGCTCCTCCGGGGCACTTCCATTGTTTCAATGCTGCAGTGTTGGTAGTTGGCCAACAATTTCTGTCCTGCCATGGCAAGGACTGTCAGGAGACTGTCAGAGGGCTTGAAGTGGTGCTCAAACCTCTGGCCAGAGGGAGACCGGACCGCGAGCAGCACATGGGGCTCTTCTAAGCTTAGAGGGGACACAGAAGGGCTCTCCTGACTCATTTTCCTTCCCCACTGCTCAGGGGGACAGTGCATGTGGGAGCTCTCCTCAGTGGGAACATTGCTTCCTGACAATGTGCTGCCAGATCCCTGTTCTCCAGGCAGAGTTTTGCTGAATTTCAGAGTGTCCTCCTGCCCCTCACTCACTTCCAACTGGTTGGTCTGTTGAGCCAGCGCTTCCACAGCATCACTCCCTACGCCCTTCCAGCCGATGGAGGGGAGCACCCGGTACTTGTTCAGGGAAGAGGAGGTCTTCACAGGCACTTGCTGCAGGAGCTCCGGGACTTCCGCAGGAGACACCTGGCTGGGCGGGAACACCAGTTTTGTGAGTGGTGCTCTCTGGCTGCTCACTAATCCCTGAGGAGAGGCTGCTGGTGGGGAAGAAGGCACTTGGCATGGACAGGCCTCCACACCCTGAGGGCAGCTGAAGCTTGGCCTTCTGCGTCCCTTGGCAGATTTGGGCCTGGTGACGTGCATGGTGACAGTCCTGGCCCACAGGAGAGCGGCTGTGCTCGGAGGGCAGCAGAGCTGAGATAGTGCTGTGTCCAGGAAAGCCACTGTGGCCATTGCACCTGCAGGCTGCGAGCAGAGGGAAAAGTTATAGGAACTGGCCAGGAAGCTTCTGGAGGGTTTAATCTCCCTATGGCTCCCACACTGTGCTGTGTGTCAGCTAAACAGAGAAAAAACATGGTGTGTCTCTGTGTGGGCAATCCTGCGGTGCAGTAAGGGTTGAGTCACAGATGATGGGAGATGGGCTAGATTTGTCAGGAATTGTGTAAACTTGACCCAGAGAATCGGGAAGTTGTGCCCTTCCCCACTGAAAGTAAGTTTTTTAATGGAAAGAACAATTTATTTTTTTATTCTGAAGCTGGAAACTCAGTGCAAATGGGAGATGAGTGAACTCCAAAGCACAGTGCTGGCCTTTGCTCTGTTCCTGCAGTGGCAGATTGAATTCCCATCGTGGATTTTGGGGTAACATTGACTACGCTTCACTTTTTAAACATCTCTGAAGATCCTTGAGATTGAAAAACCCTGATTCAATACAGAGAAACTCATTCTGACCCTTCTGTGACCAAAAGCTGCTTAACAGAATGATTTACCCAAGGGAATGGCTCGAGCTGTGCCAGGGCAGGGTCAGGTTGGATCTCAGGAAAAGGTTCTTCCCCCAGAGGCTGGTTGGGCACTGACCAGGCTCCCCAGGGCAGTGGTCACGACTCCAAGGCTACCAGAGCTCCAGGAGGGTTTGGACAACACTCTAAGGGACATGGAGGGATTGTTGGAGTGTCCTGCGCAGGGCCAGGGGTTGGACTGGATGGTCCTTGTGGGTCCCTTCCAGCTCAGGATATTCTGTGACTGTGATACAACCTCCACTAAAGATAAAGCCATGTTCTGCTGCATGTTCCTCAAGTTAAGCTGTGCTCAGAGCACTTGGCTGTACCAGGACAGGGCTTGTGACAGCCCGGCCAGCTGGGTCACAACTTTACAACAACCCTTTGAGAAGTGCCACAGGGTCACACATCCCCCCTTCCATTCCTGTGGTTTGCACGGCAGCTTTTATCAAGGGAAAAGGAAAATCAACTTGGATTGCTTTCTCCAGAAATGACACAGTGGGACTCAGCTGCTCTTTGTCACCCCAGCACAGGGTGGGGTCTGTGCAAACCTCACAATGTTCAACAGAGCCCATGCAAAATCTTTCAGCGGGGTCAGGGCAATCCCAGGCACACCTGGGTGAAGAAGGGATGGAGAGTGGCCCTGCAGGAAGGACTCAGGGTGCTGGGGGATGAAAAGTTGAACATGCCCTGTCCACATGTGCTCACAGTGCAGAAAACCCCTGTGCCCTGGGCTGATCCTCAGCAGGGCAGGGGGGGTTCTGCCCCTCTGCCCCCTCAGGTGGGACCCCCCTGCAGAGCTGCTCCAGCCCTGGGGAACAGCATAGGGAGGACTTGGAGCTGCTGAAGAAAGTTCAGAGGAGACACCAAGAGGATCAGAGGGATGGAGCACCTCTGAAATGGGGAAAGGCTGAGAGAATTGGGATTGTTCAGCCTGGAGAAGAAAAGACTTCAGGGTGACCTGATTGTGGCCTTTCATTACCTGAAGGAACTGACAAAAAAGATAGAGAGAGTATCTACAAGGTCCTGGAGTGACAGGACAAGAGGAAATGGCTTCCCACTGCCAGAGGGCAGGGTTAGATGGGTTATGGGGAAGAAATTCTTTCCTGTGAGGACGGTGAGGCCCTGGCACAGGTTGCCCAGAGAAGCTATGGCTGACCCATCCCTGAAAGTGTCCAAAGCCAGGCTGGACAGAGCTTGGAGCAACTTGGGATAGTGGAAGGTGTCCCTGTCCACGGCAGGAGGTGGCACTGGAGGAGCTTTAAGGTCCCTTCCAACCCAAACCATCATGGGATTCTACTCTAAACCAAACAGAGGGAACAGCCTTGGTGGTGCTTTGCCAGCAATGTGTTATTTACCACTCGATTTCTCCTCCAGCTCTGTGAAATGGAAACGCTCATCAAGGCAGAGTCCTAGCATTCCCTGCCCACCCCAGCTGACTGATCTGTCCCTCCTGAGCCTCCAGCAGAGCCAGACAGGGACACCCGCCTGGGTGATTCATCCCAGTTTCCCAGGAGCTTGTGGGAGGGAGGGGAGTGTGTGCCTTCCCCTTAGTGCCTCTAACAAATAAACTCCAAGGCAACAAGGCACTGAGGAAGGACTCCCAAGCACAGGGGAGCACTTACAGACATCAGCAGTGAAGCTGCCAGGTCCAAGAATTAAAACCCCAACCAACCAACCTGTGAAAAACAAGGGTGGGACCCTCCTGTGAGGGTCTGTACCACTGCAGCACAGTGTATGTCAGAGATTTACCAAGGGGAGATGCTGAAAATACAGTGCCTGGGGAGGGGTTGGGATGGGAAACTGCAGCCAGGTGCCCCCAAACTGGTGACACCAGCACCTGGGAGGGTGAGCACTCCAAATCCCAGCCCTACATCACAGAACTCCGGAATGGGTGAGGCTGAAAGGGACCACAGTGACTCACCTGGTCCCACCTCACTGCTCCAGTGGGGTCATCCCAAAGCACGTGGCACTGGATTGTGTCCAGACGGTTCTGGAAGTCTCCAGTCAGGGAGACTTCAAACGCTTTCTGGGCAACCTGTGCAGGGCATGTAAAAAAGTTCTTCCTCGAGTTCAGGTGGAACATCCTGGGCATCAGTTCCTGCCCATTCTGTCTTGTTCTGGTGAGGGCTGGCCCAGTGCAGCCCAGCCCCACAGCAGAGCCCTCGGTGCCACAGCCAGGCCCGGGCCACACAGCCAGGCTTAGGGCTGAGCCCAGCACCAGGACTAGGCCTGAGCCCAGAGCCCGGCCCCACTGCCGGCCCCCAGGGCACGAGCTCAGACAGACCCGGGCACCAGAACGCGACTCCACTGCCCCCCAGCCAGTCCCGATCCCTCACCCTGATCCCCATCTCGGCCCCTAGCCCCGATCCCGGTCCCTTTATCCTGGTCCCAACCCCAGTTATCCCGATCCCCGTCCCTCACCTGTCCCAACCCGCCCGCGCCCGCCGGCCGACGCCGTTGCCATGGAGACCGCGCCACTTCCTGTCACGCGCGAGGCCCCGCCCACCGCTACGCGCCACTTCCCCGCCCCCCGGGCAGGGAAATAGGGATGGGATAGGGATGGGATGGGGAAAGGGATTGGATGGGAATGGTGTAGAGTAAGTGATTTCTTTTGCCGAAGATTTTGTTACCCAGGAGTCAGTTATTTCGCTTGAGGAGAGGCTTCCCTTGCCACCTTCTCAAAACAGTGCTGGTCTCTCCCCACCCCCGCCACATTCCAGAGGCTGGATCTGAGAGGAGAGAGCAGATGCCATAGGCCTTGGCATTCCAACGGGGACAGAAGAGGGAGCGGAGATAGTAAAAACTCCAAGGGGAAAACAGGAGGTGCCTTTTGGCCCTGGGGGCCCAATGCTCCTCATGGTAAAAAAGGGATCCTTTTCTTTTGATCCTTCCACTGCCTTGGTGTCCTTGTGAAGGACCTGTGTATGTTTTACCTTACAGATGGGATAGGGATGGGGACAGGGGTGAGATAGGGATGGAAACAGGGATGGGAAAGTAATGGAATAGGGATGAGAACAGGGGTGGGAGAGGGATGGGGACAGGGGTGAGATAGGGATGGAAACAGGGATGGGAAAGTAATGGAATAGGGATGAGAACAGGGGTGGGAGAGGGATGGGGACAGGGGTGAGATAGGGATGGAAACAGGGATGAGGCCAGGGATGGGACAGAGATGGAACCATGGCTTGGGACAGCTGGGATTTCCTGGGGTGGATCCAGGGGTGGGACAGCCGGAATGCCCTGGGGCAGATCCAGGGAACATCACCAGGCTCAGGGGCAGCCAGGACACACTGGGTCAGACAGCAGGGACATACCTGTGCAAACTGTGCAGGGGTTTGTTGAGGCTTCAGGCCTCGTCAGTGGCACCTCGTCAGGAACAGCCCCACCACCTTGGGAAGGCTCCAGAGGCCTCATCCTGTGGGACACAAAGCAGGGTGAGCAGGGTGGGTGGCAGCTGGGTCCCATCCCAAACTGCTGCTCCACACCTGTCGGTGAGTGTGGCACCAAGATTGTCCCTGTCCCTTCCACAAGGAGGTCTCATTCCACCATCCCACCCTAAGCAAAACCAC
>VYXB01003511.1:662535-676786 GCA_013397135.1 Pachyramphus minor | reverse complement strand
ATCAGCAGTGAAGCTGCCAGGTCCAAGAATTAAAACCCCAACCAACCAACCTGTGAAAAACAAGGGTGGGACCCTCCTGTGAGGGTCTGTACCACTGCAGCACAGTGTATGTCAGAGATTTACCAAGGGGAGATGCTGAAAATACAGTGCCTGGGGAGGGGTTGGGATGGGAAACTGCAGCCAGGTGCCCCCAAACTGGTGACACCAGCACCTGGGAGGGTGAGCACTCCAAATCCCAGCCCTACATCACAGAACTCCGGAATGGGTGAGGCTGAAAGGGACCACAGTGACTCACCTGGTCCCACCTCACTGCTCCAGTGGGGTCATCCCAAAGCACGTGGCACTGGATTGTGTCCAGACGGTTCTGGAAGTCTCCAGTCAGGGAGACTTCAAACGCTTTCTGGGCAACCTGTGCAGGGCATGTAAAAAAGTTCTTCCTCGAGTTCAGGTGGAACATCCTGGGCATCAGTTCCTGCCCATTCTGTCTTGTTCTGGTGAGGGCTGGCCCAGTGCAGCCCAGCCCCACAGCAGAGCCCTCGGTGCCACAGCCAGGCCCGGGCCACACAGCCAGGCTTAGGGCTGAGCCCAGCACCAGGACTAGGCCTGAGCCCAGAGCCCGGCCCCACTGCCGGCCCCCAGGGCACGAGCTCAGACAGACCCGGGCACCAGAACGCGACTCCACTGCCCCCCAGCCAGTCCCGATCCCTCACCCTGATCCCCATCTCGGCCCCTAGCCCCGATCCCGGTCCCTTTATCCTGGTCCCAACCCCAGTTATCCCGATCCCCGTCCCTCACCTGTCCCAACCCGCCCGCGCCCGCCGGCCGACGCCGTTGCCATGGAGACCGCGCCACTTCCTGTCACGCGCGAGGCCCCGCCCACCGCTACGCGCCACTTCCCCGCCCCCCGGGCAGGGAAATAGGGATGGGATAGGGATGGGATGGGGAAAGGGATTGGATGGGAATGGTGTAGAGTAAGTGATTTCTTTTGCCGAAGATTTTGTTACCCAGGAGTCAGTTATTTCGCTTGAGGAGAGGCTTCCCTTGCCACCTTCTCAAAACCGTGCTGGTCTCTCCCCACCCCCGCCACATTCCAGAGGCTGGATCTGTGAGGAGAGAGCAGATGCCATAGGCCTTGGCATTCCAACGGGGACAGAAGAGGGAGCGGAGATAATAAAAACTCCAAGGGGAAAACAGGAGGTGCCTTTTGGCCCTGGGGGCCCAATGCTCCTCATGGTAAAAAAGGGATCCTTTTCTTTTGATCCTTCCACTGCCTTGGTGTCCTTGTGAAGGACCTGTGTATGTTTTACCTTACAGATGGGATAGGGATGGGGACAGGGGTGGAATAGGGATGAGATAGGAATGAGGACAGGAATGGGATAGGAATGGGGACAGGGATGGGATAGGGATGGAAACAGGGATGGGAAAGTAATGGAATAGGGATGAGAACAGGGGTGGGAGAGGGATGGGACAGAGATGGAACCATGGCTTGGGACAGCTGGGATTTCCTGGGGTGGATCCAGGGGTGGGACAGCCGGAATGCCCTGGGGCAGATCCAGGGAACATCACCAGGCTCAGGGGCAGCCAGGACACACTGGGTCAGACAGCAGGGACATACCTGTGCAAACTGTGCAGGGGTTTGTTGAGGCTTCAGGCCTCGTCAGTGGCACCTCGTCAGGAACAGCCCCACCACCTTGGGAAGGCTCCAGAGGCCTCATCCTGTGGGACACAAAGCAGGGTGAGCAGGGTGGGTGGCAGCTGGGTCCCATCCCAAACTGCTGCTCCACACCTGTCGGTGAGTGTGGCACCAAGATTGTCCCTGTCCCTTCCACAAGGAGGTCTCATTCCACCATCCCACCCTAAGCAAAACCACAATGTTGGCACCCCACTTAAATACCGAAATTTTCAGATTNAGAGTTTAACCCCCTGTGACATTATTCAGTGACCACAGAATAAACCCAGACAAATAAACCCCAAAATTTATTATGAAAACACCATTTAAAAATTAGACTTTACACATAAGATCTTCCTGCAACCTAAAACTATGCTTTTGGGGGAGTTTTAAGCTTTCTTTATCCTGGAAGGGAGGGAGGGGGAGTCCTCCTGATCCCCCTGGCTACAAATGACCCCTGAATCAGTTTTCCTTCTGGGAACACCCCACATAACACTGATATTTCCCTCTCTCCCCATTAATCCCTTTTTAAACTCTTTTTAAACCCACTCCCAGTTAAGCAGCTTCTTCTCCCACCAACAGACGGCCATCAATGGCACCAAGAAACAAGCAATAGATATCCATCATAAACTTGGGTTCTCTACCCTGTAAGGGGGGAAGATCAAGGCAAACCTGAGCACTAAAAAGAAATAAAATAAGTAAGGAAATAGTTTCCTATCAGCTCATCTCAGCCCAGGATATTTGGCAATATTGCTGGGAAAACTGGAGCACTGCAGATCAAAGCACTCAGCACATTTACACTTCAATAAGGCCCTGAACAAACAGATGTGTGCATGATACCCAACTCTCTTTGTTCCCTAAGAAGGCTGAAAAGCTCCACATATCTAAGGGATGATAACTTCTACCAGTGGTTTTTTTAAGCCCTTGAGTCTGTGGATTAATTAAAGAGAGGGTTTAGCTTCATGTGGTCACTCTCCTCAGACCCCCTGTAGAGAGGGAGGGCTCAAAATGAGGGGATTTCGTTAAAACCATGTGTGGATCCCAAATCCACAGGATCCTTGCTCTCAATTAGACCCTCAGATTGTGCTTTTCATGCAGGTTTATCCAAACTCTACAGCAAAAACTCAGGTCTTTCCCCCAAAATCAAGGACCTGCAGTGCTAAAACACAACACAGCCAATGAACACCACCTGGGGAATCCTTCTGTAATGGAAGTGTTTGTGGAGGAGGTGGGAAAGGGATCAACTAATTACTAGGGATTGCCTTGGTTTTAAAAGTGAGATGAGGAAAGCAGGGGTTTAGCTGTCGGATTGTCACTGTGGCATTTTGGGATAGTTTCTTGTGCAGATGCCGAGTGAGGAGGCAGGTGAGGTCTTGCTCCCCATTCTTAATGGGCTTGGATGGGGTTTTCTTCCACTTGCAGCAGAAAATTCAGGATTAGAGGGAAGCAAAGTCCCAGGACATACATCTCTGCCCCCCTTGGAGGACAGTCGGGAGGTGATGTCCCTTCCAGCAACAGCTTTGGTGGCTTCTCAAGAAATTCCACAGAGCTTTTTCTTCTTGACTCCAGACCCCTAAGTCATTTCCTTACAATTCTCAACCCCAAATTCCCTTCCCCATGTTAATCCCTGAGGGTTGAGCCCTGCATATCACCAGATATCTGCATTTGTGTCTGTGTTTGCTCTTGGCCCCACGGTTTCAGGCGAAAAACAGCAGCTTTTGTTCCTTATCTCCTCTGATTTTCTGCCTCCCCCATGTCTCTGTATCATGGCTGAGTTACGATGATTAAATAAACTGCATGCCCCAAGCATTCCAAGTCAGGTTTCCATGGCTTTTCCAGCCTTTGCTGCTTGTGATTTAATTTCTCAGACCCCTTGCCCACACACTCTGGGCAAACAGGAAAATCACAGAGGGCAGGACAGGAAAACTGCAGACCCAGGAGTTGCACTCGTGGCTGTTTTCCCTTCACCTCCCCTTGTGATTCAGTTAGGCTGGATTTGGATGCAGCCATGGATCTGAGGGGACAATTGCAAGGAAGGAGCCAAAAGAAACCACCTCTCTGAAGCTTCAGGGTGTGAATTGGCAAAACCAAGGACTCACTTGAGACAACACTGAGCCCAAAGTGCCACCTCTGCAGCTGGAAAAAGGATTCAACAACCTCTAAGGTGCCAGCTCAGATGTAAATCACTTTTATCCCATCGCTCCCACCACTAGATCCCACAGGTTTTAAAACCATGGCCAAGACCTTGACTGGCTTCATGCAGGGATGGAGATGGCCTCATGCCCAGCAATGAGCAGATGGAGAGTGCTGGTGCTCATTGCTTGGGGAAACTCATGATTTTTGGGAAAGAGAAGGATGGGAACATGCTCCCTGCTCCGGGCGAGCCCGGCTTGGGACGACAGTGGAGATAGAGGAGGGGGTGGGCCTGGCCAGCTATAAAAACCAAACCCTCTGAGCCAGTGGCATTGGAGCTGCAGGTCCAGGAAGGGGTAAGGAGAGTGGGATTTTATTGCCCTGTTACTCATTTGGCAGCTCAGGGGGTGGTGGGGGAGGCTGTGAATCGGGAGCTGCTTCATCAGCCCCAAGCAGGATCAGCCACCATGTCCATGACAAGCGCTGCATCCCAAATCCAGGCTAAAGGCCCCATGAAGAGTCACAGGACACAATGATGCCTTCATAAGGCTGTGAATCCATGTGACACAAATGTCACCACGAAGCATGCCCTTGGTGTGGGCACTGGGGGAGCTCCTGGCCTGCCCCTGGTTCATCGCCCACCTTTGCTGTTCCCTCTCCAGGGCAGCCCCAGGATGAGGAATCTCCTCCTTGCTGTGCTCTTGGCTTGTGGTAAGTGCCCTGCTGATCCCAGGACACACCTGCCAACCTCAAGATTTGGGAACAATTAAGGTTTTTGTTTAAATTTTGCAGTTTCACTCCAATACTTTGTATAGCACTGCTGGACTCCTGGAGGGCTTTGTGATGGGAAGGCTTTGGGATGCCCAGATCCATATTTATTTTAGGGGGCTCTGGAGATTGTTGGAACATTTCCTGCCTGTGCCAAGCCCATGGCTGATCCTGGTGATGGGGGATTGCTGGTTGCAGCATGGCTTGCAGGCTTGTTGCCTGTCCAGAGAGCAATACCTTCTGCCAGACTGAATCCAGGGGGTGCAGAAGCCAGACATTTTCCCTGTTTAGTGGTGAGGGTCTGACACAGGTTGCCCTGAGAAGCTGTGGCTGCCCCATCCCTGGAAGTGTTCAAGGCCAGGCTGGATGAGGCTTGGATCAACCTGGGGTAGTGGAAGGTGTCCCTGCCCATGGCAGGGGGTGGAATGAGATGGGCTTTAAGGTCCCTTCACTCCCAAACCATTCTGGAATTCTATGGTTCTATGATTCTATAATCCTTGTAGGGGTGTTAGGGCTCCTCATGATTCAAACTCCTGAAAGTGTTTCCAGCAATGCCAGACTTATTTAATTCCCTGCCTGGTGTGAGGTGTCAGGAACACCACCAGACTCCCCACTCTTCACTGGCACAAGCCCCATCCCTCTGCCTCTCCACAGGGCTGCTCCCAGCTGGCACCAGCATCCTGGAGCTGGAGCGGATGATCAGGTTGACCACAGGGAAAAGTGCCCTGCTCTCCTACAGCTGGTATGGGTGTTTCTGTGGTATCGGGGGCAGGGGGACCCCTGTGGATCCCACTGACCGGTGAGTATCTGGAACAACATCACCACTCATCCACCCCAGTGAAGGGCAGTCCCTAAAAAGCCCCTCCCTGGCAGCTCCTGTACTCTGAGATGGGAGTTTGGCCTGTTCCCCAGCCACATCCTGCTGCTGCCTGATCACCCCCTCCTCCCGGTCACCTTAAATTTGAGGCTGGACCTTCCTTTACCCTCCAGGTGTGATGAGGGAGGGTTGGGGGGCCGCAGTTTGACATGGTGTCCCCACAGATGCTGCCAAGCCCACGATTGCTGCTACAGGAGGGTGAGGGAGGGCAAGTGCAGCCCCTTGATCACCCCATACAGCTTCACCACCGATGATGGACACATCACCTGCAGTGAGTATAGAAAAGGGGTTCCATGGAGGTGGGGAACCAGCACTGCTCCCCATGACACATCCTCCCTGGAGCAGGGCACTCAGGAGGGCAACCCCTGAGGTGAAACCAGCCTGATTCCTGTCCAGGTCTGATAATTAAATGGGTGTTGCAAGGGATGCAACACGTGGGAGAGAGCAAGCACTGGGACACACTGTTTCATCCACTTCCCCCAGGCAGCTCCAGGCATCAGGGGTGTCCTGAGGGGACCCACCAGAAAAGCCACCACAGGGCACTGTGTTTCCACCCCACAGGTAACAAGCAGAGCTGGTGTGAGAGAGAGACTTGCCTGTGTGACAAGGCAGTGGCCTCGTGCTTCGCGAGCACTCTGCCTTCATACAGTCATTCCTACCGCTTCTACTTCAAGCTGAAATGCCAAGGAAACGAGCTCCAGTGCTGAGGAGAGGGAATCTGCGCGCACATTTTGTCTGTTTTCCCCCATTGCTGTGGCAAGAATAGCCTGGGGTGGGGGCTGAGCAGAACCAGAGCCCACAAGGCTCCCTGTGAGGTGCTCAGGGTGAGGAAGGCCACACACATCATGGATGGAAACCCCCCAGTTCCCAGAAAGATACACCAAGGTCCTCTTTTTTTTGTCCCTTCCTCCTCCCTTGATTTCATTTCCCAGCAAAGATAATAAAGACCTACAATAAAAGGGATGCAAACTGATTCCATGGTGTTTTTCTGTAAGGGCCATTGAGATTGAGGCACTGCAATGGTGGCTGCCGAGTTTGGGGAGCACTTCTGCATCCCACACCTCAGCCACACCCTCTGCCCAACATCCCAATACTTCTGTGGTTCCAAAGGGCTGTAATTCACAGGTCTATCCCAACATGGTGTAATAAGTTTGGGGAACTGGTTGCCCAGGGAAGCTGTGGCTGCCCCATCCCTTGAAGTGTTCAAGGCCAGGTTGGACAGGGCTTGGAGCAACCTGGGATAGTGGAAGGTGTCCCTGCCCATGGAACTAGATGAGCTTTAAGGTCCCTTCCAAGCCAAACCATTATGGGATTCTATGAAAATTAACATTACAGAATAGCCATCCACAGTGGAGGGAAGATTTCGAAACCATGACCAGCTAAATTAGGTGGATGCTAATTTAAGAGGGCAGTTGGTGAGTGAATCATTTCTGCAGAAGAGCTGTAAGGAGAGCGTGGAAAAATCACACAGAATAAAATAAGGGAAGTTGCATTTGCTCACCACAAGACATTAATTTTGATTCATTTTTTTTCTCACAGTGAGGGAGGGTTTAATCATCCAGTATCTGCCTGACCTCATGTCTCTGGGAACTGCACATTTAGAGGTACTTTCAGTTTGCCCACAGACCTTCCCCAAACAACTAACTCACCCTGAACCAGTTTTGCAGAGGGTCAGTTCCCAAACTGTACATCCCCTTGAAAATCCCAAACCTGCTTCATTCCTGCCCAGGCTGAACCAGGGCTGTTCTTTCCCCCTAATACGGCTCCATGGTGCTGGAAAGGACAAAGGAAAAGATCTTCAGGCATTTCTGACCAGGATCAGGGGGTGTTGGCTTCCTCCTCAGGTTGGTAGTGACGCTGCTTTGCCACCTCATCCCACCCAGCACCAGCCCCCGTGTGGGAGGTACAGAGCTGGGGCATTGGGGGGATTTCTGACACTCCTGTAAAGGGGAAGGATGGCGCCTTCGTCTTTGCAGAAAAGCCCAGTCAGCAACATTTGAGTCAAAGGAGCCCCAGACAGATGGGAGCAAACCCTGCAGGGCACTGCAAGCCAGCAGCAGCTTTCCCAAGGTAAGTGGGGATAGATGAATGCTTTTACTCCCTTTTCTACTTTAACCAGAGCAAGACCACAGGTCTTGGAACACAAGACCTATGGGGAGAGGCTGAGGGAGCTGGGGTTGTTTAGTCTGGAGAAGAGGAGGCTTAGAGGTGACCTCATCACTCTCTAGAACTACCTGAAGGGAAGTTATAGCCAGGTGGGGATTGGTCTCTTCTCCCAGGCAGTCAGCAACAGGACAAGGGGCACGGGCTTAAGCTCTGCCAGGGGAAATTTAGGTTGGATATTAGAAAGAAATTCTTTACAGAGAGAGTGGTCAGGCATTGGAATGGCCTATCCAGGGAGGTGGTGGATTCACCATCCCTGGAGGTTTTTAAACTGAGATTGGACATGGCACTGAGTGCCATGATCTAGTAAACGGACTGGAGTTGGACCAAGGGTTGGACTTGATGATCTCTGAGGTCTTTTCCAACCCAATCGATTCTATGATTCTATAAGATGGGAGCAAAATCCATGCCGTGAAAGCAGAAGCAAAGGAGATGCTACCTGACATGCCAGCCTGGAGGAAGAGCAGTGGCTGCAATCATCAAGGGCTGATAATTCCTCCAGCTTTCCTCCCTTTTTCTTCACTTTGCTTTTTTCCACCACTGCACCATCCGATTCCCATCACTTTCCCTCCCCAATGCTTTGTGATGAAGTGACAGGCACATCTTCAGCCCCCTCATCTTCTCTAGTCCCCAGAGAGGGGGAGTGTCTGTGCTCCCAGATGAGGAGGGAAAGAAAGAAGGGATAACAGGGAATGGTTTGGTTTCCTCTCTCAGGGCTGTCAGAAGGATGAATTCTCTCCTGGCCCTCTCCGTGCTGTTTGCTTGGCGTAAGTGTCCTCACTCCCACCAGTCCCATGGCTCCCTGTGCAGTTATATCTGTGGAAATTACAACCAGGCTGGTGATTTCTTCACTTTTCCCACCACCACCTCTCCCAAATATGCAACAACTCTCCTGCACCAAGCTGGGAACAAATTCCCTCTCCGTTGTCTTATAATTTCTAAGACATCACCACCCTGGTACCAGTTTGAGGGATGGAGGGATGGAGATGCTGGGGGGGGCTGGGAATCAGCTGATCCCCCTGATTTCCCCTTCCCAGGCTTGTCCCCAGCCCACGGGAGCCTCTTGCAGCTGCACAACATGATCACAGAGGCAACAGGGAAAAACGCTTTGCTGCACTATGCCTTCTACGGCTGCTACTGCGGCCTGGGGGGCAAGGGGCAGCCCAAGGACGCCTCAGACAGGTGAGAACCCACCTAAAACCCCTGAACACATCCTTGAATATTTTCAAATTTGGGGGGTGAGGGAGGGAAAAGCCCAATCCCTAAAGTTCTGATCTCCCCTGCAGGTGCTGCCAGCTGCACGATATGTGCTACCTCAGCCTCCTGAGCCACAACTGTGATGCCAAGAAGCAGAGCTACCACTACAAGCGGCACCACAGCAGCCCCTCCTGCAGTGAGTAGGACCCAGGAAAAGAAGGTGTCAGCCCATCCTAAAGCCAGGGCTGACCCTGGGTTCCCCTCTTCCCACAGGAAAGGACTCCTGGTGCGCTCAGCTCTCCTGTGAGTGTGACCGCAGCTTGGCCCTGTGCCTGAAGAGACACGTCAGGAGCTACAGGAAACGTTATCAGTTCTACCCCAATTACCTGTGTAAGTGACAGGAGCCGGAATCTGGAGCTCCCTGCACCGCTGCCTGTGCTGCTGTAAATTTAAGTAATGTGAAAATAAACAATGTGCTTAAACCACTCTGTCCTCTGAGAGCTGCTGCTGCTGGATAGGGAGAGAAATCCCTGTAAATAATCAACATCTTCCCAAAGCCTTCCAAGAACCCGGTCCCTGCGTCACTCTGGGTTGCGGCCCACGGGGCCAGGGGGGTTGGCCGCCGAGGGAAGGGGCGTAGCACTCAGTGTTTTTGGGACAGAGGAGTCATTTTGGCGTTTCCAGTTCAGAGCCCGCAGGCCGGACACAGAGGGCAGGCTCGACCCGGGAGGACAGACTGACAGCGAGGAAGATCCCCTGGTGAGGAACTGCCCCCCTCCCACTGCCCTGTCATGGAAGCAAAAATACGGCGGGATGTTGGGAGGAGGCAGCGGGAACGCTGACTTCTGCTGGGAGGGAAGAGAAATGTAGGAGAAGTGTCATTGTTCCAGTGATAAAAACGCAGCTGGGACATTGGACCACAGGGGGAGAAGTGCCGAAAGTGGTGGGACAGGAGGTGGGGGATGTTGGAATCATGGGACAGGTGGTGGGACATGCTTCGGTGGTGGGACAGGACGTGGGGGATACTGAGGTGGTGGGACAGGGAGTGGGGATGCTCAGGCGGTGTAAGAGACGCAGAAACCACTTGCTTCAGCCAAGAGGCAGCAACACAGATGTGAGGAGTCCCAGCTGCTTTCTTCATTCCAAATTTTGGGGTGATTTGACACAATTTCAGGGAGGAAGGTTTGCATGGCAGCATCAGCCAAGCTGCCTGGCTGAGCCTGTCCTCTGTTGTCTCCTCCCAGGCCCAGGCGAGAGGAAGATGAAGGTCCTGCTGGTGCTGACAATGCTGTTTGCCTACAGTAAGTGCATCCCTGGGCCACAGACAGGAGCCAGGCTCCATCCCTGTGCCAATGTGCATTCCCAAACCCATGTGCACTCTTCAGGAAGACTCTCTCTTCTCCTCCCCCATTCCCCAGGCCTCATTTCTGCACACAACTTTCAAAAAAATCACTTTTTCCGGTCACTCCAGGTGTGTTCACAGCTCATGGGAAGCAGCCACGTACCTTCACACCAGGACTCGAGGGAAGCACTGTAGGAAATTCGACTGCCCATGGATGCTACTGGGGATGGGGCACCTCAAGGGCTTCATTGGACCGGTACAGGCAACACTGCCCCAGAGGGCTAACACTGGCCCCAGAGAGCTAATGCTGGCCCTGGGGTAACCCCAGGGCTGTGTACAACTCCTTCAGCCCACCCTGTCTGGGCAGCAGCAGGAAGGGAACAGGTTTTTGGGAAGCAGGGAAAGCTCCGTGCTCACCCCTAATTCCAGCCCCGCAGTCAGTAGGTTGGTGCCAGTGACAACTGCCTGGTTCATGGGATGGCACCAGTGGAGAGGGATGGTCCTGAAGCCAGGATGCTGGGCAGGGCTTGCACAGGGAAGCAGAGGCATGGGAACTGGCTCGGAAGAGCAGCTGCTGGGTGATTCAGAGCAGAGGATGCAAAGCTGGTGGCTCTTCCCACCCAGCTCACAGAGCCTGTGTCAGGTAGGTCAGAAGCAGCCAGTGCCACATTCCTGATGAGTCCAGGCTCTCCTTCTCCCTGCAGGTGCTGTCTGCTCCGTGCCTGCTGCTATGCCAAGCTGGCAGCTCAGCATTGCCGTGTGGGACCCGTCCAGCCCCTCTCAGCACCCCAAGCAGGAATCCCCACCTGCAGTGAGTCCTCACCCCCTTGCCTTGGGATACCCCTTTCCGGACCATCTCCCTTTTTCGGGCTGTCCCCGGGGGATATGCCCAAATGAAGGTCTCAGGTGTGCTGTGCGGCCCCTGCAGGGTCGGGGACGTGGTGCCAGAGAAGCGCCTGCAGGTGCGAGCGGGCGGCTCGCCTGTGCCGGCTGCGTGGGCAGAGGCTGCTCCGGCGCCGCACCAAGTGCCGGGGACTAGCCGGGAGATGTTGAAGCAAAAAATTCCCTTTGCAAAACCACCTCCCGGCTGATCCACGAAGCGACGGCGCCGGCAGCGCTTCCCAGCCCTGGCGAGTCTCCTCTTCAGGGTTTTTTGGCTTTGGCACGACAACAACAACCCTCCGGTGAAGTTGCGTGTGTGCACTGGATCTGGGGAGGGGGAGCAGCGCTGACGCGATGTTTCAGCACAGCAAAAAAGGGGTGAGGTGGACACCTGCCCCTCGTCCCTGTGAGGGGCATAGGGAACCAGCGGGAGCGTCTCCCTTTGGCTCCGGATCCCCCGCGAGCCTGTCCCCTCCCTCTGCTTCTTGCTTCGCCTTCTGTTGCTCCAAATAAAAACAGAGAGCCCAAAGCACCCGTCTTCAGTGTGCCGTGACTCAGCTGAGCCCAGCGACCCCCCCTCGCCTCTCAGACAGGTTTCCTTTTGAAATACCTGGAAAAAATTACACCTGAGAGGTGACACAATTCCCACCGAGGTGCAGTAGCACCCCTGAACTGCCCCACTTAGCCCCGAGCCTTCAGGCTCTGATAATGTCCACTTTTTTTCCCAGATGAAGAAGTGGAAGTGGGTGGAAGGGCTGGAGCAGGCGTGATGCCATAGGAAGATCGGGCTTGGAGTTCAATGATACCTTCCAACTCGCGATATTCTATGATTCCCTGAACCTCTGCTGTGCTGGGATGGCCGGCAGCTTGCCTCACACCAGTGCTTGAGCAAAACAGACTTCTCACCAGAAAAGAATGTTTTGGCTCAATTCTGCAACAACCCTGAGCACATCCCTTAGGAAAGAACCTCCCCACTACGCAGGTTTTGTGCCCCGCAGGGTTGGCCCCCCATGAAGTCTCGGTGCTCCAAACCCCCTTGGGGCTCAGCAATGAAATAAAGCCACAGAAGCAGCAAAAAAACAGTATTTCCCCAGGAGCTGATGCCCATCTGGAATTCCCTCCCTGGTTTGCCCCAAAGCTGAAGTCAATGGGGCCAGCCAATATTCCTTACATCAGTGATGCTTCCCACCAGCTGTCATCCAGGAATCAGGCCCTTCCACCCTCCTCTTCCTCCTCCAGCACCATGTAATCCTCAGGGAGATGAGGAAGGAGTAGGCAGCCCTTCACCCAGCAGATGTTGTTTGCAAGGCACAAATCAAGAATCAAATCCTCATTGACAGGATATCCCAGACAGATTTCAGGCCAAGATAAACTGAATCACACTATCACTTTGTAAACTCTGGGTGAATTTTAACTACCCATGCATTTTCCTGCTTGGACGTCTGGCTGCACAAATCCATTCACGTGGAGCTCCTACTGCTGATGTATTGGCTCAGATACATGGCAATAAATTGGGTTGGAAAAGTTGTGGGTTTTGTACTGTGAAACAAAATCCACATCCTTCCAGGAAGCATTTGGCCCTGTTGGGATTTATTTCCCATTTGGAGAAGGGATACTGCAAACTTGGCACAGGTAGAGAGGCTGGGGTGGAGAGGCTTTCACATGGAGCTCAGCCAGTTTGACAAGAATGTACCTTATTTCTCAGTGATAAAACTGGTTGTGGATTTGGAAAATCCTGAATTATGGCAAGCCCTGGTTCAGGTCATTAACGCAATGCTGTCCAAGGCATCTGCTTAAATTATCCTGGAGAGCTGATGACACAAACATCCCGTACCAGAAGGGGGAATAGATTTTGCTGAGCCCAGCTCCCTTTTCTCACCACCTTTCTGATTCCCACACAAGTCGCATCCCTGTTCCCTGCCTCAGTTTCCCTATCAGCCACGGGGGATTTCCTCTCCTGCCTCAATGCCTGCCCATGCTGGGGTTCTCCAAAAAGCAGCACAGAGCACTGGGCACCTGTAATATCTGCCAGAAGAAAACTGCTGAATGATTGTTCAGCATCATTTATTTAATTAGAGATTCTCTCAGAGCAAACGACAACCAGCCTCTCTTTTTCCCCTTCCATTAATACACCACTTGCATTTTTTTCCCTTATGCTGCCACTTGCCTTCTTTTGCTTCTAAATAAAGGTGAGCCAGATACCTCATGCCATGGGCTCATCTTTTTGAGAGCAAAACACAGTGTCCAACACACACAGGGAGAGGGACAGAGCATCCCCATGTGCAAGGGGCATTTGGGACTTTAAAAGTCCCCACTACCAAAAAACTCTACCATATGTGGCCTCTGCTTAGCCCTATCTTCAGCCACAGCCATTCTGGAGGACCTTTGCTCCCAGTGTTACATCTCACACTCTGGTAAGTCAGAAGTGGAGGATGGTTTTTCCCTGCCCTATCAGTTAAGTCAGGATGGAAACACTAAGACATAGAATGGTGTTTTCTAGCCAAGGCATCAAAAAACTAATATAGTCATGAAGGAAGAAAGTGAATCATGGGATCAAAGACTGGTTTGAATTGGAAGGGACTTTAAAGCTCATCTCATTTCACCCCCTGCCATGGGCAGGGACATCTTCCTGTAAATGGTTCCTATTCTCTCTCAGGTTCTCCCATTTTGCTCAGGGAGGCACTGAGATGCTGTGATACCCAGAGCCATGCATGGAGCTGACCCCAATCTACCCTACTCATCCCAGTCCACCAAGCCCTCCCCTGCCAAGGTGTCGTGGGTTACCAGCCCCCCCTGGGCTGAAATGGTCAGGCCCAGGTATAGTTCCGGAGAAAAAGCCAATCAAAAGTTATAGTAACGCCTCTGCCAATGACATAGTTAAGAAAACGGAAGAGAAGGTTGTGTCGCAGTAAGAATTCAGCCGCCATGTGAGGAGAGGGGCAGCAGCCCCCAAGTTGGGGGGCCAGGCCCTCTCCCCCGGCCTTGGGCCGGCGGCAGGTATGAAGTCTCTCCAGCCGGGATGTGTCACAGAAACAAACTCCAGAGAGAAACTGCCCAGCTGAAACATGCTGCAAGGATTCCAGCTCCGGCGGAGAGCAGAGGACGACTTGAGATAACCAGCAGCTTCAAGGTCAGTTCTAGCAAGAGAAGAGTTGAGACGAGGGGGGAGTCTTCACCCCTCTCTCCCGGCAGCCAGGGAAAAGAGACTGAAAGTTATAAA
>VYXB01003511.1:549540-662329 GCA_013397135.1 Pachyramphus minor | reverse complement strand
ACACACTGAACCTGCGTCCTCAGATAACAGAAAAGACACTTTACAAGTGCTACAGCAACTGTTTTAAAGGAAGAACCTTTCTTTCTCTTTGGACTAATGCAGAAGGGAAAGAAATGCTTTTGTAAATACTTTACCAAAAGAAGATACCTTTCTCTTAGACTGGAATAAGCTTGGAGAAATGCTTTTGTTACATCTAGCATCCGGTCAACCGTCCGACTCCCCACAAGGAAAAGAGACCAAATTTGTATATAGCAACCTGATATTCTTTTTATTCATAAGTTAGTTTAATTAGTGTTATAATATATGTTATTTCCATAAGATAAGCTAAGTTTAAGTAGTACTGTTGTAGTATATATTATTCATAAAATAAGCGAGTCTAATTAGTATCAGTGTAGTATAAGTGATTTCTTAGTTTCTATCTTTTTAGTAATAAATCTTAGTATTATATCCCTTAAGTCAAGCCTCTGTTTTGTCTGTATAGAACCTCTCTCGACTGATAGTAATTGTGTGAAGGGGGGAGTTTGTGAAAAAAAAAGGTTTTAATCCCCTGGGTAACCCACGACACAAGGGCTCCACTAGTATAAGGCATCCCACAGCTGGAGCCTCCAGCAGTGCCAAGGGACTTGCACACGTAGCAAGAGCAATATGGTGAAGCTTGTCAATATTTGCCCTCCAAAGGAGGGGCCTTGCGAAGTGTACATATAAGTGACTATAAAAGGTGTGACCAGCAGCACCTCAGGTTCACCAAACCCTGGAGCTGCCACTACCAGACATGAACTTCTCACTGCTCGTCTTCCATGAGTAACCCCCTGCCAGCTCCCACCCTCCAGGAAAGCCTGGTGCTCACAGCTTCTATCCATGCAGATGGGAAGGGTAAAAATGCTCATTTTTGCTGTGGAAGGGTAGGATGGTAGGTTGCTTTTCCCAGTGCTCATAAACAACTTATCCAGCCGTAGGACTGGCCCTCGTCAGTTGCAATGTGCTCCAGTTTGGAGTGATGATTAAGCACAAGACCTGGAAATCTTCACTGTCATACAATGGTTACGGCTGTTACTGCAGCTTGGGGGGATCCAAAAAGCCCCTGGACGCCACTGACAGGAAGGTTGGGATCTGGTGAAGGCAGAGCAGCTGCCCCAGCCCTCCCCACCTCCCTGGGTACAGTGAGGGAAATCTTGCCCTGCTTCTGGGAGCAGAGAGCAATGAGAAAATTGTTGCTTGGCCTTAAAACTTCTCTAAAAGCATTTTAGCAGCAGTAGCCAATGGGAACGATGCGTGTTGCTGATGTTCAACCAATGTCCGATTGTCCCAACTGTTCCCCATCCTGTCTTGACCACAGCTCCTGTGCTCTCAGGTGCTGCCATACCCACGATTGCTGCTATAAGAAGTTGGCTTCCTCACACTGCAGTCCCAAAGTGGTCATCTGCAAATACTTCCTCTGGGGAAGCCAAATAACCTGCAGTAAGAGCCAGTGTAGGGGCAAAGTTCCAAGTGGAAAGGCACATACCATCCATTCTTGTATTCCAAGGTGTCCTTTAGACCGTCCTGGCCTGGCAACAGCAAACAGGGTGGAAATATAGGGAAAGTGCCAGGAACAGGGCAAATAAATATTTGCTGGATTGTAGTGAAGTTTAGAGCTTGCAGACCTCCCTAAGGAGGGGCCTTGTCCTTCCCTAGAGGTCAAATACTGAGGGTCTGAGGTGACCCTCCCATTCTGGATAGGGACCTGGCACAGCCACCCTGATTTCCCCAGAGCAAACACATTATTTCACAGACCAAAACAAAGCACATGCCTATGATCCAAACAACTAACCACACACAACCCCAGGGATAAAGTGAATTAAAGGGTCCCTCCAGGGCCAGGTAACTCCACACACCAGAGGTGTGGGCTGAGTACCTGAGACACCCCAAATTCAACCCAGGGGTCTGCATATGCAGTGGGGATGGTCCAAAAAACACCTTGTGACTCTTCCACCCTTTGCCTGCCTCCATGGCCCCCCAATTTTTCTTCCAGGAACCAGAAACCAGTGCCAAACAGTAACCTGTGCATGCGACAAGATGACAGCTCAGTGTTTCCAGAGGGCAGCCAGGACCTACCACAATTCTTACAAGAATTATCCCAATTCTAAGTGCAACAACTGAGCACCCTCCTGCTAAACACACAAGTGTCAACACCTGACAGAATCCACGGAAATGGTGGGGGTTCTGCATTCCCTGCAGTCAGGCGGGACACGGCAGAGCCCTGCAGCACCACAAAGGTGTCCACCACCTTTCCCTGCAGCCAGTGCACAGGGAAAACCTGCTCCCCATGACTAAATAACTTACAAAAATGAGGGAAACCCTGCAAATAAAGGTACATTTTCAAAGGAAATTTGTAAAGCATCTCCAAGCTTGTGTTTTGGGAATCAATGGTGGAAGGGCAGGAAGCAGCACGGAGCCTCAGAGGTGTTTTTTTCTGAAGTCAATATCTATGCCTGCATGAAGTTTTGCATCTTTTTCTTAAAAAATTGACCAGAAGTGACATTTTTGCAGCCAACCAGTAAATCTTAAGAGCTACAGAGGAAAAAAAAAGACCACAGAAAGAGTGAGTGGGTGCTGTACCCCAAACCAGGCTCCAACCCTAGCTTCCCTCTGAGACCTCGGTCTCAATCCAGCCCCATCCTGTTCCTAATGACCATTTAAGTAATTAACATCACTGCAGGCATGGGGGTGTCCAGTGCTGGGGTTTCAGGGGTTTAGTGTGACCTCTTCTTGCACCCCATCTCCAGCAAGTCCAGACAGGTCTCCTCAGGCCGCCACTCCCCGCAGCTACCTCATCCCTCACCAGAACTGCACATGATCCCAAATAAGCCCTAATTATCTCTAACAAGCCAGGGCTGGCTGTCCTACAGTCCCGAGCCTTGATGGAGGCACATCTAGCTTTAAGGCTGCCTCTGGAGATGTGTTCTGCTTAAAATAAAGGAGTTTTAAGGGTAATTTCTTTGAGTTTCAACTCAGCGCCACAGGGCTCCTGACTGACTCCAGTGTTTCATCACAAGCAACACCTCCACACCACCCTCATATTCCCACAGTAAATGTGGTATCTTTATAACTCCAAACCACTCATTTCTACGCATTTTCTATAGCCACTAAAGGATTTTGAGAGAAGAACTGGGACAGAGCCAATGCTGCCCTCTAAGGCTGGTTCCTGCAACCAGGCAGCACCAAGGAAAGACCCCATAGTTCAACACCAGCACAAATCATCTCTCTTATATCCAACACTGGAGTATGGAATGTTTTTCATGCACAATTTCCTTCCTGTTCTGCAGTTCCTGAAGCTGTGCAGATGTGGATACCATGAATACCATGGTAAAGCTGTGAGATAATCAAAAGGAACCTCCCCAGATGGAACAAAGGATGGGAGACATGGAGCACAGGCGGAAAACCCTCCCACACATAGAAACACTCATGGAGGTCATCCAGAACCTGGCTAAATGCTTAAAACTTCCAGTTCAGCTGAACTCCTGACCTGGGGATTTGGGAAAAATAAGGCCAGGGAAGATGAAGTAGACAGGATGCAGGGAAAGTGGCTGTGCTGCACCATCCTGCTGTGTACCCGCCCTTGAGAGGCTGATGGTGACCCCACTGCTGATCTAGCAGCAGCGAGAACACCCTCAGCAATGTCAGCCAGCAGCTAATAACAAAGAGTCATCCTCCTCAGATCCCAAGGGATATCCAGTGCTTACTGTCCATCCTTGGACCGTGGATTACGAAGCTCCACCAACAAGTAAACACGAGTTATGAATCATGATGTGCCTCTGCTCTTGTTTCTTGCCTCTCCTTCCTCCTGCAAGGAAAAGCCACGACCTGTTTACAAAGCAAATTCTCTACATAAAAGTGAGTTCCATGAGGAACGTTGTATAAGAATTCCCTAAAAAAACCCAAACAGATTGTGAAGGTGGAAACCTCAACAAGAAAATTTAAAAGAGAAAAAAAAAGTTTTAACATCTTTTGATACACAGTGGTTGTGCAGGCATAAAGCTATCCTGGCAGAAATAAAGGGAATTTGACTGCTCTATCATGATTTAAGAGCCCAGCACCACTGAGAGTTTATTTTAATCACATTATACTTGGAAATTAAAGCATTTTCAGCCCCAGATTTGGTTCCAGGTATTTGTGGCCATGAGTTGCTGACCAGCCTCTCTCTCTGCCTTTTGTGCTGCTGTTGCAGAACTGCCCTTTCATCCTGGACACAATGGGGTGAGGTTTGAGTTCCCTCCACACCTACAGAAGCTTAGCCTCCAGGACAGCTTCCTCCACAGCTCTCAGGCTCCAAGAAACAATGATCCTTTTATCAGCTCTAGCTCAGGAGGATAAAAAAGCAATTAATTAAGATAAAACCTCTTATTCCACGTGTACAACTGCAAATTCTTTCTTATTTTTTTCAAACCTGCAGAGCCCACCTGCATTTCAAACCAAAATACAGCTGGGCAGGACACAGGTGATACAGATACCAGAACTGCCTTGCTACACCCACTGTCACAACTGATCACACCCTGAAATGATTTGCACTTCCTCCCCACTAAGCTGTGAGTTGCCTCTCTTTCCACTACTGTCTTGGAGAAAAGGAATTCCTAAACCAAGAATTCTCACAGGAGAGCCTTCTTTTTATTCTTCAATTAACAGCAGCAGAGCACACGAAGTACCAGCTCAGACCTTGGCAGTTCAGTAAAAAAAGGCATTTATATTTTCATGCTGATTTATAAACTTCAGAACACATGTAGATTTTTTTTCAAAAGCAACGTTCCTTACTTTCAAAAAATCCCTTTCACCTCTGCCCTGGCTCATGATGTGTCTCCTGCTGTTGTGTAATTGCACATGTGCTTTCTTCAAGCTTAGTGCTTGCCACAAATCCAAAAACCTGAGTAAAGCTGAAACACTGGCAGCCATAATTCCAGAGCTGAATCCCACAGTCCTTTCACCTTGGTCCAAATCCTCAGTCCTACATCATCACTGGAGTCAAGCAGTACATCCTACTTGGTGACCTCACCAAAATGGAATTTAAGATGGAAAAATCCTACCCTGGAAAAAGCTTGATTTATGAAGTGAAATAGGCAGGTTTCCCAGGGAATATTGCTGCTTGGAAGCTTGTTCCCAGGACTCCTGTTCCTTTAGCTACACAATGTAATTTGGAGACTAACACCTATCAAGTCCTTAGCTTGGACTAAAGCTCTGGAGTAGCCCATAAGCTCGAAAATATGACAAAGGGGATGAGATTCCAGATGTCCAAGTAACAACACTCACCAAAAATCTCCTGCCTGCTCCTGTCACATTTCACAGCCTCATCGACCATCACCAGATCAGATGAGTTGGCTCTGCAGTCTCATGAGTCCACTGGTATTATTACTTTGGGTGGGTTTATTTCTCTCTACAGGTCTCAGGCAGCAAAGGAGCTGGTCCCAAACTTCAGCAAGCACAGATGCAGAAATCCCATTCTCTCTTCATGTATTAATCAATTCTGAACCAGCCCAGTACAAGGCCAGCAGTTCTAGTGAAATTAAAACTTGCCACAGCATTCCTGCCTGGCAAAAAGAGGAATGTCATGTTTGAGACAGTCCTGGCTGCTACATTTTGCTTTGGAAAGGATTCTGAGACTTTGTTCACTTCATTTAAATTTAAATAGAAAAACCCCCATCGAAGTTGTTCCTGAGTTGAGATTTCTTAAGCTTTCCCTGAAAGAAAGGTAAAATAAAGTTTCTCCAAACATAAGCAAGTAAAAAAAAAAATGCAGGCACATCAAGATATGTCAAAGCAAATGTGACACTGCTATGTGAAAAAAAAGTTCTCACCTTGATCTAACTCCAAAATTATAAACCCAAGTCTCTACTTTTAAAGTCCAAACAACTCTTCTCACACACAGGTTGACGCAGAATCACTGAGTAACTGTCCTCCCCACAACTAAAGGAACACGAACTTCTCTTGTCCTTGGAAACCTCTGAAGAAACTGATTTTAAGGTAACAAAGGGTGCTTGGAAATTTGCTCAGGCGGAGTTTTGTCTTCATCAGTTTTATTTACTTTTGTCCCCAGAACACTCAGCACACACTCAGTCATATGTTTAGGGCTGCCATGGTCTTCACAAAGGTGATGTGGTTGGTGGGGTCTGTCTCTGTCCTGTTGTCTGCACAGTTGTTCTTCGTGGCCAAGACCTGCTGGTGCCTCTCCTCCTGTCGCTTCTTCTGTTTTTTAGCTACCTGAAAGGGAAGGGCGAAAACACAAAGTTCAAACCACACATCTTCTACTCAGATGAGGAAAAATAACACACTGGAAAGCAGACGAGCAGATATCAAGGCAGCAGCCAGAGAACATTCCTAACTATTTATCAGAACTTTATTTCGGGCTGTTTTGGGAAGAGTGCCACAAGTCACTAGGAAATGTTTATTATCAGAGAATTCACAGCTGCAACAGTGACAAAATGCAGTGGGCAGAAACTCTTTTTGATTGGAAGAAGAGAGCTGCTGAGTTAGCCATCCCCCATTTGTTAAAGGGTGCTCACCTCAAACCCCCCTCACACACCTTTGCATTCCTGCTGGCTTGGTTCTCTTCACTGGATCCAGCCCGTCCTTTGTTGTTTCCTGTTTCACTCTGATGCAAGCTCTGATTTCCAAAGATTCTTGAACCGCTTCCATTCTCCTCCCACAGTGTTTTGCTGCAGGATTTCTGATCCCTGCTCTGGGGTTCCTGCTGCTCCTCAGTACCTACCAACAACAGGTTTTCCTCAGACACTCTACCCAGGAGCTGTCGCACTGTCAGCCAATTCCTTCTTCCCGAATTTCTGAAGCAGTGGGTTTTTTGGAAGCTGGATTGAGGCTGCCCTCACTAACCACCTTCCTGAGCACAGGAGGCTGAAGTGGGAGCACACAACAGCAAACCCCACCTGTCCTGCTGCTGTCCCCAGGGAACACGGACGTCACATTCACCTGAAGCCCCGGGTGACAAACTCTGTGCACTCACATGTTTCTTCTCCTTCCTTCACTTTTAAGATGGCAAATATTGCAGATTCTATGTTGTAATCCTCCGCTTCCAGGACGTGGCTTACTAAATCCATGTCCTGTCCACAAGAGAAGGAGAACACTGAAGGAGTTCAGATCTTGGATACACATTCACTTAACAACCACCTGCACCACGGAGAGGGGGCTGCTGCTTTTATGATTGTTGAATTAGTGCTTCACTTCTGAAAAAGGTGAGGGGGAAAACCTTAAATTCCTGAGGATATCAAGAAAAAGGAATATGCTCTTTCAGCATAATTGTTTCACTCTTGGTCCCCCTCTGTTCTAAGCATTCGCACAGTAACAACAGCCAAGAGTCATAGACTATCCAGTTATGTGGGATATTCAACATCCTCAAATGATTTCAAATGTGACGGGATTTGTTTCCAAGTGAATTTTCTGGCAGACTGCAAGATTTATTTGAAAAATTATTAGGTATCCACACAGAGTAGGTATTTCACGTGCATTTAAGGGTTGACTCTAGGATGAAATGCATCCTGGTTTAGGGCTGTGGCACTGAAATTGTCCAAGGTGAGTATTTTTTAGAATTTTTCCCCAGTTTACTTTCATGGATCGAGGACATTTGAACATTAAGCACAAAAAGGCTCCTCAGTACTTACTGAACACCCTGTTGCATTGCACACTTTTTGTACAGCATCTTCCATTTCCACTTCAGTGTCATCCTCAGAGTCGTCCTTCGGTGGCTTCACTTCCTCTGTCTTATTTGCATTGTTTTTGCAAAGCATCTGAAGAAAACCAAAGTCCAGCAGATAACACAATCTAATAAATGTAATTATTATTGAACACTTCTCTCAGAAACATCACACATCAAAGCATTTTGGAAATATTGTAATTTCCATAATCACTGGCAGTTTCCCGTCTCCTGCACTACTCTCACGTGTTACACCACCATGAATGCCAATAAACAAGCTTATAAATGGATTAATTTTAATACAATACAATCATACAGCTATGTGCGGAGACCCTCGAGCACAGCACAAACACTCCTTAAGATCAAAAAGTGACATACGAAGAAAACAACTGCATCCAGCTGTTGCATTTCCAGCTCTTTCCTCCCTTCTTTTTGTTTTCCCGCTTGAGGTGCATGAACATGTAATTTAGATGTGGTTGCTTCCAGACAGCCCACACCACAGCATCAGGTTTGGGATTGATTTCCAGCCCAGAAGCTGGAATCCTTCACAGCCTTTCTCAGGAGAGCTGGCAGCAGGAGCTACAACAACCTCAGGGCTTTGCTAACCCAGCATGACACAGGGACCACACTCTTCCCTCAATCCCAAGGCAAATGAGAAAGGAAATCAACTGCCAACATTCATCAGCTTTATTTATCACCTACAGCTGGCTCAGGTAATTCTGTCACAACCAACCTCCATCTGAAGATACGCCGGAGACTCTGAGTCATCGTTGATCCTCCTCACGCTGTCATAGTGCTCCCCATAACGATAGGCAATGTGTAGCTCCCTCACATTGCTATTGTCTGTGCCCCGGATCTACACAAAAGAAATAAACTGCAAATGAGGATTTGGAATCAACCTCAGCATCAGATTCGCCCAAGTATTAATTTTCTTAGGCAGGAAGAGAGTACGTCGCTACTGAAACTTTTTAAACAGGAAGAACCAATCTAAAAATTTAGCTGTGCCTCCAGTAACAACAGAGCTTCTTCCTCAAGGAGAAGGTTTGAAAGCCAGATACAGAACACTGGTCAGTTATTTAATAACAAACAAAACATGGGATGAAACTATTTCTGTGGAAAGCTCACAATTATTTCCTAAACTTTCCACAGCAGCTATCCATCTTTCCAGATCCAGCTTCAGCAATGCTCACAGGGAATGTACAATATCATTTTCCCCTCAAATACAGGGAAAGAGAGTCCATTCAAGTGATGACCACAGTGAAACAGTCACCCAGAGTAAGTTTTGATCTGCAGCTGGTACAAGGAGCTTTTTTAACAGGATTGCAAGTGGCTGTCTTTTGGTTTTAAAAGAAAGCCGATCCCTGAAAATGTACTAACTCTACTCAGAAACACTGTTAACTATCAAATGTCCTTTTGCTTTGTCAGCACCAAATACAGCAGTTTCCACAGAAAACTCCTGCTCTGATATTATCTGTACTGACAGCGAGAATAATTCCTACCCTGACCACCAAACTGTCAGTTGAGAGCTACCCAGCATTCCAGCTCCTTCCAGGAATGCAGAAAATCCCACTGCACTTGCAAACCTCCTTGGCTGGACCTGTCAGCCCGAGTTCACAGACCTGACAGCTCTCCTGGAGCAGACGTCAGTAAGCAAAGGACCAGAACTGCTTTGCTTTAGGGCTACAGTTTCTCAACCCTCTTGCATCTGTGAATCGCCTTATCTCCACTCCCAGACCATGCACCAAGCCACCTTTCAACCCTGTCTGTGGTTTGTGCTGCACTAATAACTTCAGGTTTCCCAACAAAGAATTTTCCATTCATCTTATTTCACACTTATTCACCTTTAGATTCCAACTCAACACTTGGTTCTATTAACTCCTGGTTTTATCCTATTAGGTTATTCAACATGTTGGAACTCAGTAAGCTTTATTTTCTTCTCTCAGTGCTTGAATAGGTATCTAACAAATCTTGAAAGATTATTCTGAAAATAAGCCAATTCAGCTCTCATTAGAGAAGCCTCTCTCCACTCTGGAGCAAGTCCAGAGGAGGCCACCAAGCTGATCAGAAGGATGGAGCAGCTCTCCCATGAGGAAAGGCTGAGAGAGCTGGGATTGTTCAGCCTGGAGAAGAGAAGACTCCAGGGTGACCTAACTGTGGCCTCCCAGTATCTGAAGGAGCCAACAAATAAGATGGAGAGACTTTGGACAAGGCCTGAAGTGTCAGGACAAGGAGGAATGGGCTTCAAACTGCCAGAGGACAGGGTTAGATGGGATATTAGGAAGGAATTCCTCCCTGTGAGGGTGGGGAGGCCCTGGCACAGGTTGCCCAGAGAAGCCGTGGCTGCCCCATCCCTGGAAGTGTCCAAGGCCAGGTTGGACGGGGCTTGGAGCACCCTGGGCTGGTGGAAGGTGTCCCTGCCCATGGCAGGGGGTGGGTCTGGGTGGGCTTTAAGGTCCCTTCCAACCAATTCTGTGGTTTCGTGATTCTATGAATACACTGGACTGTAAGTAAAAGCTGCAGCTCTAAATCATGCCCAGCTAATTCCAGCTACTGCTCATTTTTGACAGATCAGGAAGTTTTCACACTGTTTGTATTCATCAGCTAAAAATGAGGCCAAAATGCAGAAATGTTTTTTCTCACCTGCCACAGTGGAGCATAGAGCTGATGAATAACAACATTGATTTGATTGTTCCTTGCAAAGGCCACAATAGCATCATTGCCAGCAAAGGTCCCAGGCTTGGCCAAATTGGTAACTAAAAGAAAAAAAAACATTTAGAAGAGTTAGAAACCTAGTTTCTGACACTTCCAAAAGCATTGGAGGGATAACTAGTGAAATTTCAACATGACCACAAGAAATTCTGGAAGGGAAATCCCACTTGTGAAACAGCGAGTGCTCAGGCAAGACTTTGGCAGCAACAAAAGTTAACACATTTAAATGACCACAGAAATCTCTAAAAAAAAGCAGTGCGCCCTTAGACTAAGCAAGGCCACCGTCTCTGTTAGCTCAGAAGGAAGAGTGTCATATACTAAGCAACCAAACCGCTTCCGTCCATCACCCGCACAGTACCTGGCACATCCTCAAAGCTGGTGGGACAAAGGCTGTATTCACCTCTGCTTTGGATCTTCCCCTGGCTTCCCTGTATGAAACATTAAGTGCCAAGGAGAATGAAACCCAAAGAAATCAGTCACTTACCAAAACAGCCAAATACCCTCAAGCGTTTAAGGAGAACTAGACAATTTTTCTGAAGTTCCTTTTGCAAACACCAAATTCTTTTTACTCTTTCCTTTTTTTGCCTCTCATTCCTTCTCCAAGTTTCTCCTAAACTTAAACAATTTCCAAGACAAATGTAATGCAAGTTTAACAGCTCATTTTTCTACAGCATCGACAGAGACAGAAACGCAAATTTGTAAAATTCTAAAGAGAGGAGCCCTGACATAGTTCTGGGATGAGGAGCTGGTGAGTAAGAAGGTACTGTAAGGAAATGGAATCCCACTACACAATAAGCCCTCCCATGAGTGCCCTGTGGAGCCCATACCATGCTTCTCAAAGGGCACATCATCCTCCACAAATGGCTCAAAGTCCTCCCTCTGCTTCACCATGTAATCCACCGTTTCCTGACGATGCCTCAGGTGGTTCCTGGAGTGCCCCTCGAGCTGGTCACCCAGGGCCCGAAACAAGCAGTTGCTGTCAAAAGAGAAACCACAAGTTGGCGTGTCTGAGGCACAGCCAACAGATACAGCACTAAATAAACAGCCAGTGCAGAAGTAATATGGTTTTAAAGGGAAAGGAAAAGAGCTATGCCCAGTTTGTTTATCAACAGCACCTATTCTCTGTACTTGAATCGCTGCTGCAACTGCAATGGCTGGTAAGAATATGAGATAAGTGATCATGTCGTCAGCTCCAACGTAGTAATAAGTCAGAGGAGGTAAAAGTGCTGGGTGTGTGGGTAGGACAAACTGCCTTAAACTGACACTGGGACGAGTGACACAATGCAATGAAAGACAAACCAACGACCTGTTGACCCATTTCTCAGCAGAAACATCTGATGCCCCTTTCACCCAATCACTTTTGGACCATCCTATGCTCTGCACAGCTGGTCAGCGAAGCCCTTGGCTCTCCTGGGGAACAGGGCTCGAACTGGCAGAGCCCTCAGGCCCTACAAAAATATGGAGCAGAGCAGAGCCCCCTGGACTTTGTAGGGCTCAGTGGGGAAGTTCTCAACCCTGCAGAGCACTGCTCCCACTCTCCCCTCCCAAATCAGGCGACGAAGGCCCTCAGCGCCATTGGGGCACAGAGTTCCCACCACCCGGGAGGTGAAAGCCCTCGGCCCCCGTGAACACAGACTCCCCACCACCGGGGAGGAGGAAGCCCTCTGCCCCCGGGGATGGAGCCCCGGGGAATCGCCGGACCCGGGGGTGCCGGGGAGACCCGTCGCGGCGCTCACCCATCGCCCGGCACCTCCCGCAGCTTGAGGCCGAGGGCCCGGAGCTGCCCGTCGAGGCCGCCGCCGCCCGGTGCAGGGCCCGGGGCCGATCCGGCGGGCGGGTTGCGGGGCCGCCGGCCCTTCGTGGCCCCGGCGGGCCGGGCCTTGGCCGCCTGTTTGCGGGACATCCCCAACGGGGTGCCGGGAGCGGGCACGTGACCCACACCGGGAGAGTCACGTGGTGGCGGCACCAGGAGAATCGCGTGACCGCGACACGGGGAGCGGGGCACGTGACCGGAATCCCGGGGGATTCCTCCAGAAGGCGGAAGGGTAGAGCAGGGGATCCTGGAGGGAAACTGGGGTTGGGAATCACAGGGTGAGAATGGCGAAGGGAGAGAGGGTGCAGCCGAGCCTCGGGAGCAGCGCGCTCGCGGGGAAAGGCCGGGTAGGGCTGCGAGAAGCAGCGCCGCGGATCGCTAATACTATGTCCAAAGCTGCCAGATTCCAGCTAACTAGCTTCTGCTGCTAATTGCACTAATGCCTCTCTGCCTGCTGCCCAGCACAGCTCCCGCCCCTCACGGAGACCTCACCCTCCCGCCGTGAGCACACGGCCTTCTGCGCCCGCTCTAAGCCAGGACGAGCCTCTCCGGACTGTGTCTGTTCAACCCCAAGTCATCGCTCCGAGGCGAACTAAGAGGAGATTAAGGGGGTGAGAGGATGGATTACCCACGAGGTGGCACCAGAAGAACGCGGCTGAGAGCAGCAGCGGGTCGGGAGAGCCGAGACTGCAGCTATTAAATAAATATGATAAGGATCATAAACTGAACCTTCACTTCTTGTTTCCTCGGGCGCTGAGGGAAACTCCTCAGAGGGGGCTGGAGAAGGGGCACAGCAAGAACACGGCTGACTTGTCCAGAGTAGGGCTCATGGGGAGGATTCCCAGCTATCCTTGGCACCACAGCTCTTCCACTTGTTCCACAGCAACTAGTTTTAAGAAATCACCCACCACCAGCACCCATCAAGGCTCTGCCCCGTGACTCTGGTCTTCCTTGGCCTGGTTTTCTCTGGAGGTATCAGAACAAAAGGGGCCTGATATTGCCCAAGTCCAGAGGAGCCCACCAAGGTGGTCAGAGGGATGGAGCACTTCTCACATGAGGAAAAACTGGGAGAATTGGGATTGTTCAGCCCTGAGAAGAGAAGGCTCTGGGGTGACCTAACTGTGGCCTTCCAGGACCTGAAGGAGCTGACAAGAAAGATGTAGAGAGGCTGTTTACAAGGGCCTGGAGTGACAGGACAAGGGGGAATGGCTTCAAACTGACAGAGAGTAGGTTTAGGTTGGATATTAGGATCAGATTCTTCACTGTGAGGGTGGTGAGGGGCTGGGATGGAATCCCCAGAGAAGCTGTGGCTGCCCCATCCCTGGAAGTGTCCAAGGCCAGGTTGGATGGGGCTTGGAGCAACCTGAAATAGTGGAAGGTATCCCTGCCCATAGCAGGGGGTGGAATGGGATGAGCTTTAAGGTCCCTTCAAATCCAAACTATCCTGGGATTCTGTGAGTTTATGAATTTCTGTCTAATTCCAATCTCAGAAGGCCCATCCAAATGGCTTTGTGATAAACACTAAGAAACAGTCCTGGGGATACAAGAAGAGGCTTCACATCACAGTGATTTTTAAGTTGTGTATTATTTTTAAGTCCCTTTTCTCCAGAGTCACAACAACCTGATCCACAGCTCAGGACAGGGAGAAGCTCATAGCAGTTATCACCAGTACCTTCTGGGATGTTTCGCCTATGGGCATGTGAGGATTTTACTCAGGAATGGCACAACTGTCTTTTATATTTATTTCCTGCCATAAACAATTCTGTACAAAGCATTTCATAGAAACACATTTTCTTATGCAAACACACTGAAAACAGGATGAGTACATAAACTCACTGCAAATGATTAATGAGGCAGTAATTAGCCTGAGTAGCATTAGAGAGTTGTGGGCAATTCAGATAAGCACAAGGCACATGCCAGCCAGGGAGAATCACTCGTGACACCAGGGACAAAGCAGAGCCACAATCAGGGCTTGGCTGAAAACTTTGCCAGTGGAGGACAACCAGAAACTGTTTTTTTAGCACATCAGACACAAGGCACAGACAAGTAACCCCCACCCATTAATGGGACACAGAGCAAACAGACACGGAGCATGGATTCTTCCTGCCTAGTTTTAAGCTTTTTAAGTTAGGAGTATAGGTGTCCCTCTTGTTGTCTGTTCAAGCTTCCAAACTCTGCAAGATGGTTTCATATTGTTTTAATAATTAAGAATCAGGAAATTTTAAGACATTTTCCACTTCGGACATGGGAACTGACAGAGTAAATTAGAAGCTTCTAAAGCACTGTAATAATGGCAAGTCTGTCTTCCACTTGCCCAGATCTTTTTAACAGCACAGAATGTGAAATGCAATAGAAAATTATCCTATTTTTAAGCATCAGTCTTACAGTTCACCATCCCACTTGCAGATGTTACTGTACTTTGAGTCCCACTTCTGCAGCTGAAAGATCTCCAGGCTCCTAAAATGTGGGGTCACCCAAAAGTCCATCAAGCACCACTACAGGCCATGTCAGCAGAAACACAAGGAGTGTTCAGGGACTTTGACGAAGTTTGCTTACGACAAGGCTTCTATTCTCAGCAAATAAGAACAAGCTTTTCTCCCCTCATCCCCCCACCAGCAAGTTCAGGAGATTAGAGCCTTCCTGAACTCCTTGCCCTCCTCAACTGCAGTTGTTTCATTTCTTTCTGTTGCTTCTCTGTGGGAGACAGGGGCTGGGACGTGGCAGCATAGACAGTTTGAGCATTCAGGTGCACTTGAGGCTACTAAAACAGTACTCCATGTCTTCTGCTGGTAACACTGACCTAGTCCATCTTTTTGGGATTAGAGATCCTTCCTTTCTTTCCTTCGTTCCTTTGCTCAGTTCTTCCACAGGATTTTTGCCGAGAAAACTCTTGGATTTTACCCCTCAAATAAAAAGGCAGAAAGAAATTGGAGATGGAGGGATTTGATCTGGCATTTTTTTTCATACAAGAAAAAAATTCATCAGAGAAGATGAATATTCACAAAACCACTCATGAAGGGCACTCCTGAGTACATGAGGTTGTCCTGTGAATGCCACGAGAAAGATGGTCCTACCAAGACACTAACCTTGCTTTTAATTTGCAGATCTCTCTCGTGGACTCTCTGAGATCCTAGGTGGGCCTCGGTCATGCTTCAGTTCGCACTGGAAGCCCTCTGATGACTGAAACCAACCTGGATAAAAAACATTATAATGTCTCTTGATAATTACTGGACATTCATCACTCACATTAATAATCTCAATCTCATTCTTCTCTTGGTGCTGCAGGGTAGTCAGTATTGCTAAACCAAGAGCAAATTTCCTATCCAGAGCACTCAAAACTGGGGATACTTATGCTCTACTCAAAGCACTGCATTCAGCATACCAACATCAGTAGTAGGTTATTCCCCTAAATCTTTAACTGTCCAGCAAAGCACTGTTTAGAGACCAATGAAAATGTTTTCAACAAAGAAATTTCTAATTTCTAATTTAATAACAACGGTAGTGTCTGGCTGTCACAGCTAATGCCATAGAGTCTGCTTCCAGACAGGAACTGACCAGTGATGTTATAAGTCGTTGTAAACTGTCTTGGCTAGGAAGTTAATCATTAACTAAGGTCCCCATCTCATAAAAACATCACACTGTAAGAGCACAACTCACTTAAGGCTGTCACTAATCAATCCTGCATACAGCAGGAATACAGCACACATAAAAGGAGCCAGAGATTAGAGAAATCCTTCAGCCAGGGAAGGACAAGTTGCAGGGAGGTGTATCTCCATGGAGAAATCCACTGACAAGCCAAACAAGGAAGATGGATGGCCGGCTCTGCGAGTACTGCAGGCTGAGGAGGACGGTCCCACGCCTGCGGCAGTAGGTGCTGCAGAAATGAGCAGGGCAGGACACCTAACACAGAATACAAATCAAGGCAAAAGAGTGGAATTCACTGAAGAGTGTATTAAAGAAATGGAGAGACCTTCAGGCACAGAGCAAGACAGTCATGCTGCCTTCAAACCAGCAATTTTGGAAGGAGACTGGCCACACTCAAAGCCTCTTGTGCTAACAAACACACACTGTCCCAGAACATGCACATTGGAAATGAACCATCAGTGTTCGACCACATCTGTGGACTTGGATTGCCTGATCTGCTTCAACAAGTACAACATCTACAGAGTCCCAAAGCTCCTGGACTGCCAGCACACCTTCTGTGCTGTCTGCCTCAAGCTTATTCTCAGGAAAGTGGAGAACACCTGGATCATCACCTGCCCTCTGTGCAGAAAACCCACTTTTGTGTCAGAAGGGCTCATCCGCACACTCCAGAATAAAGAAGACATCCTGGAGCACTTGGAAAACCTCGAGTCAAATCCAGAGGTGCACATCCCTGCCATGGGGCTGGACAGCAAGAGCTGGACTCAGAGCAGCCAAGACATTTTAAACGCAGAGGAGAATGTTCCAGCAGACACCAGCCTGGCTGTGCAGAGACTTGTGCTGCTCCTGCTGCTCGGGGTGATCCTTGCCATCCTCATCCTCCCCTTTATGTATTTGGGGAGGGTCAAATGGGTAATTTGTCTCCTGCTTACTCTGGGGTTGGTCATGTCTATGGTGCTTTGCTGCACTCCTAAATTCCTCTGGAGGTGCAAGAGGGACTCACCCACCTCCTGTGACAAGGAGACTCATGTCGTTACTATTGCTTGAAACAATTAATTAACGAGCGTGTCCCAGAGGTAACGGACTGGCCCTGCCTGCAGAGCTGCAGGTTGGGCATGCCAGTGAATTATGGACTTAAAGACAATCATTCACAGAATAAATTCAGCAGCTTGCTAGTCTGGCTCAATGGCAAGGCACGGTGTTGTTAAATCTTATTACTGGAAACAAAAGTCAACTATTTATATGTTGATATTTATGTGTTTTCAATAGGATTTTTATTCCAGGCTAAAAATTCTGTTGGTTTGCTTTTGCCACTTTGTTCTTATTCGCGTCCTTTCCTGATTAGCCCTGCAGGATGTTATCTGGAACACCTGGGAGGTAATGTCCTCGAACAGCCTGTGGTTGTGTTTTCCTGCTCTTTGAACACAAGTACACCTTTTCTCAGGACAAAGTGGGGAAATAAGGCTGCTAAATCAGGGAGTGGATGTTTGGAAGAGAGTAGCTTTAACCCAGATTATCACCTTAATCCCTATCACCGCCCAAGGGTTGCTGGCAGGGATGGGAAATGGACTGGAAAAAGGGGATGTCAGTTGATGCCATCTGAAGTTACCCTGAAAATCGTGAGAAGAAGAGGTAAAACCAACACTCCTAATATTGACCTGTGGCTTGCAAAGCGTGAAAAACCTTGTGATCCTCCCAATTCCTCACAGAAATAGTTCCTCTCACCTGAATTCCTGTACCTGGATCCCTGCACCAGCTCTCTTCTTGCCCCCTCTTACATGAAATACCATGTTACCCTTGGAGATGCTCACAGAGATAAACAGAAACCCATCGATTGCTGTGTCATACCACATGTGATGTTTTTATATGGATTTTCCCCATTAAATTTAAAAAATATTAATTGCTAATTGACTTCTGTGTTTCAGTTCCTCACTGACAATTAATGTCAAAACAATTCCCATTTTCCTCACTGACAGGAATTGCAGCTGAGAAAGCATATTAGGGAGTCTGCACAGCTGAGGTGGTGAGTAAAGCAAAGCAATAATGTGTCAATTTGTTGCTTTATTAAAAAAAAATGTTTAGTTGCTAAGAAAATACCCTGAAACGCAACTAAAATTAAACTGGAAAAAAAATAGGAGATTTCCCTAGTTAAGCTGCATTTTTAAAGTGCTATGGATCTCAGCAGACCTTGGATCAGGTAAATATTTGTGTTTGATAAGAATGGAAACTGATGTCCTGCAGTTGCTCAGTATATAAATATACATAGTGTTTCGCAGCAGATAAAACAGATTAGACTAAGAGGGTAGGAGCTCTTGTCCTCCTAAAGTGTTAGAAAACACAAGTCTGTTTTCTGCCTAAGAACCTCTGGGGGAAATAAGTCCTTTGGGTTTTCTAATCTATTTGGACAGCAACAGGCTTACTGCACAGTACCTGTGACATTTGCTAGTAACCAACCAGAAAAAAGCTTTTCCATTGGGAAAAGGCAGGTAGTTTTAAACCCAAATACCGTATTATTCCAAATATAAAGACTGGATCAGATATTTAGCTGCACTGAAAATAATTTCAGAAACCGTGGGCAAGTCTTTCAGCCCACACTGTCCTCAAGATGACAAACTGCATTAGAACTATTAAATAATATCAATTAAAAATAAAATTATTTTTAAAAGGGGGAATTTTGCCTAAGAGGGGAGGAGGCCAAGCAAGATATCAAACAACATCAACTCCAGAAGAGTTTAAACATCACATCCAGGATCAGTTTGTCACCATAATTCAAAAAACATAATGAATATTTTATCAGCAGTGTCCCTTGTCCTCTGTATCACTCACAAACGATGCAGCCATCCTATGTGTCAGCAGCATGTGGGTGTGAAGGAATGAAAACAGAAAATGAACATGATCAGTAAAATCTGTTAGGTTTCACTCTGCCCTTCCAAAAGGATGTGTTCAGTTTTATTACGCTAATTTCTACAGAGACAAAAAAAAAAAAGTCAAACAGGAAAGGGCTTCCCTCAAGGCAGTGTAGAGCAGTGGGAAGGCAGCATGGATGCTCTATGATTTCCACGGAGAGACTGGTGCTCTGAAAGAATTCCTATGGATCTGCACAGTTATGGATCGGCACCTTCCAAGCCTTTCTTCAGCAGTTCAACTGCAATGTTTATGGAGAAAAGGCCAATGGAATTATGCTCCTATTCCAAAACGTGAAGGAGTTGCCTGTACTCAGGCTTAAGTCAAGGAAGGTTCGGCTCCAAGTTCACTTGTCCTCCTTACCTTTACCTAGCTGGCTCCAAATTTCAGATAGTAACCAAGTAGCCCAGGCAGCATCCCCTCAGCCCCTGCCATTCCCCAGTCCCTCGCGATCACCTCGGCCCCCTCTGTGCCCTCAGCCCCCTCCATCCCCGCATCCCAGCGCAGTTCCCTCTCACTACACACCCGTCACCCCGATGGCGCAGTGACGGCGGGAAGGGCGGGCCGGGCCGGGCAGGAAGGGGCGGGCGGCGGCAGCGGCCGGGACGCCGTGGTGGGTTCTCGGTGCTCGGTTCCCGGGCTGGCGGCAGGTCGGGGCCGGGCCGGGAAGGTGAAGAGGGGCTGGGTACAGCCGGGACAGCGCCGCGGGCTGCGGGGGGCAAGCGGGTGGGACCTTCCCCTCAGCCCCCCTGCTCCTTGCCTTGCTTTGCCCTCCTCAGCCGTGGTCTGAAGTGCTGCTTTCTTTCTAAAAATGTGCCCGCATTCTCTCGGCAGAGGTTTCAAACACAAGGATTGGCAGTTGTGGATGTGTCTGCCCTCACAGCTTTCCCAGCTGAGGTGGTTCCCTCACACTTTTCACTCTTTCCTCTGCTGTTCCCTCTCTGTAGCTTTGCCCACTTCGGCATGAGGACATTGCTTCTCCGTCGCTGCTGTGCGAACCTCTGGATTAACCGAATTAAACACGCTTAGTTCTGCAGCTGCTTAAGCTTTTGGCTTTTCCAAGTCCCCTATCACCTCTGCCCCCGATCTTTGTGGCCGTCCATGTCGCATTCATGTCATTGCATTGAGATAGGACTGAATTAACTGCATTCTGTGTTCATACCTCATATCTATGGATTAAAAGCAGAGGCCGTAGTGCTCCCAGTGTGTCAGCTCTGGAGCCCTGTGCTAGTCCCCAGAAAACCTCGTCTGCCGAGATGCTTCCACAGTCACAGCATTGTGAGCAGTGTGTAACCACAGTTGGGCTGTGCTGTCCCCCAGTGTATCTCATATGGGACTTTTTAGAATGCCCTGTCTGAATAATTATCTACAGCTACCTCTCTAAAGTTAATGAGATGCCTCATTAACTTTTGTGGGTGTTGGAGGTGAACATGCCAGTGCTTTGGTCACTGTTATCATAGTTTAGGATGAACACAATGCCACTATCTTTCTGTTTCTTCTTCTAGCAGTAGAAAACACGTGTATTGTACAGCTTTAGATCTTGAATTATCTTTCTGCTTACCAAACAGGATTATATGAGCTGCTGTCTAAAATATATTTTTTTTCTCAAGAAGACAAAGGGCTTTGTGTGAAAAGCAAGTGCTGGAAGTGATAACAAAATTCTCTTTCAAGTGACAGTTCAGATTATGGCAATGCTGTTGATTGCTAAATTCCATTGTTCGAGGCAGGGATGTGAATTCCAGTGCCATGAGCTGTAAATAACTTTTGGGATATATTTATACCTCTCCATTGTCTTATCTTGGACTAGTGGCAAAACTTCTTGGCCTGAATTTTGATTAGTAAATCGCATGTTGCCCTTTTTTTCCCCCAGGTATTAATGAGGAAATAGATACCTGTGTTGAGAGAAACACATTGAGGGTACTAATCTAAGCATCTTCAGAGCAATGTCTTCCACAAGCTTTCTCTGGGTATTTTAGATGCTCAGCACTGATTTATTTGTTGCATGACAAAAGCCACTGTGGTGTTGCTCCATTATTGCTCCATGTTTTATGTTATTGGGAAATTAGGTTAAACAGTTGTACTGCTCATGGATCCTTTTTAGCTGCTTTAGTTCTTGGATGAGCCTGAGTTAAGAAGTCAATAAATATCTTAGGGAAGAGGATTTTATTTTCAATGCTGTTTCCCATAATGTGTCCAGAGGTGAGCAGACATGCCAAGTAATTGTAAAATTACTGGGATTTTAGCACTGGATTATTCCTGGGAAAATTGGTCTGAAAGTTTGGATGTTTTAGGAAGATCAGAGCCTAGTGAGAGATGGATTTCGAGGGTCCAGTGGAGGAGCATTTGGAGCTCTAGTGGTAATAAAACAATCTTGGGATAAGAAAGTCCTGGAAAGCTGGAGGTATGTTCACAGCTGGGGTTCAGTGAGTGTCCATACTGGAGTGTGGTATGGTTGGTACTGGAGTGGGTCTGGCAGGCCAGGATTGATCCCAGGCCACTGCTTTCCCCAGGGAAGTGTAACTTGGCCCTTCCTTTCCCTGGTTGATTGGGAAATAGCAGTTAGTTTGTTCCTGTGGATTTTGTGCTAGAATGTGATGTTTTCATGGAAACATGGAGATGTCATAGCCCTGTGTGCTGGAGCCAGAGGCAGCACCAGGAGTCTGTGTTGGGCTGAACTCTCCCAGGGAAAGAGGTATGTGTTATAATAACCATCAACCCTTCAGTGATGAGTTTTTCTTGCATTTACACACCAGCAGTTAAACTGTGCTAACCTTGAGAAATACAAATCTCCTCCAATAATTTTCTGAGCTGGAATGCAGGACAGACACCTTTTCTGGAGGACCATGACAGATGGCATGCAGATAATAAATTCTCTTTTAAAAGAGCTGCTCTTGTTGCATTTCTTACTTTTAGAACTCTTAAATCTATCCATAAATGGTTTCTGCATCCTCTGAGAGTAGGTTGTAGTATCATGGGCTCCTCATTCCTATTTAGTCAGGGTATGGAAGAAAAGAAACATTTAAATATGAAGTATATAATGAAATAGATGATGTGGTCCCCTTAGAAACCAATTGAAATCAGTAGAAATTTCAAGTGATGGAAGTGATCTTTGGAGCAGGTTGTTACCCAGGTTGAATTGTGAAATGAGCTGTGAAATGACCTTTGCCTGAGATCAGTCATCTCAGCTGCTGGTACCATTAGGGGAAGGGCTGGAAGCCCTTCAGTTGGAAATGTGCACATCTACATTTTAAAACAATAATATTTTGGCCCAGCTCAAGGGCCATGTGGTTCAGGGACCTTATTTTTAGGGAAAAAGCAGTGGCAAGTTGAATAGAGGAGAGAATGTTACAAGCAAAGCACAGCAATGTCCATGGGACACATTGAAGTCCTCAGGGGTTGCAGCTGAACTCAACTTTCCTAATGCTGTCAGCAAAAAAGAGAAGCAATTTGGGCTGAGATGAGAGAGGCAAATTATTTCCCAGTCAGCTGTACTGGTCCCTGCACCAGGTGCAGAGCTCTTATTTTTATGTTCTTTTTGCACTAAATGTGTGAATTGTATGTCTGAATAGAGCCCAGTCTCTTTGCATCTTGAAGGGGACTTCTTCACACTCCTGTGTGAAGTATTGTCAGCTCATTTTGTGCGAAACTTTTGAGAACTGGTGAACAGAAAGTATCCTCTTGTCTTGTTTGGTCACAGCAGTGTGTTGAGATCGGGGGGAATATACAAGGTGGGTGCGGACAAACTTGATTTAATACTGACAGCAAGTGTGACAGTGAAAAAAACAAAGGCAATTCGTGTCTTTGCTCTCTGGTTTCCAACTGTTTGTTGTTGGATTTTTTCTACGGCTGTTTCCTCTTTCAACTTGCAGGTGAAAATGGCTGCAAAAGAGAAGTGGAAAGGTTGGATTTCAAAACAGCATAAGGAGGCTGAGCAGGCCGGGGAGAAGGAGTCATGTGTGCCCCTGGGTCTGCAGCTGGGAGAGCTGGGAAGATTTGCCTATGCAGCACTTTGTGCTGTATCTCTTGCCTTGTTGTTCCCTGAAAATGAGCAAAGGTACTGCATGTGGGAGCAAGGGGTGGGGAGGGGAGGTGGATTTTGGGTGGCAGCTCAAACAGAGCTGGTATCAGACTCTGTGTGGGGTCTTCCAAAGTTTGGGGAGTGGAAGATCTTTTCTCTCTTGCACCTGTAAGACTTTTATAATTCAGCATAAATCGTATCCTTTGACATCAAAGCATGTACTAAATCAAGGTCTGGCTCCCTTCAGATTGTTTCCTTGTTTGTTTAGCAATTCACCTTCTGCTGATTCCTGATGCTTTGATTTTTGTGTGAACAGTAACAGACCAAAGTTTGAAACTAGGGACTGCTCAAAGCTTCCAAAAATACCAAGTTGTGGAGCCTTGAAATACCCAGTTGTGAAGCCTTAACTGCTCCTGTTGCTTTTACAGCTCCTTCAGGACAGAATTTATTGAGGGCTTTGTGAAATGGCTGGACCTTCCTGACACTGTCCTACCTGCCATGACAGCCTTTGCTGGTGGCTTAGGAGGTGAGGGCACAGAAACTTTCACTGAGATTTTGTGGAAGGATCCCATCTTGAAAGAAAATCCAGCTGTCCCCCTTGCTCTTGTTTGCTTTCCAAAAGAGATTTGTCATATGTGTCTATTTGCAGCTGAAGTGCGGTTTGTGCAGTCAGGGGAGTAAAATCAGTATTTCTGATAGGCATCTGTTTGTGAGTGGCTGTAGGGGGGGACTGGCAGTCCATAAAGAGCTCATGGAAGTATTGAACACAAGGCAAGGTCACTCTCTGCTCATTAATGTTTTGTGTCTAGAGCAGTTCTCTGCTCTACAGAGCAAACTTATTTTGACTATTATTGCAGTGGTTTTGATTCATGTGTGGCTTTCTACAGGTTTTAGTGGCACACTGAACATGATAAACATGATTTTTATTTGTTTAAAAGCCCCTTTGCCATACCTGTAATGCAAAAAACATTCTCCAAGGAGCACAATTTCCAGAGTAAGCTTTGACCAGAAGGAATTATTGTGACTTTATTTTTTCTCACTGAGAGAGTGAGACTGGGACTGCTCCCTAATGTCCTGCTGTAAAAGCTGATAAAAGAGGTGAAGCATTTGGACAGCGTTCACTTTTGCTGGGGAAGATCTCTTCTGATCCAGCCTCACGTTGTGCTCTGCAGGGGGAGGAGGGCACAAGGCTGCTGCTGGTGCCACACAGGACGTGGGCACTGTCACCTGGCACCCTGTGCTGTGTCAGCGGGTGCCACACACCCTGTGTGCTGTGCTCTGGTATTGATCGGATCATGATTATCACACACTCATCTTGAGCAGGAGCCCGACAGAACCATGGATATGAGAAGAGGGCTGTGTGAGGGAAGATATGGTTGCAGTGAACTTTCTTGGTCACCATGACCAGCTGCCACTACCTTGGCATCTTCCCTGTTTCCTACTCAGTCCACGAAATGCTTTAGTGTGTTGGAAATTATATAACTTTCCTAATTAATTTTTCTAATTAGTAGTTTTAATTAACTTCTTAATTAACTGTTTTATTTACTCATAAGCAGTGTAATTTCCAACTTTAGCCAGCACATAGCTTAGGTGTTTTTTTCAGAGGATGATGTTGTTAGGGTGAGATTGGAAAAATCACCAAAACTTTTAAGTTATGCTAAACTAAACCTGCTAAGCTTCAGTGAACAAAGCCTGGGGGAGCTGGAAACTGGACACCTGGAATCCAAAATTTATGGCCCTCCAAGTAACCAGACGATAGAGACTAACAAAAATGATTTATCATGCTGGAAGCTCCCCATCTGAGAAAAGATAATAAAAAGACTGGAAGTGTGGACTAATTGACATGAGAAGTGAGAAATCAATAATCAATAGAAGACTGAATGTTAATTAATGAGGAGAATTGTGTAATTGAGAACCAATTAACATTAATTTCTTTGCTAAAAATGTATAAATAAGTGATAAGTTTTTGAAGTTGTGTGCATGTATGTGGAGCAATCCCCTATGCACCCTGAAATAACGCCTACTTTTAATACTAAAAAACATAAGAGTTTGATTTATTCCAATCCTTTCAGTGACAAAAGGATCTGCTCCAAACATCCAAATGCTCCAATGCTCAAAGTCCTGTAACAGTATGAGTACAGCGACAGATCCTAAGCTTAGTTAATGACTTAGAATAGATCTTCTAAAGTAACAGCAGCAGTTTTGATGTTGCTCAAAATCAATACACCTACAGTTGTTCTTTCTGCCTTTGTCTGTTTCCCTCATTCTCTCTGCTTCAGGATGGATTCCCTTGATTTAGACAAGTTTTCCTTCATGGCTGCTGAGTTTAAGGGGGAAATTTAGCTTTTGCTTGCTCCCAGCTTATGTTGCATAAGGGCTCCATGTGCTTTTACTAAAGTGGCTCTGGATCAGCAGGAGCTAAAAGGGGGGATATCATCTGGATTCAAGTGGAACACAGAAACCATAGATAACAAGTTCTTTGATCAGCCGAAAGAAAAGATGAGGAACAAGTATCAGTCTAATGCCCCAACATCAATACCTTACACAGTAATCTACGTGGGCAAGAGTATTGATTTTTGTCCGAGGAAAAACAGACTTAAAGACTTCAGTAGAGCAAGGCAGCAGAGGTGTGTCTTTGGTAAAACACAGTGGTGTGTGAGAAACGTTGGTAAAAAGCTGAGATCAGCTTTTTCCTTCTGACCTGAAAATAAACAAGCCATGGGACAAAGCTTTATGAATTATTGATCTGTTCCTTTATAGTGCTTGTGTTTCTTTGTATTCAGCTGCTGCTGACGCAATATTTACTGTTCATTTATTAAGTATCTACTTTAATTGCTCGGCATGATTGGTGCCCTGTTGGCACTAATGCTGCATTTTTGAAGGCCCTTCATCTCTAAGGAGCTGAAGGGATGATCCTGAAATCAAGCAATAGAGGTGAGCTCACCCTTCATTCAGTGAACATCCGAGGATTATGAATTGTTATTTTTGTGTTCATTGCAGATGACTAATAACACAGGCAGATGTTGTTAACAATCCTTAAAGGACAGCAGACATAACAGGCTGTGGGTGTGGTATGGGAAGGCAGTGCAATAAAGGAGGTGAAAAATTGCTGATAGGTGATAAAACATTGAAAATTTTTATTATGAATTTTTTTTTGCTCTGAACATACTTAGAATGCCCATTTTCTGTGGTTTTCCACACACATCCACTGTGATGTGCTTCTGGTGCTCTCTGTTGAGGAAATGGGTTTTGAACTTGCAGCAACTCAGAAGAAGCTGACAAAGACTGAATAAAGGGTGCTTCCCTTCCTTTGAGAGGCTTCTCAATCATATGGGTGGTTGTCTTGTGCATGGAGTTTGCAGGGAGATTCAAATATCATCTTCAAAATAAGACTGAATTATAATAACTGCTGCTTAGAGGAGGAAAACAAACCACTTGTGAACTAATCTAATCAATTCTGGTTGGATTCCAGCTGCCTGCATGTGCAGTACATGCAAAGCCTGAAGTGGAGAATTTGTGAAAGCTGATTGGCACAGATGCCATAAAAACAGTAGTTCCAGTTTGTCACCTGATTACCTGGGTGCACTCCTGACCTTTTGAAATGCACGTGTGTATATGCTTAGGCCAGATTTATTTGAGTTTGCTTCATATGAAGTGCCACAGATGATACTGGGACCTGAGTCACAGCCACAGCTCCCTGTGCCTCAATCAGGGAGAGTTTATTGCCTACAAATCCCACCAGCCATCCTGATGTGTAGAACTGATGTGTAGATTAGAGATGTTTTTATGATGTAAATTGTGTTTAGGAGCTTAGGGGACTAATAAACTCTTTGGCAGCCTCCTACATCTTTGGCTGAGTTTTTTTGCATTCTCAGAGGGCTGAAGGATTCCCTGTAAAATTCAGCTGTGCTGTATTTGTGTGTAGGAGAGGGAAGCAGCTACACTGAGCTAGTGCTTAGTGTAGTCACATAAAGAGCTTAAAATTTGTCCAGTGGCAACAAAAGAAGAGATCATGATCATGAACACAATAGTAAAAACACTTCCCTCTTTTTCATGGATTTATCCATAGAAACCATGTATTGAATTGATTTGTTTTTCTGTATTTTTATGCTGAAGAGCCAACACAGAAGTCAAGTCCCTCCATCTTGACAGAGAGCTATAAATTTTGAGTTTTCGACATGAGCACTTAATCCAAAGGAACTTTATGCCAGTTCAGCCTTAATGGCTAGAGCTATGAATTCCCACAATGCCAAAAACATAGGGGCCACTGGTCCATTAGAGGAACATTCAAACCTGTTACTCATGTTGAAAAGGTGAGTATATATGAGTGTATAGGGAGCAGAAGGCATTGGAGAGGGAGGATTAGAGCCTGTTTTTTCCAAACTTGGAAGTCTGGTGTCAGATTAGACAGATTAATAACAAAAAGTATGGGATGTTTCAGCATATACCAAGCATTTTCTACTTCTGTCCAACCCTTTGTACTAGCCTTTGGAGAAGTTTAAACTAGTTTTGCTCTGTGCTGCCTCGCTGAATTGTAGCTTTTGGGTTTCCCACGTTTATGAACTAAGGTGCTTCAGAAATTAAATCAGTCTGATGGCTTTTCATGCCTCCATTTTGATTCCTCCAGGCCTTCATGATCAGTTTTAACTTGAATATTTTTTTTAAATGATTTTTAGGACCTTCTATCCTTCTCTCTTCGAGATGGTAAGTTTAATTTAGCATTTGTTCTTTGTAAAGATAATATAGATGAGTTTATATCTGACACTTTAAAAAGCTCAAAAAGCTCATGGTGGCACCCTATTTCATCTCAGCTTCCTCCATGGCAAAAGCAGCTCACTCCTTCCCTGCATACCTCTCAGGAAAAACAACTATTAGGAATGGTTAATACCCACTGAAAAGTGAACAACTGTTCACCTCCTTACCTTCACATGCAAACAGATGTAAAGTGATGGTGGAGTGGGATGGTTTTTCTCCAGTGGGTTCAGGGAAGCAGGTGACCTCTTCCTTTAGGAAGGCAGTAAAGCTGTTATGAAAATCTCAGCCTAACAAAATTTTCTGCTTGTTGCCTAAAATGAAAAAAAAAATTCAGGGTATAAATTCCAGAGTGTCCTGTGAAGCCCATTATAAATAAATGGGATTTTAGTCATATATTGTATTACACATAAAACAATTTTCTAGTTTGCAATCCATAACATAGATTAGTCTGATAAAATTAATGACATAAAGACTGCCTACTGAACAAAATGTTCATTTCTAAAAGAAGCCTGGTTTCTATCACTGCTTGCATTTTTTAAATCCCTGTGTTTTTACATGTTCTCATGAGAAAAAACTGATCAGCCTGTTGCACTGCAGAACAGTGAAAAAAACCAGGTTTTGTTCTTGCTTTATTTTTAATGGAAAATTGACAAATCAGTTATTGCAAAACTGCTTATTTTGCTAAGCTGGAATTTAAAAGAAATATATTTCCAAGCCTCACTGACTTAGTGCCTTGGAAGGAGCTCAGCAGTGTTTTAGCAGCCAGGAAACAAGAAAGGGACTTGTTAAAACACCTGCTTGGACTTGCAGGACGTGGCAAATATCATGAAAGAATGAAGATAAATCCAATCCTTATTTCTCAACTAAGCACAGATCTGACGAGTGGTGTCATTAAAGGCACTGAATGAGTTTGGTATCTCTTAATGATGGTAATAAATAAACAAACCTAATAGATTGCCCAATGCCGTATTTGATCTACGTGCAGCGGGTATCACAAACATCCTTTGTGGTTGGGTCTTGCTGGGATCGTTACCCACCCTGAGACAAGCAATTGTGGTTTTCATCCCAGAGTGCACCAAGAACCCTTTACAAAAGCCAAACATCAGAAAGCAGCGGGTGCTACTGAGAAAAGTGCACTAAAAAAGCAAGAGTTGGCACAAATAATTTAAAATCTATTACATTTAACATGTCTTTTCTTGAAGAACACCCGCTTACAAGCCCAGGAGTAATCAGTTCTGCTCTCTGGTGTTGTCTGAGTTCACTGTTCACTCCTCCATCAGCAACAGGGAGTAAAAAAGCAAGCAATTGTCAGTAGTGCTGCTGAGGGAGCTGGTGTGTAGTTTTACACTCCAGAGTAAGTTGCCAACAAGATGAATTGGATATAAAGCTTTTACATGGAGGTGCATTTTTACAAAGTGCTGCCTCTTGCATTGGTGCAGTCGGGGTGTGATGTGTCCAGTTACCCATATGGATATGTTTAATATTTCCAGTTAGCACTGGTTGTGCTGCACCTTCTCCGTAGCCAAAAGGCCTCTGTAACAGAGAATGGAGGCGGAAGGATCTGAGATCCTTTTCCTGCCATAGAGGAGGACACCACCTGTTGTGGTGTCTCTATTCTCAGGGAAGAAGGCTTTTCCATTTATCGCTCTCTTCTCATGTTCCAATATATGGAAAAAAAAAAAAGGACCTGGGAGAAGAAACCAGGCTTGTCTGTGACATGTTCCTCCAACCCAGCTGAGTGCTCTGCTCACTGTTTAATCCGGTGTGATCAGACTGACTGATTTCCTGGGCTTCCCTCTGTTCAAGGGTACTATGATGCTCGAGCCAGGGTATTGATCTGCCACATCAGCCTGCTGCTGAGAATCCCCTTGGAGGAGCTGGAAGTCCTGGAGGAATCTCTGCTTGAGAGCCTAAAGGAACAAAAAGAGGAAGAGTCAGAGTAAGAACATTTGGGTTGACTGTGGGATCAAAAAATGTTGCCAGTGCTTGAAAGCTTAGCAGTAATTACTTGTGCCTAAGTCCAGTCTCTGATTATTCCCCTCGTGGCTCTTACTGTAATCATTTATGGCTTGATTAGGGTTCCAGCCCTCTCACAGCACTGAGAGGCAGGAAAGCTCAGCATTCTTAAAATCAGAGCTGAGACCCAGCCTTGCAAGGTAGTGAGAGCTGCCCCCTACTGAACTGATTCCTTTCCTTGTTCTGCTTGCCTTTCAGACACAGTAGATTTTGCTTAAATCCGTCACAAAGATCTTATGTCTCTTATCTCTTGCCCAATATCCTTCAGAGAGCACTGCCCTTGCAGAATGAGGTTCCTTAAATATCAGGATTAGAGCCTCAGCTGCCCATTTTCTCTTCATCTGTCCATCTCTGTGCCTGTTTAAGAGACAACTGGATAACTCCTATTGAAGGGAGATTTCTGAGGACAACAATCTGTATCTTCAGATATGTACAGACCCAAATCCAAATTCTGTTATTAATATAATATATAATATAATAATATTATTAATATAAGATTATTTCTCTTAATCACCACTTCTTAGATCTGAAATAGCCAAAAAGTTGATGTCTGTAAGAAATGTAGCATCTTCATATTCTGCTTATCAGGAAGGAGTTGTGTGACAGTTTAGCAATATCTAAGGCAATAAGCATGTCCATAGTGGACTTTCCAGGGAAATATTTTTATCTGTCAACTCAGCAAAAGGGTTATGAAGTTAACCTGAGTGCTAATGAAGGCTTTAATCGACACCCGTGACATGCTCCCCCTCAGATGTTACCGTATGGTCCAGCATGTGATGTGTATCTTTTATTTATAGCTGTATTTAAATAAAGCTTAACTTTATAGCACACTGTAAAAAGGGAAAGTCAAAATACTCTCAAAGATCATGGACTGCTAAATGCTTGGCATGCAGGAACAAGGGTTGGTATATTAATGGGGGCTGTTTTGCTGTGGCTTGTGAACACAGACTCAGTCCTGCATCCTCAGGCTGTGTCTGATAATGGGGAGAGAATTATGTTGCCTATGAGCAGTGTGGCTTTCAAACCCTGCCACCCGCCCAGTGGCATCTGCTGTGGAGAAAGCCATGGATTTCAATTTTGTTCTTTGCCCGAATCACAGCCATGGAAGTAAATACCTATTAGATGAGAGGAAAAAGAAAAATTTTTATAGTAAGAGGAGCCCAAGACTGTGGTGTGAACACATTTGTTATGGCAGTGCTAAACCAGGGCTGAGATTTGTGGGGCATAGATGACCCTTTGTGTGCTTTAAAGTCAGGAGTCAATGGGGAAAGGAAGCAGAATATAAACCTGTCACCACCTTGACCTCACAGATTTTTTGGGTCTGGGAATACCAATCTGTGCTTGGGATGCTTCCAGTTTTGACCATCCACTGGAACAGAAACAACCAAATAGGGGTATGGCAGCTCCTGCATAGGTGTTTTTAGTGGTATTTGTTAATAGCAGGGTTTGCTCCTGACTTTGCTGCTGGGGATGTGTTGGATTGAGGCCTGGAACCTGCAAGATTAAATATACAACCCTCTACAGAACAATGCTCCAACCACTTAAATCCATGTTATTTGCACCAAACATGTTCTGACCTGCAAGTGTGAACCTTTCTTTTGTATGTAGTTCTGTAAGAAACTGGAAAATATCACATCAGTTGCTTGTTAACGTGTACTCCTGCCATTTTTTCATATTGCAAAATGACCATTAAACAATCTCTCAGAATATAATTTGTGGTTCAGGCAAGAAGCTGCACATCTGAGCTCACTGAGGGTAGAGAAGTACCAGAAGGAGCAGTTCATTACCACAGTGGATAAAAGCAGTCTGGTAATCCAGTGATAATGCTGATCGAGAAGCCAGTAGGAAGCAGCTGTCAGACACATTTCTGGCAGCTCCAGAAGGGAAGCAGTGACAGGTAAAACTTCTTCTGACAGTAGTTTTATTTACTGCATAACCAGGCAGGATTTAGCTGCCACTGTCTCCCTTCCCACATAACTCAAACTGCTCATTATTATAACTGAATCCAGGTTAGACATATTCCAGCTCTCTGCTGATCATTATTTTCAGCCCGAGACACAGCAGAGTGGCTGTAAAAGCTGATGAACCACATGTAGAACAGAAATTGCTGGGTATTGCCAGCTTAGGTATGGACAGTCCAATTGCAGAACTCATGTAAACGACTCCAGGAGCAGTTTTATCCAAAGCCAGGCATTCAGATTGGTGACTGAGGCTCAAAGTAGGGCATTTGACAGGATGAGAGAAAATGGCCTCAAGCTGTGCCAGGGGAGGTTCAGGTTGGGCATCAGGAGGAATTTCTTCCTGGAAAGGGTAGTCAGGCACTGGAAGGGGCTGCCCAGGGAGGTGGTAGAGTCCCCACCCCTGGAGGTGTCCAAGGAACAAGTGGACGTAGCACTCAGTGCCCTGGGCTGGGAGACAAGGTGGGGATGGGGCACAAGATGGAGTTGATGGACAGGGCGGGCTTTTCCAAACTAAATGATTCCTTGATTCTCTGAAGGCCAAACAATGTTTTATCTACCATGGTCATACAGAAATTGCTGGAGAGGTTGTGCTCTGCAGACACTACATTTGCAGCTGTGGAAAGTAACACACAATGGTTTTTTGGAGGATCTCTGTGGAGACAAAGTCTCTGTGCCATGCAAGTCCGTGGGAGTTCTGCCAGTGACTCCAGTGACTCAGGGATTTCACTCACTGAACTCCATTCCCCTCCTGCTGTGTTTCACAAAGCCACATATTGTTTGGGACTCATGTAAAATTGTCTTTATCAAAATAACAGTGTGCTTAGGGGGTTCCAGGAAGGATTAGGCAATTATATGGATAATGAAAATCTACAATTAGTCTGGGATTAACAGGGAAAATATCCAATTTTGGAAGCAAGATAAATTCTCATGTTTCAAGGCCTGGATTAACCACCAGAAGGAACCTTCCTCTGCAAACAGCTTATTCCAGTATCCTCTGTTTCTCCTGCTTTCCTCTGAAGTTGAAGCATTTCTTGTAAGAGAGAAAGCAAAGACAGTGGAGAGAAGTCAAAAGTAGTGGCTAATAAGTGATATTTGTTCCTTTTAGGTTTATTTACATCCTTCTTATAAGCTTGTTAAAATATAGCTTAAATGCACACAGACAAATGAACTAATGAGTGTGTTTAATTCCTATTATATGATTATATTGCCATGTGCAATTAGAAAGCAGCTCGATAGAAACACTGTTGTTGGAAAATAGTTTAATTGCAGCTCTGTTTGTTAGCACAAATTACCTCTATTCCCTTTTGTTTCAAACACTTTTCAGCTTTCCTGTAGTTTTTTAGGACACGGAGGCAGTGTATAGTTAGTGAAATGCTTTTGACTTTGTGTTTATTTTATTTTTACAAGCTTCAGCCCTATTAGGAAGGGTTTTCCAAGTAAGTAACATCTGTTGGCTTTTGTCAGCAATTAAATCGTTTCATTTTAAACCTGTGGTCCGTTTAATCCATTCAATTTCAATCTCTAAATCCATGCTCATAAATCTCAGTGTGTTGTCACAGTCCACACCTGCATGTTCCTTTTTACTGTTCCCGGGAGGGAAATTACATCGAGGAGAAAAAAGGCAGATTCCAATGCAGAATTATCTGTTAGGCTTTTCCCTCAGTTTTTGTGTTTCTAATCTCTCCACAGAACCGCAGAAGTCTCAAGAAAAAAGAAGGAAAGAAGGAAAAAGCTGAAGAGGTACCTGCTGTGCCCTGGGCTGGGAGTTGGTGGTGGAACAGTGATAGGTGAGGCTGGCCTTGGTGTTTTGGGGACACAGCACAAAGGACGGGGCAGGTCTGAATCCAAGAAAAGTATTTTCAGCCCCTTGAAAATAAAACTGAAAGAATTAGCTGGAAAAATTATTCCAGTGTAGCTTCACTGGCTGAGGAAAGTATTAAACTGAGGTGGCCACCCTTAAAAATGTTTTCTCCTCTTTTGCTCTCCTGTTATAAGAGGATCAGATCTTCAACTCTCAAATCAAAAGTGATTAGATCAGCGTTTCCCAAGAAAATAGGGCACAGCTCACCCCAGTGTACTACACAGTCTTCTTTTGACTTTGAAATTGTTCTTCATTTTTACTGAAGTCAAAGAATTTGGGCAGATTCAGGGCCTGGGGAGAGTCTCAGAAAGCCCTTTTATTTGGGATGCAAAAAGCCCATGGTTTGTGCTCTTTCAGTAGCATTAGCAGCACTCACCCAGCACAGGGAACTGCCTGCCTGGGTTTTGTAAGGGATAATAGTTTGGTGACATCCCTTGTTTTATCTTCAGGCTTGACAGGGGGTCTGGCTGCCCCTCTGGTTGCTGCGGGAGCTGCCACGATCATCGGAAGTGCTGGAGCAGCTGCTTTGGGATCGACTGCTGGGATTGCTGTCATGGCATCCCTTTTTGGAGCAGCAGGAGCTGGTCTTACTGGTAAAAGAGTGACCACATTGTTCTCAGCCACTAAGGCACAAGATCATATCTGATAATGCACAGTTAAGAACTTCACTGAGCTCTGCAGAGCAAGGGAAGTGATTTGAGGTGTCATCTTAACTGGGAAATTATTATTTCAGTGCTGATTAAGTTACTGTGTGGCCCCTGGTGACCAAATAGGGAAAGAATATTTGGTGTGTGGTTAATGAAAGAAATTAAGGCTTGTTGCTTTGGGTTAGAAAGATGCTGCCCTGGACACCAGCAACTGTTGCAGCAGAAAAACTCTCCTGCTGGATATCCTCAGATCACACAAGCTCAGAAGGATCATGTTGGCTCCTTACCAAGGTTGAAATAATGCATGGACTGGCTGGGTATTTTGGAAAGGAGAAAAAAACTATTGAAATTTCCCAGTTAATTTCTGAGGAACTTCTGCTGTTAGCAGAGTCCTAGCTGTGCCATTTCTGAGCCGTGTGTTTCCGCCTGCCTGTGTGTAGGATACAAGATGAAGAAACGTGTGGGAGCCATAGAAGAGTTTGAATTCCTCCCACTTACAGAAGGGAAGCAGCTTCATATCACCATAGCAGTTACTGGATGGCTTTGTGCTGGCAAATATGGTAAGAACACGGTGAGGAAACTGAGAGGAACCTGGAAAGATGGGACTGTGTCCCAGTCCAGGCTGTGTTTGTGCCCACAAAGCACCATGTTTACCCCACATTTCCATGACCTGGTAACTAAGCCACATCAATTCTCACCATAAGATTTTGTAACCCAATCTGCAATCCCAGCAAAACAGAGGAAAGAGAGAGGGCAGGGAACCGGTAGTGATAGGATTGTTTCTGTTAATAACTGTTGCATGGTTTGCTAGGAAAGGTCTGTTTGGGAGATGATTTCCAGCACTAGGACCAAGCGTCTCAGAGACCCTATGTTTATCCTCCATCAATTAACAGAAAATAGTGCGGTTTTTTTCTCTCTGTATCAGGGAACTAGTGAGGTTTACTGGCCAGAAAGTTCTGCCAAGTAAATCCTCTTAAGCACAGCATTTAAAGGTGACTTCCAGGCAGTGACCTTGAAAGGTCTGTAGTGTTTTATTTTCCAGTGTAGCTTGTCATAAAAAATATGTCACCTGTCTGCCAATGTGTTCAGCAACCTGACAGAACAGCTGCCAACTTATTGAGAAGCATCATAATTAAACTGGATATCATTAATGCAGCAGGATGTCTCTGCCCTGTCACTTGTAAGGGTGCAGCTTTGCTGTCACAGGGAGGTTATTTCCACTAGCAGTGCTGTGTTTTGGCTTCTTTCATTGTCTGCTTGCCAGGGGTCCAAATCCTCAGGGCTGGAGGGCTCCCAGGCACTGTTAGAGAGGCAAATGTGTCCCTCCAGGAACTTTTTCATGTCTGTTTGCCCTTAAAAGGGAGTTATGGATGACACACATTCTTCTTCCATAACTAGCAATCTGCTAGAATGTTCTAAAAAGCAAAACTAAACTGTCATCCTTTTTCCTCTTTACAGCAGTGTTTGTCTATGAACACACTCCTTTAAACAGAGGGACTGAGGACAAGAATTTTATGGAATTTTCCACCTTGTGATTTTGGAGCTGCAAGTAGCTGCCCATCTGTGTGTTCCCAAATATCACAGTCCATTGTGGGGCTCTTGTTCCACTTTGATCAGCAGCTGCCTCAACCTGCCCTGCATCATTTGGGGAAGGAACAGTGTGGGAAGGGTTTTAGTTAAGTAAGACGACAATTCTGCTCTGCCCTTCAGTGTTGATCTGCCATTAATAACATTGCCAGAATATTCCAATGTCCTGCAGGTTTTGTTCTGATTCTCTGCTGGGCTTCTCTTGCCAGGAGTCAGCTGTTGTTGTGTTCTATCTGAACATCAATTCCATCTTTGCAACCTTTCCCAGGGAGCTTCACAGCACCATGGAGCAGCATGTTGGAGTCAAGTGAGCAGTACTGCCTGGCCTGGGAATCCAAGTACTTGATGGAGCTTGGCAATGCCTTGGAATCCCTGCTGAATGGTTTTGTGAACATGATGGCTCAAGAAGCCCTAAAATTCACTGTCTTTTCAGGTAAGAACCTAAATCATACCAGATGTGCTTGAGTGGCTCTTGTGCAGTTCCCCTGTTAGAGGAGCTTTCCTAAAGAAGGAGTATTTTGGAGGAGGCAGTGTTGTCACCACTCTGCAGGAGTGTCCTGAGAACCTCCTCTGCCACAACTGTAATTTAGCTGTGCTTTCCTGGATTGCTGAGCCACCACATCAGTGACTCATTTTGTTGAAATTACAGCTGGAATCACCTTCCTTCACGTGTGACTGTTCACTTCTCTGTGTTATTACATCACTTTACTGCTGTACCTAAACCTCCCCAACACGCAAGTTACACTCACCCACAGCGTCTGTATCAGAACATCAGATTCTTCCTTATCTTCAGTCCAGCGAAGCATTTCTCAGCTCAGCTCTTGAGAAAGAAGAACTGGAAATGACAAAAGCTCCTAGGCTCAGCTTTTAACTTCAGTGAACTGCCTTGCTTTTGATGTTTTCTAAGAAACCTCTGTGTGTTGCAGGGATTGTGACGGCCTTGACATGGCCAACTTCGCTCCTGACTGTTGCCAGTGTCATTGACAACCCCTGGGGAGTGTGTCTGCACCGATCTGCTGAAGTAGGCAAACACCTTGCACATATCCTGCTCAGTCGACAGCAGGTAATTGGCCAGAAGTTATCCAGGAATAAGGGTTGGAAGGGGGTTGGTCCATGGAGGTGAAGTTTCGTAGTCACACTAGTTAACTGTCAAGTAGTATTGTTCCAGGGAGAAAAAAAAATAATAAAATAAAAACTTAGAGTGTGCAGGAACCTGACCAGCAGGTATCTGGTATTGGGGGGAAAAGAGGAAGTCCCAAGTGGATCAGAGAAATCCTGCTGAGATTTGTTCATTTAACCTAAAGCTCTTCTAAATGAGGAAGAAGAGGTCCAAGTCATAAATGACAAGTGGCTTGACTGTGTCATAACACAGCCATGCCCACTCCCCCACTGGAAATTGGAGAGTAGAAAGTAAGGATAGGTGAAAAATAAAGGGGAACAGAGGGTGTTCAAAGTACTCATTGATCATTTAGGGGCAGCAGCAAAACAACCTGAAAAAAGTGTGTGGCATCCAATGCCCTGTGAGCTTTGCTTCAGAGATGTGGAATGGGGTGGTACCTGAAAGAAGTGACAGAAGCTATTAAATCCCCCTGAAAAGGCTTGAAAAAAGACATTTCTGCTCCCAAAAAAACTACCATCATTTTCTGGGCTAGCAGTGGTTTTTACTGGCCATGTGTTCATCTCACACTGGTCCATACTGATGTAAAGGAGCCAGAAGGGAGCCGTGGCCCCAGAGCTGTGTGTCACAACAATGTGAAACAGAGTAGAAACCAACTTGATTCCTCATAAAAATCCCATCCCAGGAAAGCCAATAAACTTTATTTTGCCCTTTGTCTTGCTCAAGGGCATTTGTTACTGTCTGTTAAGCATTTGCTGTTGTGAAAACACACATTCCGAAGAGTCTAAAACTAGTTAGTGAGATGTGTAGGGTGTCCATCGCACACCTGCTCCCTGGATATTACGAACACCATTTCTCATTGATGTTAAGATTAGGCTCCCTTTGATCTTATGGAAAATCTTATTAGGCTATTCAAAATAAAAGCTTAAAGATTAAAACCCACATCATTTTTTATAACCATCACATGGTGCTGCCACCACTCAGTCTGAGATCTGGAAGTGGTCAGTATTTTTTGTATTACAGCTGCTTCTTCTGTTTATTGAAACATTTCTAGGAAAATTTTGCTCCTTGAATTAGGTTTTCTTTTGGAAATTTCAAACCAATGACAGCATCTGGTTTGGTTCTGCTTGAAAGAGCTGCTTTGTTGTAAGAAAGTTCTAATCATTAGATTCTTTCAATTGGTTTTCTGAAGACTAAACCATACAAAATACTCAGATATGCAGAATCCTCCATATTGAACTGGACATAATCCCTTTGGAACCAACCAAATTGCTCAAATGTTTCAAAGATGATGCACAAGTAGGTGCTCTGTGTCTCAGGCTCTCAGGGATCCTAAGACCAGTCTTTTTTTCCAGGTCTAGAGCAGAATTTGATGTATTTTTCTCCTTTCCTTCTTTCTCAGGGGAAGAGACCTGTCACACTGATTGGCTTCAGTCTGGGTGCAAGAGTCATTTACTTCTGCCTACAGGAGATGGCTCAAGAGAAAGGTAAAACTTACCTTATAATCTTTTTCTCTTTTATTTTTCTTACTGCTGATAGAGCAGTTTTTCTTCCAAGAGGAAGAGCTTTTCTGGAAGAGAGCTTGGCTGTTTTAGGATGGGACAAAAATCTTTTAAAAATTCTTTTGAAACGCCTTTGGAGTCATATTCTGTTGTCATTTCCCCCAGTTCAGCACATTAAATCCTCTGCCTTTACTTGAGGTGCTCCAGTGGGTCAGTCTGGTCTGTAAATAACAACTGGACATTTGGATCAGCCTGGAGCTGCCCACATGCTGCTGTGACCCCGGCAGAGGATGCTTTGCCTTTCTTGGGAGCTCTCTGCAGCTCTTTATCTAATTCCCTGAGTCCTCCCTTCCATTTAAGTCACTGAAATGCCTTTGTCATCTGCTATTTTCATGGTAATTTTTCCAAAAAGTCAAGTATAAAACCATCTGTCAATTTATTACCCATTGTGGTTCTGTTTATTAATAGATTCTATTTTTAATTTAGAGAAAAAGATAATAAAATCATTATGATCAGTTGATGGAAATTGATCTTCGAATTGAGTCAGCAGTGAGTGTGTGAGCAGCCTGCCTTCCCCCCACATAGCAATTTAACTCATTAACCATTTCTCCTCACAGATAATTACTAGTAAATAAGGAGCTTTATAAAGGAAAATGTCCAGTGAAGTCTAAAAGGTGGGAACAGAGTCACATGAGGATGGGGAGGTCAGCACTGACAGCTTTGTACCAGAACTTCACTTCTGGTTTAGGATGGAAGTCCTCAAATACAGGAATTCTATTCTCAAAATAAATCTAATCAAATCCAGAATGATCCTAATGGAGTTACACCAGAGCCAGCATCCAGATCCTAATCTGGCCCTAGTTCTACACTTTTTGTGTCGTGAGAATGCCAGGGGCTGGGATATTTTCAGGTTTTTATTTAAATCTGGAATATAATAACCTGTTGCTAAGTAATCCATGGGAGGAAATCCTTAGGGGTTGGAAGGTTGACTGCCACTCCAAAGAAATCAGAGCATTATAGTGATGTATCAGAGCAGCTCCCACCCTACTCTGATTTTTCAGTCCCATAATTGAATTCTGAAAGCTGAGCTGTTTGTGAGATGAAAAGCAGCATGTTAAGCACAGATTGCCAAGGCCTTCCTCACAGACACATTCCAGAGAAGCCACAGAAGGAATGGAGCTGGGACCTGGGACAGCTGAGATTAATTTGGGTTTGGCCTTGGATGTCTCACACAAACACGTGGCCTCGTCATTGCAGGGCTTTGCATCCAAATGACATCCAAGTGGCATTTCTGAGGACAAATGACTAATGATGGATTAGCCAATGAAACACCATGGCAGGAACTCAAATTCTGTTCAAATGCTTCTCTGCAAAGTAGTGGAATAACCTTTGGGATACTTCATCATGGATGACTTTGGGAGCCAGAGCTCAGCAGGTTTCCAGAAAATGACATTGTAGCAGAAGATGGAGTAAATGAGCTATCAGAGACACGTTACTGCGTGGGAAGATCATTGCTCTGATTTCTTTGTCATGATTCCCATGTATTTCAATAATCACCAATTAGCAAACTAATGCAAACTGATAGTGGCTGTTACCACCAGACCTTGAAGCTTGAAACCCAACCACGTGTGACAGGAGTGAGGTGTCACACACTGGGGATTTATCTGATACTGATCACAGCTCCTGTGACCACTATCCCACTGGGCTGTGATCCCTGCTGTTCGCTAGGTATCAGGAATGCTGCTGGCAGACTCTGCCCTGGAACACTGTCCTGGCTCTGCATCTGTAACAGGTTGAATTCCAGCCTGTTCTCCTTTCAGTCAGGACTAACATAGTGAGGTGCTTTCCCTTTCCCAGTGAGTTGTATCCCAAGGGCACAGCAAAGTCCAGCTCCCAGACCTCTGGTTCAGCTTCTTTCTTCCACACTTTTTATGGAAAAATCACCCTAATCAGGTTTTATTCTCACTCTGCTCCCACCTTTTTAGATTTTATTGCACATTTTTCTATATAAAGCTCCATATTTTATAGTGACTCTCTGTAATGCTAAATGGTTAATGAATGAGGGGTTTTTCCCTGCTTCTGCACACTTTATTGTTCTTCATCATCTAAAAGACTTGCAAACTGTGAAATACATTTAATTTAACTCAAGCCTCAGCAGCTTTGCAGGCCAGTGATCTGTTCCCAAGTTTCTATCCCCTTCTGTCACCATTCAAATAAAATGAGTATTTTTCAGCCAAACCTGAACATTTTTTGTTCTGAGCAAGAAATAAGCTGTACAAAAGACTGGAGAAACAAAAGCTTCCGATACCTTGCCCAAATATTCAGGATCCTGATGAATTAGCTCTTTGTTTATTCAGTTGGCTGACTCTGTGGCCGTGGAATTTAGTACCTCGCTGGAACGAGCTTCCCGTTAGGAAGGCTCTAGGTTTCCTTTTGATTGCCCATGATTACGGGAACAGGACTTTACTGCTCACACAGATTACGCTAACAAAATTGAATTGCTCTTTGCTCTTTTCCATTGGTGCAAGATTTCCTTTGCAATAAGGACTAATTCCAGGAGAGCTTGTTTGGATTTTGCTGTCAGGCACTGGGATTTACACTGCGCAGAAGGAGCAGGTGCTGCAGGGAGCTCCATTCCTTTACTACTCTCAGGGAAAGGAAACCAAGTGATTTTCATTTTAAAAGTACAGCCAGGCAGTGCCTCTCCCTCAAACATTTGGTTTACCTCAGGTCTTCTAGGGCCTGGCCTCCCACAAGTGCAGAGTATGGATTTGGAATGTTATGTCCATGAGTCTTCCATTTAACTGCTGTGACATCAGGAGCTTCACCTCTCTTCACAAAGATTTGTGAAAGACACTGATATATTGTCCAGGAGTTTAGGAAAGTAGCAGAGCTGCCCAATATTTCTCGTTCCATCATTATTTCTCCTGGAATTGCCTGGCTGCTGCTCTCTGATAAGTGAGGAAGATTTATTATGCTTAAAAGTTGACACTGCTGTTCAGTAAATCCTGCCCTGGGCATTCAGGTTACAGCACAAGGAAGTTGAAACAGTTTAGTAGATCATCACTTGTATTGGCAAATGCCTCCATTGTTGCTACTTCCTAATCAATATTAAGAATTTGGAATTTTCTCTTACATGTGCATGTTATGTTTTTCATGAACTCAGCTCTAAGGACTGGTTGTGGGAAGGGTATATCATCCTTCATGTATGACAGCATGATCACTCTATGGGATGTCAGCCCCTTCCACCTGTTTCAAAGCTCTGTGCAAACCCAGTTCAGTGTGTCTGCAAAAAAGAACTTTCCCGGGGTTTCCAAACTTCTCCAGATGTTTGCTGCTTGAACAGCATCTTTCTGGACAGAGGCCAGTCCTTCCCCCTCCTGCCATCAGCCCAGTCCTTTTCACTGCCTCAGGATTTCTATTTCTCACATTTACTGACTCCTGCTGAACTTCAGACACTTAACACTTATGCAAAGTTATATATAGGTTGTCCTTTCCACTGTTCTGTCCTTCACATTGAAACTACAGAAAGGACGATTTTTCTGGACTTCACATCTGAACACACCCTTCCTTCATGTAAAAATATTTCTGATCCACCTTCTAAATCTGTCCTGTTCTGCTTTCACTTAACAGACTCCCAGGGGATCATGGAAGACATTGTTTTACTGGGAGCTCCAGTGGAAGGAGAAGCCACGCACTGGAAAGCTCTCACCAAAGTGGTGTCAGGCAGGATCATAAATGGTTACTGCAGGTCTGTGTGTGCTCAGTCCCCACTTTGTTATCCTTGAAATGGTTTTATGTATTTTTAAACTTTCAAACACTTTTTAAGTGAATAATTGTTGAGTTGGTGAGGACTTTGATTCAGGAGCTGCAGAGCCTTTTCCCTCTGGAGGTCTCTCCCTCAGATCAATTGCAGGTAAGAGGCTTCAGGAGGCACTTGAAGGCTGATTGTGACACTGGAAGCCCGAGGTGCTCCATATGTAGGTCCTGTTCCTACAGAGACAGTGTTTTATCACTGAGCAGCCTAAAGCTGGGTCAGTGGGCATCATCTGATATGTTCTAAAATCCCTTTAAATCTCAGCTTTAGGTAAAGGACTATAAACAAGGCCGTTAAATTAAATGGGAATTAAAATCTATAAAAGCTTTAAGATACAATTCACTTAGGGCTGCTTATGAGGAACGAGATGTGAAAATCACAGTGGAAGGGAAGAAGCTCAAGCAAATTGAAGGTTTTTATGTCTACAGTAGGTTTCTGGTCAAGATAGTCCACATGAATAAGGTGTTTTACTTACAACAGAAGAATAGCTGGAATAGTTGCAGAAAATTTAGTTAGGATGTGAAAGAATACTGAGATTGCCTTGAAAACAAATATCAACCTTTTAAAACCACACAGGCAACTAACTACTGTGCAGAGTTGTGGGAGCTGTTGGGTAGGAAGAGGGAGGTTCAGAGGCCCCAGACAGCTGAAGCCATCTCAGAAAAGCTCTTAAAAATTCGTGACACCTTGATGACTAATACCTAAAGATTGTGTTTTGGAAGAAAATTGTGACAGAAACACTGCTTCCCAGCACAACCAGATAAGGGGAAATTAAAACAAAGGAACAAAGCAGGGAAGACTAAGAGCCTGGGGAAATAAACTGAGAAAGAACCAGGCAAGAAGATTAGCAAAGAACATATACCTGCAAGTCCAGACCATTTATAAAGCCACGAGCCCTTGGGTCAAGGTGAAAATGCTGTTGGTATTTTCCATGCACACATATGGACGCCTACACACATACCTGTGAGGCGAGGAACTATTGTGTTCCTGTGCTCCTAACAGAGTATATTAACTCACAAAGACACATTAAATAAATTAATTAAAAGCATTCAAGATCAAAACAACAAATTATCAATCCTATGTGTCAGTTAGGATGAAAATTATTGCTTTTCTCCTTTTTGCATCTCAGGAGGTTCTAGGGGTGCTGGGTGTGCACAACACTTAGAGTATTTCTTCATGTGCATCATGAAAAAGCAATTGCTGCCTCCTTGGGAGTGCTCTGAGTTCCTACAAGAAGCCATAAATTATAGAAATTGTTGCATATAACTGAGCTTACACAGCAAATATTGTTCTTCCCTGCATCCCACAAAAATCAATTTCACTGCAAAAAGCTCAGTGTATTAATTTCCTATAACACAAAAATAAAGGAATAAAATAGTATGTGTGTGTCTAGCCCTGCATGTGGTAATTTGGCAAGTCCAGGTCTTGGGTGTTGAGTGAAAAGTGGTGTAGAAATTGTAGCTTGTTGCGCACACCTAGGAAGAAGCAGGTAAGGAAACTGTCAGGAAATATTCCACAATGCAGGTTCTCTACCTTTCCCTCAGATGGTGAATTTGGGGGTTATTCAGGAAGTATGAGGAGCAACTAGAGGAGGGAATTGAGAGATATGGGGTATTTCTATGAGGATTGAGATTAAATAAGTATTATACAAATGATTCTTGGTAAGACCTCATCTGATTCTGATTTCTCTGGTCTCTCCCTTATACAAAGGGTGGCCTCGTTCCGTCACTTCAAGAGTAACTGTTTAGGTCAGATGAGTAACACTGAATGCAACTGCAAAATCAGATTTGAGCCCAGTTTGTTGAGTTTCAGTCCAGTGTAACTTGTCTCCTTGGGCTTTGAAGTCTGAAGGGACAGGGCAAATGAAAACCAGCTGTCAGAGCTGTCCCCTCTGATTTCACAGTGGGGCTACAAATTCCTAGTGGGAAACCTCACCCAAATTAGTTGGACTCACTCAGCTTCTGAAAGAATCCAGGGCTGAGCAGTGTGGATGTGTTGTAAAGGTTTTGCAGAGCTCTGCATAGACTTACAACTCCTAGTGTAGAGTTTGGGAGTGAACAAGTAGACATGGGCTCATGTGCAGGAGCATTTCACCTGCTGCCATCAAAGAGGACAAATCCCACTCATATCCCACTTGAATCTACCCTATAGTGGCATTTAGGTACCCAGATTTTATGATCTTGCTCAGCACAGAGAGTGATGTGTTTCCAAAGCATGCTTTACCTTCTCTCCTCGTGCCACAGTCTACCCTGGCACTGTCACAGTGATTTATGGCACTGCTTTAGAGTGGGAACAAACCCTTCCTAGTTGTGTCACTGAAACCATGTGTTTCCACAGTACCAATAAATCAGGAGTACTCCCAGGAGCTTCACAGTCGGTATTTATGTCGCAACGTCAGTATTGTAGATCTCATCACCTTTACAGCTGTCTACAGGCTGGTGAATTTCTACTTATTAGTATATTAAAAGAATGAAATATGTCAATGTAGTGCAATCACTAAGCAAATACAGAAATAAATAGAAAGGTCAGATTATTAAGCCTGCTGCAGGAAATGAGACTACACCCATGAGTCAGGATTAAATTCAGACTTACACTCCTGTGTCCCAGGAACCTGCCCCGAATCTGGCAGGTGATTCCTGATGAGATTCCTGCATCACGTGGAGCTGCAGTAGGTCTTGGTTCAGACATCACTGTGCTTCCAGCCCTTCTCTCCTCGTGGTCTGAGTAATAACACACTGGAAGTGTTCCAGGCTAAGTTGGACAAAGTTTGGAGCGACCTGGTTTAGTGAAAGGTGTCCCTGCCCATGGCAGGAGGTGGAACAAGATGAGCTTTAAGGTCCCTTCCAAACTGTTCTAGGATTCTGTGACTCTGCATTGCATTGGTTGGACAACAGGATTTATTCCCTCTCTTCTCTGCTCCTAGAGGGGATTGGCTGCTGAGCTTTGTGTACAGAACCTCCTCTGTCCGGCTCAATGTCGCAGGACTCCAGCCAGTTGACCTGGATGACAGGAGGATGGTAAACGTGGACCTTTCCTCTGTAGTAAGTAGTTCCTATATTGTGCTTTTTTCTCCATCATCCTTTGCTTGCAGCACTGTAACCCCACACTCACTGCTTAGGGGAAGCTGGATACTGAAGAGAGCCCCTCCAGGTAAATTGTCCCTCTTCCCTGTCTTTGGAGAAACTCATCTCAGACTTCACTCTGGATTTTTTTGGCCCAGCCAGTGCTCAGCACTGAGAAAAAAAATGAGAATTTGCCTCTCCTTTTGGATATATTTGGAGTTTTTTGGTTCTGACATATCTCATACTGGATACAAAAAATGCCGTTATTCTCCAAGAAGGACCTTTCTGTCACAGGATTGTCAAATGGTTAGGGTTGGAAGGGACCTTAAAGATCATCTCTTTCCAACCCCAGTGAGTCTGGATCAGGGGAAGGTGGGATCAGGAGCTGGAAAACATGGAACTCAAACGTGACTACAGAGCAGGTGCAGCCCACAATCTTATCTTGGTGGAGCCTCCAGCACTGTTCAGGTTCATTCAGGGTCCATGGGCCTTGTACCTTGGTCGCAGGGCCACACGGACCAGAATTGGAACCGGTTTGGAATTACAGAAACTCCATGATGGCAGCGGTTGGTTTGCCAGGTCCTGCAGCCTGTTTGGAGTGTGGGTCTCCAGGAAGCAGGAAGAAACTCATGGGTATATCTGGCAAGCATTCAGCTTCCTCAGAGCTATCTGGTGTCATTAATGATAAGCCACTGTTGTAACATCTGGCAATATATTCAGCAATATTCAACTCAATTACCTTAAGCAAACTCACCATCCCATTGTTGTCTCATGAGTGACCTGTTCCATGGAAAACCATGCAGATCTCAGCTTGTGCATCCATATCCACAGAAATCTTGGGCATATCATCAAGTCTTTCCTTATCTTAATTAATTCATTTTTCACTCTCTGCAAACTGGGAAATGCTGGCACAAAGCTCAGGATACTTCCACGGTTGTTGTTCCTGCCATGACTTTTCCCAAATATCCCCACAAGCTGGCAGGGACCGTCAGTGTTGCTCTGGAGCCAAAGGCTCTTTGAAGAGCTTTCAGATTTTTTGGAGCAGCATCCTCCTGAGCCTATAAATACCCAACTACTGCCAGCTCATTTCGTTCATTATAACTGAGCTCTGCACAGCCCTTGCCAGAAAACACAGGGCTTGGTGCTGAACAGACAGAACAGACACTTTGCAGAACAAAATAAGGGCTTCCCAGGAGGAAGGGGTGTAGTGGAGGCTTTTAAGCATGGTCCAGCACCTGTATCTTTGCATCTCACTGGGTTGTCAACATTTCCACACACTCCCACATCCAGTTTCTCAGCATCTCCAGAGCTGCCATCAGTCGCTTTCTGTCTGACATCTGTTGCTGGCTTGAAAATGGCCAGAGATGCTAAGTGGTAGCACTGGGGTGACATTTCCTGTCAGTCAGTCTGTGTTACTCTCCTCTTTTTGAGTTCTCTTCAAAGACCCTGCTTCTACTGACCTTCTGCTTCCTGAACTATGAAGCCCCCAGGGTCCCGCACACTTTATCCTGTACCAACCTCTCCATTTCCCTCAGAGGAGCAAGATTTACATTTCAGCTGAATGAATAATGTTTACAGAGCTGCTCTCTGCTCATCTCCCAGTGCTGTGCATCTGCCTGGTGCCAGGAGACAATCACAGTGCTGCTCTCCTTCAGAAGAAACTGGCAATTCCACTTCCTTCATCTCCCTGCAAAGCTTTGGGGGAAAAATGTATATTAAGTAGGTGTCATTCTCTTGATCTGTTTTCCAGACCATGGAGCTTTATGGGAAGAAATACAGTGCATTCTGGTGAACATTTTAGAAGTAAAAGGAGCAAGAATGGGAAGGAAATATCTAGAGGCAGTATTTTTTTAGATCTTAAGAAAACAAAGATGGATTTTGCTGCAAGTACAGTGCAGTAGCTTAACAGAAAAATACATACTGATATTTAGAGATATATAGAGAAGTTTTCTTTCATGGGATCAGCTCCATCCCTGCAGATGCCCTTGCTGGAGGTCCCTCTGAGTCTTCTGCCAGAAGGACAAGGTGTGATAGAAGAAAAAAGTGTAACTGATGCAAAGGTGTTCAGCATGGAAGTATTACACAGGCAGTCTCAGTGTGTTTGGTATCTCCCAGTCTATCCATGATGAAAACTGTACTGGATCCAAACAGCTTGGTTCTCTTTGCTGTGGTAGCACCAGAATCCTCAAATGAGTGGAGGACTAAGAGCCCTCAGTATAACCAGGAATTTGGAGGAGGACCTCCAAGGCCTCTATCTCACATCTCTCGTGATTAATGTGTTTTTTATCTGACTGTGAGTTAAAAAACAGAGAGAAAAACGTCCTCCCACTCAGCAAATGGAGTTATAAAATCCTTCCTCACAGTTACAATGGGGCTGATTTATTCAGTGTGTTTATTTGACAGCACCTGTTAGAGACCAAGGGAGTGGTGGAGCTGCAGGGGATTATCGTGATTGCTGTTTGTTCCTGGGGGAGTTTGTACAGCACAGGCTGAATTAACGTTTGAATATTGCAGAGCTGCTCTGAGGCAGAGCACAGGGAGCATTTTCAGACAGGCTCATGGGTCAGGAATTGGTGTTTTAGTTTCTCTGGGCAGTTTCACAGCATCAGAAAACAAGGATTAACTTGTAAACTTAGGGGCAGTGGGAATGTGTGGTTGGAAGTCTAGTGGAGAGCAGGGATGGATCACAGAGTCTGCCAGCACTGCCAAAGCCACCACTAACCCATGTCCCCAAGTGCCACACCCACACGGCTTTTAACTGCCTCCAGGGGTGGGGACTCCACCACCCCGCAGCCTGTTCCATTGCCTGACTACCCTTTCCGTGAAGAAATTTTCCTAATATACAACCTAAACCTCCTCTGGCACAACTTGAGGCTGTTTCCATTCGTCCTGTCACTTGTTACCCTCATCTGGCTCCACCCTCCTTTCAGTTCTCCAGAGAGGGATCAGTATTCCCATTATGAGGGAGGACAGACAGATTCAGGGCATTCTGGCCCTCAGCCAGGCAGGTACATCAATACCATAAGCAGATGGAAAGCCTGAATTTTGTGGAATACAACTGCTTTGGCACTTCTGTGAGTCAGACTTTTCCCCCAAACACATTAAACTGTGTTTTTTCCCCACTGTATTCCCAAGACTTGCAGCAAAGAATTAATTGTGGTTACAAAATATGGATTAATTAAGAACCCTGGGGAGTTCAAAAGGCAAGAGGTTGCTATGGTCTCATTCCTTTTCTTTTTTTCACTTGTTCCAAATGAGCAGTGCCACCTCCAGTGGTGGCACAGACAGGATCATAGAGGAGCAGGAGCTTGGAGCAGAACTTGGCTTCAAGCAGCAACTTGGGGGAGCTGGGAGGGCCTCTCTCACACTGGGGGGACATCCAGGGCTTTATGGAAATTAGTCTATTTGTCTGTTGGTCTGTGGGGTCACAGGGGTGGTTTCTACAACCCTGGAGTGATTGGTGGCTTCATTTTCTGTGCTTCTTCTTGATTTGGGAGCTCTGAGAATCCCAGATTAAATACATACTAAATACATTTTTCCCTTTGAGACACAAGCAGAGGGTTCTGGCATTGTCACTGTTAGAACAGAGGAAGAAATTGAAAAAGCTTTTCCAAAAAAGTGCAATCAAAGCCATTAATAACTTGCAGTTTGGTTTTGCTTTGTGCCTAACAAATCCCAAAGGCTTCCATTCAGCCACAGCCTGTGTCAAGGTTCATTGAATGTTCTCTGGTTCCTGCTGTGGGAATCTGCTCTGCCTTTGGCTTTTGCCAGATCCAGCCACATTTCCGTGCCCAGGCAACATTAGTTTTGCCATAAGTCGTGGGAAAACTGTGGAAAACAGCCAGGACATTTTCTGCCAGGCTGAGAATTGGAGTTGTTCAGCCTGGAGAAGAGAAGGCTCCAGGGTGACCTTAGAGCCCCTTCCAGGGGCTAAAGGAGCTCCAAGAGAGCTGGAGAGGCACTTTGGACAAGGGCCTGGAGTGACAGGACAAGGGGGAATGGCTTCCCACTGCCAGAAGGCAGGGTTGGATGGGAGATTGTGGAGAAATTCTTCCTGGTGAGGGTGGTGAGGCCCTGGCACAGGTTGCCCAGAGAAGCTGTGGCTGCCCCATCCCTGGAAGTGTCCAAGGCCAGGTTGGACAGGGCTTGAAGCAACCTGGAATAGTGGAAGGTATCTCTGCCCATGGCAGGGTTGGAATGATCTGATCGCTTCCAACCCAAACTATTGTAGGATTCTGGGATTCTGTAAATGCCTTCTGTCATGCAGGATGTGCCCAGCTTCTGAACTACGGCTTAGGCTGACATGTGGGAATATCTGTGACCGGAGCAGCCTGCCAGCTTGGCAGAGGTGGCTGAATTTTGAGTGATAATGTGCACAGCTTGGGAGCCCTGCAGTCCATCAGCCTGTGCCTCCATCTGGACCGGGCTCTGCGTGGGTTTGGAGGCAGCATCCAGAACTGAATAGGTTTTGGAAAGCACCAGTGGCATTTGAGCTTCTGTACCAGTAACTCCCCAAAACTGTCTGGCAGTTCAGTTCAGAGGCAGGGTTGGACTTCAGTGCTCTTCCTGGACAACAAATTCACTGAAGCTTTGGGAAAGGGAGAGTAAACAATAACCCAAGTTGCTGAGGTGGCTCTGGAGTTTGATTCCATTCTGTGTGTACACACAGTGTCTGACACCCAGAGGAGGAAAGGGCTGCTGAAAGGTGAGCTGTGATTATCAGTTGAGCTCCAGAACCTGCAGCTCACTCCAGGAACTCTTTCACCGACCCCAAAATACCATTTGCTGTGAAAACAGACAGTATTTGCTGACAGGGAATCCCTGAATGATGCCCTCCAAAGTCATTACTTCTCCTGCTGAAATAACAAAACTCTGCAGAGATGTTTTAACTTGAGGGAATCTTTTCCTCCATGATAAAGTTGCTCTTTGTACATGATGGGCTCAAAACAAATCCAAGGGGTAAAATTCTCAAGGGTACGAGTGACCTGTGCCTCCTCCACCACACTGCCTGCCTCCTCAGTGATTCCCTGTGAATCCATAGGGTGTTGGTGAAGGGCAGCAGGAGGAAGGCATAGCTGCCCTGTCCTGTATGTGCCCACAGGGAGCAGAGAGGCTGAGGGACAATGAGCTCAGCTCAGGCAGTTCCACAGCCCTGCAGAGCAAACAGGAATTTGGAGCCAAATGCACTCTTTGTGTTGCTGCTCAAGATGGGTGGTGGAGATTTTATTGAAGGACTCTGGGCAGGACCTGAGGATGCTTGGCTCTGGAGGGAGCAGTGAAGTCTTATCTCTGGCGTTTCAAGTGATGTCACTGTGATACTCATTGTTGTGACAGAGCAGGAGCCATGGCTGTGCCTACGTGAGCCCATGGCAAAGCCAGGATCATACAGAATGTCTCCTTTCTCCTGGCCCTTTCTCTGCCCTCCCCTTGCCAGGCTCCAGCACACGTTGTGTTCCTATAGCTCAGACCAGAGAGAAACTGGGATTCCTCCTCTGTACACAACAAAACCACTTCTCTGTGAATTTAACAGTCACAGCTGATTGTGCTCTGTGACTTTTTGACACTTTTGGGTGGATTTGAACTTGAAAACCTTTCCAAACATGCTGAGCTGATGGCTCCTTTCTGCTGGCTGGTGGATCCCCCTGAGCAAAGCCATCAGTTATTGTCCTCCGGAGATCTCCCAGTAGCAGCAGTGCCACAGGCAGCTGGCTCATGTTTTCCAATGAGTCAAAGCAACCATAAAATCAGATAGAGCAGGGAGAAGTCACCTAAACACACCAATCAACCCACCCCACTGCTTTCATTTCCTTATAACAAGCAGAAATCTATTTGCTCTAGTGCCGAGCACAATCTTCCATTTATCCTGAAATTCCTCCTGGACTTTGTTCTGATAAATATTCAAACAACCTCTTTATTTCCCTTTAAAGTTTTTATTGACTGTGTTGTAGATGTTCCCCTCCCATCTCCTGCACAGCCTACCCAGTGGAGGAATTCAGCCTTTGATAGCAGAGGGAAACAGGCTTTGGGGATCTGGAGTTGCTGGATTTTCCCACCGGGATGGCACCAAGTGGCAAGGCAGTTTGTTTGCTGTTCTTTTGCTGATGGCTCAGTGCTCAGTGTGCAGCAGTCCTCCCTCCTCTTACAGTTCTCAGGGCTTGTGCTGGTCCAGCTTTAGGGAGTCCTCTCCTGGGCTGTCCTGGAAATAGGAGTGAGTTTCCTTGGAAGAGATTTAGAGATTAGAGGTTTAGCAGAGTTGCAGGAAGGGATGGACTTTCAGGAGGTCTCAGCTTCTCTTTCAGCTGCATGAGCTCTTCAGAATGGCTTTTACCCTGCATCCTTTGGTGATCATGGTGTTCAAGGAAGAGGAATTCCCTGTCGTTTTAGTAGAAGCTGCTGGATACTGAGGAGATATGAGAATCTAGTCTTTAAGGTGGCAGAGGAAATTTGTTCCCTCTGATTAATGACTGGCTAACACCAGGATGAGAAATCCCCAAGCACTGACCAGGTCAGGCAGATGTGGTGACTGGAGAGGTTCTGAATGCAACAAACCAAGAGCCTTCAGCCCCCAATCCCAGCTAGTCCAGCTCCTTTCTGTCTATCCCCACCTTGCTCCTTCAGCACCAACCACCCTGACTGAGCAGCTAAAGATTTGTACTTTTCCAGAGGACAGTGTCCACAGCTCACAGCCTCAGTCCTTCTGTGGTTATTTTAGTTAACTAATCAGTGCCAAACACCCAGAGCATGTTGAGCCATCTGGAGGGATTCAAGTCACATATTGTATTCCTGATGTGCTTATTAAATCCTTCAGTTTGCTCCAAGCCCTAGGTGCAGCCAAATGTTTCCCTCTCCAAAGCCACTTCATGCAAACTTCTTGGAGGTTTGGATTTTTGGGAGGAAAAGTTGGCTTTAGTTTTGGGAGAGCTGTGCTGGGAACCCTGGTGCTGGCACAGTGATGAATCCCAGAATGGTATGTGTTGGAAGGCACCAGTTCAAACCACTTCCCATGGGCAGGGACACCTTCCACTAGCCCAGGTTGCTCCAAGCCCCATCCAACCTGGCCTTGGACATTTCCAGGGATGGCAGGAACTGAGCAGAGGGTCCATGGCTGGTGTCTTTGCAGAGCTCTGTGAAGAGCTCTCACCATCATCATCCCTTCCTGGGGCACTCATCTGCTTGGCTGGGAAGCAGGAAACCTGGGACTGGGGTGTTGAGTATTCCCTGATGTGGAAATTCCCTAATTACTAGCAAGGTCTGGGAAAATAAGAGCTCTCTGGCTGGGTCAGGAAGGATTTAAACTGCTGGAAATTGAATTTACCAAAGGTGTTGAAGTATCTCAGAAAGCTGTTGGTGCATCAAGGGCTCGGTTTGTGCAGGACACCTAGAATGGAGAAAGAATTTCTGCCTCTCCAACCACGTGGCCTTTACTATGAACAACAATCACCTTCAGAGGAGGTTTTCTGTCTTCCTGTGCCCTGACTGCAAGGACACATTCCAACATTCATCTCAGGAGGCTTTATCTTATCGTGGAATTCATCTTACAATAAAAACATGTGGGTTTTTGCACATACTGTTGACTTTTATTTGGTTTATGGACCCATAACTCTTGGGCTCCTGGTTTTATATTGTGTGGAATAGATCAGTGCAGCCTCCAGCCAAGAACCTTAACGTGCTTGGTAGCTGTGTGAGATTTAATGACTGTATCCTAATTTAAATAAAATAATCTTGGCTTTTACAAGGAAGCTGAGGCACCTGGAGGAATGCCATTTAGCACAGAACAGGGAGCTGAACTAAGTGAAATCATCTCCTACCTGGGTGTCTCTCCCTGTGGCAGAGCTGCTCCTCTTACCCTCATGGCACCCAGGATTTGGGAGTGGTAACTCAGCCAGGCCCAGGCTTTTAAATGTCTCAGAAGAAAAATAATCCAACAGTAGCGTATGCCCCAAAGGCTGCTGCCAGTTCAGGCTGTTCCATGCACAACTGCATTTATCCAATGGTGGAATCACCATCCCTGGAAGTGTTCAAAAACCATGTGGATGTGGCATTTGGGGATGTGGTTTAGTGGTGGCCCTGGCAGTGCTGGACTTGATCATAAATATCTTTTCCAAGCTTAACGATTCCATGATTCTGTGATTTTCCAGCCTCATTCTTTCCTCCTCAGAGCCAAACCCAAGTTTCATGGCAGTGGTGACTGTTGGGATGAAGGACTTTGAGCTGGGTCCCCACACATTCTTCACTCACAGGACTCTTGTTCCCTGCAGGTAAACGGCCACCTGGACTACATGAAGCAGATGAATGCGATCCTAAAAGCTGTGGGCAAGGAATGCCAGCCAGTAGAGAAGGACAGTGGCAGTCTTCCCCACTGTAGCCAAGGAATCCCTGTGGGAAGCAGACAGTGAGGCTCAGGGAGAGGAAAACACCAGGAAAGAGGAGGGTAAGGCTGAGGGTGAGGCTCTCCCAGCTGGCTGCACTCACCGACAGGATTCCTCCAGCTCTCTCCTGGGAGAGCCCTCCCTGCACTGCTCGGACTGCTCCCAGAGCAGCGACAGCAAGGACAAGGCAGCAGCAGAAGGAGCAAATTAGAGCAGAGCGGCTCAGCCAGCACTAAAAACGCTGTCACAGCACCAACCATGGCACTGGCATTCCCCAGGGACAGAGCTGCTGGAGCTGGAGCTGCAGTTCCCCACCCCTCAAGTGAGCCGGGAGGGTGGCACTGGTTTGGCACTGGATTAAAGCATTCGGGGCAGCTGCCAGCGGCGTCTCCCACGGATGAAAAGAGGACTGGTTCCTGCCTGAATCTGCACTGCTCCTCAGGGATCTGGGACAGATCCCATCCAAATCCTTGCAGGAAGCAGCTGTTCCCCCTCACCGCTGTCCCCCTGCTATAACTGAGAAGCAAGTGGCTCTGAGGGGATTTCAATCATATCACAGAGGGGGGCTCATCATTAGGAAATTAAAAGCCTTTTTCCACTGAAGATTGGTTTGGTTTGTGGATTTCAGGTGTGTTGAGGGCTCTGCCTGCCCCTCTTCAGGCAGAGCAGTGTCCACACTTCAGCTGTGCTGGCTGGGGAGGAGAAAGGCTTGGGCTGCCAGGGCACTTTCCAGTCTCCAAGGCTGTTTTCCTGTCTCCAGGTTGATGGCAATGAGTGTCAGAGGGCCTGTTCGTGTTAAAAACATGCTTGGGACCCTGGGTAACTGCAGCAGGAAAACTGAGTGGACTTCGGGTGGCTTGTGATACTTCCAGGCTCTCCAAGCCCAGCAACCCACTGACACTTTCCTTTTGAGTCCCACACACATCTCCAGCCTTAAAAGCCCCCTTTAGACATATTTTTAATTGGTTTAGAATAAAACCCATACTTGGCATAGGATAAACATGAATCTGTTTCATTTCTACTTCCTTCCATAAAAGTGAATTAGTTCCACTCCCATCTCCCCAGTCCCAGTGCAGAGGAAGGGACACAGCTTTACATCCGCTGCTAGCAGAGCTCCCAAATCATGTGGAACTGATCCACATCTTCCATAAAAGCTCCTTTTCTGTCCGGTTTTCTGCTGAGCCCAGGAAAATGCATCTGGCAGGAGCGTGGCAGATGGCTACCCCTGCTCTGAGAACACTCCTGGGGTTTTCTGTTTTGCCACAAGTGTGATGGTACAAAAACCTCCCACCCCTGATCTGGGAGGCCTCATTGACTCAGGAGGGGAAACAGTGCAATTGCACCTTCCAATTTCGATTCACAGAGGGTCCTCCTTCTCCTCCTCCTACCTCCCTGATCCAGCACCCCCTCTCCTTCCTTCCCCAGGCTCTCTGCAAATCTTACCTGCAGATTATTTCTCACGGAGTCAAAGACATGGCTGCTTTTGGGGATGATGCTGTAACACAGCAAAGCACAATGGTTTGGGTTCAGTGCTTGGTGTTTCCTCACCCCAAATCCAACATCCAAGGGGGCCCAGACCCTCTCAGCTCCATTCTGAAGCAGTGATGGGAGACATGTCTTGACACTGGCCACAGGATCCTACAGTGCTGGCGCTGTTTGGCCAGTCAGTGTTGATGCTGTTGGCTGCAGGGAAAGGATGGGATTTCTCCACTCATCCGAGGCTTTGTCCACAAGCAAACACCTAATTATAAAGGACGGTCTTGATGAGACAGCATCCCATATCCAGGGGATGCTCTGTGTCCGTTTGGATACTGGTGAGTTCCAGGAGCACAGTCAGACCCATTAATGGGAGCTCGGAATTAGGCAGAAGGTTTGGAGGGAAGGGGTCCAGGGAGGGCACACTAGCCAACTGCCAGCCCAGCTCTGCAGCCCAAAGGCACTTGAGGAAGAATTTATTAAAATCATTTGTTTTATTGATTTTTTTAAGAGCCCACTTGCCACATTACTCACTGTTCCCTCTGCTTATGGCTATGATGGGGGTGGGCTGGGTGGAGGCGGCCTGGAATTGTCATTTAAAAGACTATGTTTCTCTAGATTCCTATTTGAAAGGGGGGAGAGTGTATTTTCTAATTGCATCATCTAAAAATTAACGGATTGTCAGAGAGAAGTGTGGTGGTCCTGTGCCAAGAATGGGAAGCTGTAGGATGGAGCTGTAAGAGGCCCAGATCCCATTACTACTGTCACAAACCCACAGAGTCATGATGAGTCGCACCCCCACGCCCCCACAGAACATCCAAAAATCAGTGTTGGACATTCTGCACCCAACTGAACCCCCATTGTGCAGCTCTCCATGATTACACCCAGTGGTTTCACTGCGCTGTAACTCACTGCTTCACAGAAAACCGAGGCAGACACGCTCCAAGTCAGGAGAGGAAACGCAGCTCCAAGACACGATGTTCCATGGGCTGAAGCAGCTCCAAACCTCTTATCCATGAGTCATGGGATGTGTTTCCATCACTCAGTGCAGGAGGTGAGATGGAGGTGATCCATGCATGATAGCTGAAAACCAAGCCTTGGTTTAAGTTTGGGGGGACAGAGGATCTGGAATCCAAGGTTCAGACTAACCAGAGATGGAAAGAATCTTAGAGTCACAGAATATGCTGAGTTGGAAGGGACCCACAAGGATCATCGAGTCCTGGCCCTCTTGGGATACCCCAAGAATCCCACCATGTGCCTGAGAGTGTTGTCCAAAGGCCACAAGAAGGTTGAGGGACTGGTGCCAGTGAGCAAAGGAGGGATGGAAGAGAGAGAAAAAAGGCAGATCAATTCAGCAGTGACATATGGCTGAACCTACCCATGGCAGTGCCCCTCCACAAGCTGCACAATGCACTGGAAGAGGGAGTTGGAGCAGCAGTACGTGGGCTGTGTGGGGCTCAGGGGTCCTTCCCAGCACATGGAGCTCTGTGACACCACTCAGGCCACGGGAGTGCTGAGCTGCCCAAGCTGCGGCTCCACATCCGGGGTCTCTGTGTCCCACAGGCTGACGGAGCGGCCATGGGGGGCCCGGGGGGCTCGCAGCAGGTTGGGATCATTCCCCAGCACCCCGGAATCAACTGAGTCAGTCTCAGCCTGCAAGGTGAGGACGTTCTTGGGGGACATGGTAGCACGGGCTCCGCTGTTGGAGTTCCTCATGGAGAGGGAGATGGCGCTGGGCCGAGGCTCCCCCAGGCGCCGGCAGCAGGGCAGGAATTTGCCCATGGCTCTCCTGAAGTCCCTCATGAAGAGCGGGTAGATGATGGGGTTCATAGTGCTGTTGCAGTATCCCAGCCAGGTGAGCACGTCGAAGAATCCGGCCGGGACACAGCCACAGACGGCCTGGGGGGGGCACAGCATGGATTAGCAGTGTCTCCCACCTCAGCCCCGATCCAAAGCAGTTTCCCAGGCACACCAACATTCCCCTTCCAAAGGAAACCTTCAAATTCCTTTTGAAGGCTTTTTCCTTGCTGTTGCTCCTTGCAGAAGTTGCATCTTTGCTCCCAGAGGTGTTCCAGCAAAACCTCCAGATTGAACCCAACACAAAATCCCCACAGGTTCTTACCTGCGTCACATTGGTAATGAAGAAGGGGAGCCAGGCTACAAAGAACATGCCCAGGAGGATGCCCAGGGTCAGACTGGCCTTCAGTGCCTTCTTGCTGTGCTTGTTGGTGAACCTCCTGCTCTCGCTGACAGCCATAGGCTGGCTTGGGACACAGGGCATCTGTAGCAGGAGAATGGTGATGAGCCTTCCCAGACTCAAGCTGCCAGCACCAGTGCCAGCCTCTGCCCAAGAAAAGTGAGATTTGGTGCTACAAATCCTGAAAAACCCCCACCATTCCTTTGTCCAAGGGACAGGAGCAGGGCGTGCATTGCAGGCCCTGAACTGCAAATTAGGAAGAAGAAACAATAGGAACCCTCAGCATTGAGACTATTACCTTATTTTTTTTACTGTAAAATAGGGGGTTCTCACTAGGCTGTTCTTTATAGAAAAACCCAGCTCAGTCCATGTTTTGGTGAGGACAAAACCCTAAAGAGGCAGCTCCAGCTGCTGATTACAGCAACAAACTAACTATGTTTGTAAAAGCAGGACGTGAAACATTTCAGCCTACAAACACCATAACTCATCCCTCCATCCCTCCACAATCTAAAATGAACTGATTGTCTCAGCCCTCCACTGTAATTAAATGATGCTCCTTTGCCACTCAGCTTCCTGCCAAAAAAGAGAACAGAAATCTGGTTAAGAGACAAAATTTGAGGGTTCCCTGGCTGACACCTTGTTTTCAGCCAATTTGGGGCTCCAAGGAACCTTTTGGGCCACTTGCCATGGCTTAAAGTCAGGTGGTGGATACTGGTTTTCCACAACACGACAAAGCCCCTGAGCATCCCCTGATCTTGTGAATGTGTTTTTGGAGTCCAAAAACCTGACATCCAGGGATAAAATAAACACTTTATGATATTATCAGTTTATTCTTTGATTGTCCTTTTCCTTTTCACTGTCTGGTGCATCTTATCACATGTAGGAGAGCTGGCCAGAGTCCTGGCTCTGCTCTTAGAGTGAACAAACTCAACTAAGGTATTTAAAGGCAATTAAGTTTGCCTTTTCCCTGTAGGATATGTGGTCAATAAAGCTTATTACAGGGAATTAGAGCTGTTAGTGGCAGTTACCTTCTCCTGAAGGAATACAAACAAGTGCAGCCACGTTTTGGTTATAAAACCCACATATGAAAGCAGCGATTGCAGAAGGAGGGGTTTGGCAGTTCCCATTAACCAGGTAGCAAAAATAGAAGCTTCTGTTCAAAATAAGATGCTCTCCAGAATCTGGCATCTGCTATTACTTGAAATCCTTCTTCCCCATATGTCTTACACCCACTACAGCCAAGATTTATGAGTGGAAAATCAGATGTAAGATTAAAACCCTCAGGGATGATCCAGCCAAGAGGGGGGCAAAACTGCCTTTATTTTGCATCACTGAGCATTTTTGCCTGAATCTTATAATTTCTCTGCTTCTGCTCATGCTGTTTATGTGCTCCAGAGCAGCTTCTAAACTCTCCATTGGTGTGACAGACATAAGGCACCTCAGAGGGTATCAGCAAGGTGGATGTTGCCCAAAATCTCCCTCAGTGTGGTCTGGTTGTCAAAGCCAGCTCTGGCTCTAAGGCTATCCAGAAGGCAGAAACACCCCAGGCACCCAAATTGTGGGGTCTGCAAAAAACAAGGTCCCTGTGGATGCCTTACCTGTGGCATGGTGTCATCAGTAGTGGTGCTGGTGGCCACATTGGAGGCGAGGGAAGCCACCTGCACTGCCTGCTTGCGGGCAGCCAGGAGGATGCGGCAGTAGGTGAAGGAGATGGCAGCAGATGGGAGGAAGAAGGTGAGGCAGGAGGCCACCAGGGCGTATGGCAAACTGACCAGCAGCCGGCACTGGTCTTCGTCCCCCCACAAGGTGACGTTCAGGGAGAGCTCCTCAAACTCCAGCTTGTGCCATCCCATCTTGATGGGCAGGAAGGAGGCCAGCACAGCCACAGTCCAGGTGGCCAGGATAAGCCAGAGGGCCCTGCAGGAGGTCATGTGCAGCTTGTATTTGAGTGGGGAGATGATGAGCAGGTACCGGTCCAGGCTGATGATGCAGAGGTTGAGGATAGAGGCACTGCAGCACATGACGTCAAAGGAGGCCCAGAGGGAGCAGAAGTCCTGCCGCAGCACCCAGCGCCCATAGAGCTGGTTGAGCATGGCTGGGGGCATCACCACCAGCCCCACCATGAGGTCCGACATGAACAGGGACACCAGGAAGTAGTTGGAGGTGTTGCGGAGGGAGCGCTGGGTGATGATGAGGAGGATGAGGAGGAAGTTCCCTGCTGTGGTCAGCAGGATGATGAAGCACAGGAAAGCAGCCACCCAGCTGCTCTCCACGAGCAGTGAGTGCTCCCCCAGCACACTGGAGTTGGGGGCCCCTGGGTCACCCTCCATGGGACCTTTGGGGTTGGAGGGACCTTCTCTGGCGTGACTGGTGCTACGAGATCATCACCGGAGCCAGATCCAGGGGAAGAAGGACCATCTCTCTGCTCTGTGTCTGTCCTCCTCTCTCCTCTTCTCTTCTCCTCCTCCTCCTCTCCCTCTCTTCCGCTACTCTCTCTCTTCACTGGCACTCAGGGCAGAGTGACATTCCCCGGAGCCGATCAGCAGAAGCAAGGTTCCCTCCCCGTTACTCATAGCCAGGCACTGCTGTGTCCCTGCGAATGCCTCTGCTCTGGGATGTCTGTGCATGCTGCTGCTGGATCCTGGGGATGTGCTGGATGGCAGGATCCTTGAGATGCCAGGGATGGCAGGATGTTATGGATTCTCTGATGCTCTGCATGTGCTGGACCAGGGAATAATAAGCCCACAGGATGTTCTAGATACTCCAGATGCTCTGCACTCAGGATCCTTCAGATGCCGGGGATGCTCTGTATCCCAGGATACTCCAGATGTTGGGGATGCTCTGTACCCTGAATACCCTGGATGCTGAGGATGCTCTGGACTCCAGGACGCCCCAAACACTGGGGATGCTCCAGCTCCCCGAGACTCAGGTCTTACCCGGGCAGCTGGGCTTGGCTCCCTGCAGAGCCCTCTCCGCGGGGCGCCCCGAGGTCCTCCGTGCCCGGGCGCTGCTGCTGCTGCAGTCGGAGCCAGTGAGGGGAGGCAGAGTAGCCTGAGGTGAGGACCGGGATGCTCCCAGCCCAGCTCGCTCGGGAGGAGGAAGATCCGGAGTGTGGGAAGGGTTCTCTCTCGCGGCAGAAGTGCGTTCAGCCTGTCGGGTGTGTGTGTGAGTGTGTGTGCGCAGGTGCCACCCGGACTTTCACCTACTGCTCTGCAATGCACAGGAAAGGATGCAGAAATACTGATTCCAAGGAGGTGGGGCTTGGGGGGGGAGAGGAAGAGGTTAAAAGAAACACTAATGAAAACAGGGATCTGGGCTAAACTCCATGAAGTGCCAGCCCGAGAGTTCTCTTTTTTTGCCTTAAAGAAACAACCCTGTGCTCTGTCTTCTCTGCCATCCCTGCCACTCCTGCTATCCCTGTCATCTGTGCCAGCACTGGAGCCCCGGTGCTCACCTGGCAGCTAGGTCAGCAGGTCAGTGGCCAAGCCCAAGTGCCAGGCTCCATCCTCTGCCTGGTCAGCAGCTCCCAGTGCCAGGCTCCATCCTCCACACCAGACAATAAAAAGCAAAATTTTGCAAAACCAAATTAAAAAAAAAAAAATCAACAAAACCTGCACACAAGCACTCAGGAAGCAAGCAGAGGCATCACAAGACTGGCTGACATTCCCACAGTCTGCAGCCAGGAATGGAGGGGCAGAGCCAAAGGGAAAGGCTGCACTGGTGCTGGGACAGCCAGGGGGACAGCCCCTCTGCCTCAGGGTTTTTTGCACTGGCCTTGGGCAGCCCAGATCCTTGTCTGAGGGACAACCCTGCATGCACCCACGGCAACTTGCCCTTTGGCAAGTGGGAGGCAAAATGTGAGAGGACCCAGCGGGTCCTGCTGGTGGCTCCAGATCAGGAAACACCCCTAAGTCTCCAAGTGCCATTAGTGTCCTGTGTTGCCACCTCCACATATCAGAGCCAACACCTTGGGGCGCTGAGCAGGGATTGACTGGGGTTCTTTAACTACCCAGCTGCCCAAAGATGGGTTTTTCCCAACAAATGACTGTGATTTCTGTTGGGGGTTGACCAGAGCTGAAGGCACTGGCTCCAGCACACACCAGAGCCATGTGTGTGCCTCTGCTGGGCCCCTGGCACACACCCCTGTGCTTACAGGGCCAAGCACTGCCAGCTGCTGCCCATTCCTCCCCAAGCCACCACCAAAGCTTTCCTTAACATGCTTCCCTTGGGAAGTTGTGCTGCAGATGTGTGGGGTGTGCCAGCTGTGCATCATACAGCCCATCACCCCATCCCACTGCACCCCAGTGCTGTCTGTGCTGCCCCATCACCCACTCAAGGACAGAAATCAGTCTCTTTAGCAAGTCCTACTTTTCTAATCACCTTTTCAACAACTTTGTCATGTTTTTCCCAGTGGCTGAACAAGTATTTCAGGCCTGGAAACCATCTCTGAGTGAAGGAGAGGGGACAGAGCCCATACACACACTGTTACTCCCCGTGCCAAGGTGCCCTCTGAGAAACAGCTGCTGTCACTGGTACCAAGACAACCCTCCTTCTGCTTGCCCAAGACCCTTGGACGCTCCTAGCCAAACCTCGCCAGACACCTCTGCATCCCTGTGTCCTGGCAGGGATCCCAGGGCACAGCAGCACATGCAACACTCCAAACACAGCAGAAGGTTTCTTTGGAAAAGCATTTGCACCAGGAAACCCTCACTTCCTCAGCCCATATGTTGCTGGCAGAAGAGAGAAACCCCACCCTGAGCCCACCCTGTGGCAGCATCCCCAGACAGGATAAATGAAGGCAGCAGGACAGATTTATCCCAGCTGGATCCATTCTGGTGCTCAGCAAGGAAGTGATGCCAGAGACCAAGTCCAGGCTTCCTTCTCAGTCCAGCTGCAACTCAATTTTAGGAGTATCTCAGTTTGCCTGCAGAGCTTTTGAGAAGGGGATTTGATCAGAATCATGGAATCACAGAATGGTTTGGGTTGGAAGGGACCTTAAAGCCCATCCCATTCCATGGGCAGGTACCCCAGGTTGTTCCAAGTTCTGTCCAACCTGGCCTCGGACACTCCCACGGATGGGGCAACCACAGCTTCTCTGGGCACCCTGTGCCCAACCTTTCAGGAGTGTGTCTTCCTCAGGTGGGAGGTTTTCTACTCCTGGTTTGGATGTGTTTGCTGGGGAAGTGAATCTGAACTCATTGAAGAAAAATGTGCTTTAAAAAACCTGCCTTGAAATGAGGTCCAAATCCTACCATTATCCCTGCAAAAGCTTCTCCACGCCAGCGGTTCTCCTGGCCTGTCTGTGCTCTCTCCCTGTGCTACATTTCTGGACACATCTGCAGGTATTGTGGCTTCCACCACTTGTGCTCTCCAGTACCACTAGCGGGAAAAGCAAAATCAGACACCCAAGTGTCAACACGGCACAAAACAAAGGGCTGGTGAGACAGAGAGAGTCAAACTTGGATGCTGAGAGACTTCAGTGAAGACATACAGGCAGTCCAGGGCTTAACGCAGCAGCCTCATTCCATCCTTTAACTGGGATGGTCCCTAGGTTTGATTTTGGGCAGAGCCTACCTTGAAAAGATTTGTGTTTTCACCTGCACAGCAGTCCTTCAGTGCCTACCTTTGCTGACGCTCAGCTTGAAAGGAGGTGGAGACTTCCTGCTTCAAACACCTTGGACTGCAGCTCCTGGAGTTTACAGGAACAGCCCCCTGCTAAATCCAGCCTGTTTCCACTGTACACCAGTAAAAGGCCACATGATGGTGCTCAGCGACCACCACAGGTTTCTCCACCTCTTCCTTGCTCTCAGGTAAAGCTCCCTTCCTTGGGAAGACACTTCACAGCATGAAAACATTATGTTAAAACACAGGACACCTCCAGCCCTGCCAGATCCTTCCTGTTCAGCATGTCACTGTAGCAACTGCTGCCTTAATGCAAACCCTCTCCCACTTCCCAGAGTTCAGAGAGCTGCTTTCCAAACCTGTGCAGAGCCTCCAAAGCCTCAACAAGAGGGGGAATAAGAGCTGGACTCAAAGAGGGAGGAAATAAGAGCTGCCTCAAAGAAAGGCAGTAAGAGCTGGCTGCTGGCACAGCACAGCCTCCAGCCCCTCCAGGAGCTGAGGAGACCTTCCCCGAGGTGACACTCAGACCAGGGAGCATCACTGATTGTTTCTGAGGGCACATCCACACTGGCCCTACATCAGTGGGACCAGAGGTTTGCAAGGGTGCCCAGGGAATGCTTGATCCAAACCCCAGTGGGAAAGAGCCCTCTGGTTTCAACCAAGGCACCCAGCCCCTCCTCACCCACAGAGGGATGTCCAGCCCATGTCCAAGTTCTCCTTCTTCCGCTCCAGAAGAGCTCCCGGAGCCCCTGAACATCTGGATGAAACACGTTGGATCAAGACTGTCACCTAGTGGCAACAGAGCTGGCGAAGGTCATGTGATCCCACAGATCCCACATACTTCCCACACAAGTGGGACTCAACAGCCTGAAAACCTCCTCGCTGCAGCGGCACGGCGCCTGGGCCGCAGCTGACGTGCAGCTCCCCGGGCCCACGTGCAAAACACATGCTGAAGATTTGGGGTCAGCTTTCATTTCAGCAGCTCTCCCTCCTCCTCCCAAACAGAATGCAGCAGAAAGCTGCAGGAGACACGGTTCTGCCCTGCCCTGGCCCCTCCTGTCTGTCCTGGCTGGTGTCAGCACTGCCAAAAACCAGACAGGCATCAGAGCACTGAGCAATGGAAGTCAGAACTAATTTATTTAAGAAAAAAAATCAAAACCAAAACAAAACTCATCAAAAGGAGGGGGAGGCATCAATTACAAGCTCTGGAAGCTCTTGTCAGGACAGCGCCAAAGAATCAGCATTATACAACAGAGAGGGGGGCAGCAAGAGGGGCACAGGGCCCACCCCGGGCCTCCCCAGCCCTGCCAGCACTCCCTGCACAGGGACATCCCGGCCCTCGGGCCCCTTCTCCCTCCATCACCATTGAAATACAGCAGGGAGAGGGTGTACAGGGCTGGCTCCTACCCAAACTCCCCCTGCTCTTGGCTTTCCCCTGCAGCCATGAAATGTGAAGCCCCAGCACTCATGGCATGATCCAGGTTCCTCATCCCCAAGGAGCCATGTGGTGGCCCTGGGGAAAGCAAGGTAAGGGCTGTCACCACCACAGTACCCAGTCACCTCCCACACACAGCCCTGGCCAGAGGCACATCCTGGGCAAAACACTCCCCCAGAGCTGCCTGACACAAAGTGTTAGGGTTAGATTGGTCCAGATCCAGCAGATGCCAGGAGGAAGAGCGTGACCACGCTGAGCCCACATGGCAGGGAGGAAGAGAGGAGGAAGAAGGCATGCTGCTGGTCCCACCACCCCAGGAGGGATGTGCATCTCCCCTGTGGGACTGTGGAGAGGCTGCATCTCTTCTCCCTCCACCATAGGCAGTAGCCATTAGAGGAGAAAACCCCAGAAGGGCTCCACACAGTTTTGGAACCTGTGGACAGCCCTGGGAGCCCCGCTCAGCTCCTGCTCTCAGCCAAACCCCCATCCATGCTCTCGCTCCTCTCAATATATTATTACTATGATGTACAAGTAGTTTTGCATCAGAAAACACCGAGCCCTCATGTCCCACTCAGCAGCTCCAGCCCTGCCTGTGCCTCAAAACATTCCTCCAGAGCCAGGTTGCTGGGGAGCAAAGCGTGAGGGCAGCAATTAGACAGGAAAGACTCCACCCACCCCCCTCCCCAAACCCTCTCCCTCTCACACCCCCCTGCCAGAACAGTCCGCACAGGCCGGGTCACTCCTCGCCCTCCTCCTCGTGATGGTGGCGGCTGGAGGCAGGAGGTTCCTCCACCTCCTGCTGGTGGTGGGTGTAGTGGTGGGGGCCAGGACCCTCGGCAGGCATGTTCTCCTCAGCGTTCAGGTAGACGTTGAACAGGGCTCCCTCGTGGCTCGGTTCCTTCCCACACGCTTGGCAGCTGCAGTGCAGGATCTTCTCCACCAGCTTGTCCACCCTGGGGATCTCCTCATTCCCTGGACAGTCCAGTGTCACCTGGGCAGCGGGACAAAGACACAGTGAGCGTGGAGGCTCCCGTCCTGCGGAGGGAGGTCTGACCTACCCCGTGCCCTGCAGGTTTGGGGTGTTTTAAGCCAGAATTGATGAGTTTCTATCCATAGAAACAAACCTCCCTGTCAGTCTGCAATGTGAGAGTTCTCTGCGAACATCTCACAAGGTCACAAGCGCCAGAGACCCAAGGAAAGTCACAGAACCATAAAGGTTGGAAGAGACCTTCAAGATCATCGAGTCCCACCATTAACCCAGCACTACCATAATCACTCCTAAATCACAGAATCATAGAATCACGGAATTGTTTAGGGTGGAAGAGACCTCCAAGATCATCAACCTATGACTGATCTCCACCTTGTCAACTAGACCAGAGCACTCAGTGCCACACTGTCCCAGTTACAGGGGCTGGGACCAGTTTATCACTATGTGGGTATAACCAAAACTGTGTATTTTACCCCTTCTCTGTCGTTTCTGATAGACTGTTAATAAATGGATTGTTTGCAGCAGCTGCCCAGAGCCCACCTGACATCTCAGGCTACAAGCTGGGTGTTAAAGCCTTCGAGGTAGGGGAGCACTCTTTTGTTTGCACACCAATGACTCAGCTGTGACAACTCCCCCCAGAAAGGCATCAGCACCTTCACCCCCAGCCTGAGGGGTCATCTCTGCTAATGGGCCACCCTGGACTGGCATAACAGGGAGTTGCAACACTTAGACCAACAAAGAATCCAAAAATAACTCATGATTCACAGAGATAAATCATCCACTGTGAAACTCCCTGCCTTGTGGAGGTACTGGGCATTCCCACCTGAATCCGAGCATATATCATCCTGGGGGTTTGGGATTTCTGGTACCGCTCATCAGATCCAGAGGAGGACCAGAACTTCAACAGGACTTCAACTGTCACTCTTGACAAGACTGTGATCATCACTTCAATAGGACTGCAATCATCATCTGGGCCAACAGGTTTTCCTTTCCTTTTACTTTGCCCCCAGGAGACCACATGGTGCTCAGCACAGGGGTGGATGAACACCAAACACCGTTCTGTTCCAGTCACAGGGTGCAGGGTTATACCTCTGTCTTTGTGGGTTAAAACCAGTTTTCTCTGTGTCACTGCATTTATTGTAAGTTTTTTTAGTAAATTGTAACTCTGACTTGTAATCTCTCCTGGTTTCATTTCTTCCACAGGTTTACTTTTAAACTACCACACACATCCAGTCATTTCTTGAACGCTTCCCGAGACAATGGCTCCACAGCCTCCCCAAGGAATGTATTCCAATGTCTGACCACTCCCTCTATTTTTTTTCTAATATCTAATCTGAACCTCCCCTGGTGCAACTTAGGGCCATTTCCTCTCATCTTTTCACTTGAGTTGCGGCAGAAGAGACCAACCCCCACCTCACTCCAACCTCCTTTCAGCCCCAACTCCAGCTAAACAATACTCCCAGGCACCACTGGCACAGGAATATCAGTGTGATGGCAAAGGCCACCCACAAGACATGATGCTGAATAGCTCAGGTAATTCAAACTAAAGCCTCTGATCAAATGTGAGCCTAAGCTTCCCTTGGTAGTGGGTTTATGGCTCTGCCAGGATCAATGGTAGCAGGAAACTGTGAGGTCTGAGGGTGACTGACTGTAGGAGGCACTTCTGGACATCAGACAGGGCAAAAACTCCCAAGTGCAAACAGGCAAAGGGACATGTGGGATGAGCACAGGGCTGAATAATGCAGGGAATGACAGGGGATGGCTCCAAACAGAGGGATAAAGGCATCATTCAGCACAGCAGTCACATTGCTTCCAGAAGCTCCTTCCACTCAGGCATCTCAAGACAGGGCATAGTCACCTGGGAGACACCCTGGAAGGAAACTGCGAGTGGGAAAACCTCAGGGAAGGAGAACAACTTGCTGTAAAGTGGTGCAGAGTAGAGCTGAGCTCCCGTGTGAGGCTCCCTGGAGCAGGCAGGGATACTCACGATTTCCCACATGGACTGGGCTGGCATGCAGGAGTCGCAGTGAACCAGGGACTCTGTGGACTGGGGGAAGGTGTTGGGCACACTGTAGCTGAAACACTGTCCCAGACAGGCCCTGCAAAGAGAACAGGAAGGATGGGGGCTCAAGGGAGGTGCCCGCTCTTCCCAGCAAAGGCAGAAGGAGATTCGACCTTCCACTGGGGCAGCTGGAGGCAGGAGTGTGCAAGTGACAGTACCCAAAGCCACTCCTGTGCCATCAGCTGCCTCCAGCCCTGTGCTGAGGCGGATCTGTACCTGTTCTGGATGGATTTGGACTCACAGCCGCTGTGCCCCACGATCTGGGTGATGTTCTTGGCCTCACACCAGGCGCTCTTGTCTGGGAAGAGGGCGAGCTTGTTGATGGGTGGGGGAGCGGCCAGGAGTGCTGGGAAGAGGGCACCCACCACGAACCATAACATCATGGCCAGCTCTGCCAAAATCCTACACCTGCACACAGAGAGCAGAGCATCAGCAAGGAAGAAAACAGGCAAACCAGCTGAGTTCTCCAACCCCATGGAAGTTCTTGGCTGAGAGAAGCACAGGTACATCCTCCATCCTGCTGTGGTCAGGATGGCTCCCCAAAACACTGCCTGGGGAGTGGGACGTGCTGCTCTGCCTCTTCCCCTTTCAAGACAGCTCTGGGGCAGGCAGATATCTGCATTACCTCTCCCAGTCTCTGTGTCAGGAGCAACAGCAGCTTTTCCCCATTTCCCACCCAAAGCTGGACTCGGAGAAGTTTGCAAACGAAAGCATCACCACCGCAGGCCCAGGCAGGCTGGAGAAGTCCTGGAATAATTTTATTATTTGAGGAAGGAACAAGCTTCCCCACTTCTTCTCCTCCCACCTTAAAAGCCAAAGTTGGCCTTGCTGTAAGCCTTTCCGGGAAAAAGGGAAGGAAAACCTCTCTCATCCTGGAATCGTGCAGCAGGTGTCGCTGCAAGGCAGCAGCATATAGGGACATGTGGAAACCTCAATCCAGGGGCTGGAAACCCGCAGGAAAGACCAACAAAACATTTATTTTAATAGAGCCACTCAACTTCTGCAAAGGGTTATTCCAAAGATGGGAATTCGGGCTGTGGACAATGGGGTCCTTTGAATAAGAAGCATAAACCTCACTGGCAAAGGCAGTCAGCTTGGAGGTCACTTCCCACTCCCAGAGAAATCCCACCCAGGGTTTCCTGGCTCTGCTCTCCGGCCAAGGTGCCTGAATTAACACTCCCAATCACTGGGGAGAGGAAGATGGAAAAGCATCATAGAAACAGGGAAATTTTTCCTGTGTGGCGTTTCACCAGTCATGGTGAAAGGCAGACATTTATACTTCCTAAAATATTTGTTAGAACCATGTTATTTGTTATTTCCTTCTATGTATTTATCCAGACAACGATCCAAAGTCCACACTGGAAATACTCCAGTTGATTCCCATGGCTCCTGGGTCCAGCCCTCTAATGTTTGCTGCAAAGGAGAGGAAAAATGCCTTCTTCCTCAGACACTGGTGTCAGAGGCAGCTGGGGACTCCCAGCTGTGTATTCCCAGGTCACTCCATCTGTCTCCACAGTCCTTCCCACATCCCCCGGGCTGAAGGACCATCAGGATTATCTATATGACTGAGACACCTTCCTAGGCACCACCCACAGCTCCAGCTCAGGGATTTTAACATCATTATGGAGTTTTGCCCTATTATCCCTCCACTGAGCCCAACTTCCTGGATCTGAATCAAGAGAGAGACAAGATTCTTCCCTGTCCTCCATCCCATGGCAACCAGAAAAGAGCATTCTCACTCACAGAATCTCTGGAGGAATCAGATGGCATCTCTGCTAACTTTCCTTATTTTCTGGTGATACAAAAACCACAACTGTGTAATGCAGCAACACTTGTACAGCCCTGGCTTCCTAATCCCCCAGCACTTGTGGGATGGGAATCCCACAGTCCCAATGGGAATAGCTGCTCTAAGTGGGGTTTGCAGGTGTTGACTGGAGATAAGCAGAGAGTTTTAACCCCTGAGCTTGCCCTGCCATTAATGAGCCATGGGGTTAAATACATTTGTCCTGAGGATGACTCTTAGGACTTCTGCTTCCTGAATTTTTTTCCATTTCACTGAGGGAATTCTGTGATTTCCATAGGAAGAACCAGGCACAGCTGCACACACACACACAAAACACTTGGTTTGCTTGTTTTTCCGAAACAGCATGGCTCATTCCTCAAATGCCAGCAGCTCTGTGCTAAGAAATCCCACTCCCAAAAGCAAGACCAAGATCCGAGCCGGGAAGTGACCCAAACAGCAAACACCTCCATCCTGAAGAACATCCGAAATTCCTCTGGAGTCAGTGCACAAGTTCACTTCCACATGCCCCAGGAGAGAGCAATGTCCTTATTTCCAAAGAAAGGTGGTGGCTGGTTTTTGTCCAGGTTTCTGTGCATCTCTACCCAGCTGCAAAGAGACAAACATTCCTGTCTGTGCTGAGTCCTGCTTCCCTGGGAGCTTTTATTGTTCCTGGAGGGAGGTGTTCAATTGCCAGAGGCAGGAAGGATCCTCTCAGAGCATCTGGGCTCCTGTGAGGAAGATGAGTGAGGTTGTGCTCTACTAAAGCACAGGACCTGGCCTAGATTCAGGAAAGCACTTAAACATATGCTTAAGCCTTCTCCTTTCCCTGGGATGTGTTTGTAACAGAGCCCCCAATGGCAGTGGCCACTGGTCCGGTTTGCAGGGGGTGGTTGGAGAGTGCGGCAACTGGGAACCCCCACAACAGGGGAACTGGATATTCCAACAGAGCTGGAGCAATTCCAGTTCTCCCCCATTCCTCAGAGCACCCTGGTGCTGAGCAGTGCTACCACCCAGAGACCTGAAGCCTTGAACGTGCCACATCCACACCATACGGTGTTGTCCTGCTCACAAGAATGCCCTGGAACCCTCAGGGTAACATTTCTAGTAAGTAACAAGGCTTATGCCAGTGCCTAGGAAAACATCTGATGCAGCTGAGTTTGGAAGGGAGCTGGGGCTGGAGGCAGCCCTGGTGCGTCCGCTGGAATAGCTCAAAGCAGTCATGCGAACAGCACTGCCACAAAAACCATTCATCTGACAGCAGCCACAGCGCCTGAGACAAAAGCGCCGTGTTCCTTCTCCCCCCCCCGACTGGAAGAGAAGGCAAAAAGGAAGACAGGGCACCCGAGCACGTTTGCAGACTCCCGATTAAATAAAGGCACTGAGCACATTCCTCCGTGACAAACTAAATTACATGTTGCAGCCCCGAAAGGAACAAATGTGTTCCCTGGCTGACCCGGTGGGAGCAGCCACTTCCCCCCACACAGGGCCTTCTTTTTCTTTCCCACACCGGGGCACACTTTTTTCCCTGTTAGTCAAAGCTCTTCAAGCAGAAAGTTCAGCTCAGTTCCGGCAGAGCCACTGGCCCATGAGGGTCTCCCCCCTGCCCGTCCCCCCTCCCCCCCCAGTCCCTCTGCAGGGAGCTTCCTCCCCATCCCTTCGGCGGCGTTTGGGAAATGAAATGACTCAGCCCCCAGCCTGGCACATCCCAGGCTCCCAGACAAACAACTTCTCAGCTCAGGCACAGCTGCAGTCCTGTGGTGAGCGGCTCCAGACCCCTTTTCCAGGCTCTCCCCAGGTCCGAGGGGCTGAGGGGCAAAGTGTCCAAGGCTGGTGGGTCTCAGGGAACCACCTCAAAACCACTGTGAGGCCCAGGAGTTCTGCCAACAGCTCAGCCTCCCATGATCCCAGTTTGGAGATCTGCTGGTACTGCCTCAGATTATCTGCGCCACCCAGAAGAGCTCCTTCCTCCCATTCCAACAGTCTCAGGACTCTCAGAAGTCCCTCAAGCAGCGCCTGGAAGCAGCTGGGAAAATCTACATTGTTACACTGACCAGAGGACAATCACTGGAATTACCTCAGAGGCCACATTCCCACCATCCAGCCCACAGCTGTTCCCAGCCATTTGGAAACCAAACACTTCTGGAGGAAAATAAAACAGATCTAATCAGTTTTACCCTCTTTTTCCGTGTGGAGTTTACACCATAACACAAGACAAGCTTGCAGGTGGACATCATTGGGAATGTTTCATGAGTAGTTTAATGTGTTTATAGGTATTTTTCTTATCCAGGATCTTGCAATTCTGCCAGATACATAAAACCACACACACAGGTAGATTGTGTTCATGGCCACACACACACAGCGTCCTGGTTCTGAGAAACAAGAACCCCCTAAGCTTTACAAGCATTGCTCAGCCAAGGCTCACAGACTGTGGATACAGCACAGAAACAGTGGCAGCTCCATGCTGGAGCTCAGGAAAATGGGACACCAGGACAGGAAATGGCCTCACCTGAGTGCCTGACTCAGTGATCCAAGACCTTATGTGATACACATGAGATCTCAGCAGAGATGGACAAGGTGAAGGTTTCAGCTCCTGGTCTGGATTAGAGCTGGGACCTCCACTGCCCTTCGTGACGGAGCCAGCTTCCCACCCAGCTGGGCTCTCTCTGCACCACACCAAGAGCAACACCAGGTTGGTGTTAGACAGGAATCACAGCAGTCCTGGATCCTGCCTTTGTGTTCAACTGGATATTTGTGCCGTTTTGCTGAGAAAAGCTGCTGCACAGCCTTGCTGGGAGAAAAGGAGGCCCCAGAGACACTCTGTGCCTCAGTTTCCCTCATTGCAAGACCAGACACGGGAACACTGAGTGAAGTGATGGGTGCAAGGAGAGTGGAAAAGCACAGGGAGGTCTTTGGAGTGCCAGATTTCCTTCAAGGGAAGCAGGAGGGAGGGCTGGCTGCCAGCAGCCCTTGCCCCACACGATGCCATGAATGTTCCTTGATGGGAAGGTGCTCAGGCAAAGGCTCAGGGCAGGTGGGAATCAGGTTGGAACATCGTGTGGGGGAGTCACACAAGGACAATGTGCTGCAGGGAAAGGGGGGTCTGTGCCCAGAGAGGAGGAAGCTCTCCAAGGACATGGGTGGGATCACTCCTGTGTGTGGAGGCAGCCAGGAAAGGTCTTGATAGCCACTAAAACACTAGAAGGTAAATGATTATTTAGGCACCTAAAAGGAAGCAAAGCCACAGTGTCTGCTTTGGTAGCAACTGGAAAGAAACATCCCAGAAAGACCCAGGGCATGGCTCTCCTCAGACAGGATTAGGTCTGTAACTTCTGAATACCACCAGGGATTGCCTCTTGGGAAACTGAACTCAAATAATATTGGCTTACATGGAACAAAAAATTATTATAAGCCAGCATTATTAGCAGGAAAAGCTTAAATCTCAACTGCAAAAAAATGAAAAGTCGCTGTGTACTGAAACAATCTGTCAAAACAGCAGATGTTATTCAATACTTGTCCTTATTTAATACTTCCTCCTTTTTTTGAAATTTGCATTTAGCTAACACTTGACATTTTTGGGGACTCTACTGTAGTGAGTGCAACAGTCAAAAAAAACCTAATTGATGTCATGACAACATGGGCAAGGGAGAGGGAAGAGAACTCTTCACTGAGAATGTCTGGAGGTAATTCTTCAGGACAGCAAGACACAAGAGAGTTCAGCTGAACACAGAAGTCTCTCCTGAGCTCAGAGCTTCAGTCTTGCTTTGCTGAGCTGCAAAATCCAGTAAGAAATTAAAAAAAAAATGAACAAGGAACTAGTACAGGAAGACATTTGATATTTAACAACCACAAGAATCCATCCTAAGAACTTTTTGATAGTGGAGCAAAAGCTGTGTCATTTCTCACCGTGGACCTGGCTGTCTCTGCTCCTTTCAGGAGCAGATGTCAGAGCTTCCCTTTCTGTAACATATTAATTTCCACTCAAGCACAGTTGGGTGAGTCACAGAAATAAAGCAGAAACAGAGAAAAGCAGTGCAGCATTTTTCAAGCACTCTGCCCTCCCCACTTTGGCCAGAAAGTCAGAATATTTTGGTATATTGTACATTTGGTACATTGGAAGTTTCAATCTAGCTTCTTGACCGTGCACTGAGCACTTTGGAAATATATTTTTTGCAGCTGGAAAAAAAAATAATCCAAGCGGCTTTATCTACAAAAGTCATTGAAAATCTACCTCTGGACTTACATAGGCTTAGAATGGGGTCCTGAAGGAGCTCTGCTGGAAAAGGGACACACTAACGGCCTGTGGAAGAGGCAAGAGTCATATAAACAGTTTGTGGTAATTTATTTCAATTGCTCAATTTCTTCAGCAATAAGAACAACCACGGCCAGGAAAATGCATCAGCCTGAGGCACAGGAACATATCCTGGCCCCACACTGCCCTCCACTTCCCCTCCAAGCATGTAAGGCTCTGCAGCCCCTAAAGGCAGTGGGACAAGGATCAGCTGTGACCTGGAAAACAAGCTGGGGGCCAGCCCAGTTTTGGGGAGCAGCAGGATTGGGGTGACTCAATAAACTGGGGAGAGGGAGAGGGTCCAGGCCCTGACTGAGCCCCTGTGCAGGGAAGAGCCTGCCTGGCACACGCTGTGGCTGGAACATTCCCAGCGGGGCGTCGGATCCGGGTGCATCTCAGCTAATATGAGAACCAGGCACTTCCAAACACAGCTGTGAGCAGTGTTCCAGCCGGAGGCCACGCTCGCATGTCTGGACCTGAGTGAGGCTCGGCTCCCTCCTGAGTCTTCCCTGGAGCTGGTGTTTCCCACACAGCCATTGCACACACCCGCTGGCACAGAGCAGGGAGAGTCAGCCCGGAGCTGAGGGCACCCACTGCACCTCTGGCCCTGCAGGAGGACAACTGGTGTCCAAATTCAGGCTGTGGATCCAACCCCTTTGAAAATCCCATGGATAACAGTGACTGCTGCTCTCTCCAATGTTGTCCCCGAGCCCTGTGAGCAGCAATTTCCCACTCAGCATGGAAAGGGAATAGCTTTTCCTCCACCACCACAGCATCACTGTCAGCAGCCTGGCCACTATCCCTCACCTCCCCAAAGCACCTGGCTTGCCCTGGGGCACGGTCACAGCGTTTTCCAGAGCCACAGCCTCTCTGCTCCTTGTTTGGACACAGCTTTCATGGAGCCAGAAATAAAACCTGCAGGATACTGGGAGTCACTCACTTTTATCCATGTTTCATTTGCAGGCACCAGCAGTTTCCCTGGGGAGATCTTCTCCCAGCAGGCCCAGTTCTGCTTTCACTTAGAGTGAGGTAAACTGGGACTGGCTCCTCCGAATGACTCCACTGGTGCAAATGAGATCAGAATCTGGCACCCCTCATCTTACTCAAAACAAGCCTAACTGGAACCAGATAAAACCAGTTCCTGTACATAGTGGCCACCAGGATGATGATTTTTTAATTCCTGCAGGCAAAGGAGAGCTGTCTCGGATGCCAACCACACTGGCTTTCGCCTTGCTCAGTCATTCATTACCAAACTTGCATAAAAACCCAAGGCAGCAGGGTTGCGCCTGAAGGATCAGGTTCCCAGCTGCTGGAGCAAGAAGGGGAAAGAGGGAAGGAGAAAGGGGCTTGTTTGTGGATGGAGCTGTGGATCTTTCAGGATCCTCCCTGCTCTTTCCTTCGCCCTTTAATAGCCATTTAGGCCATATCTTGGTCATAACAGCAGAAATCCAGTGACCTGATTTGCCCTCTTTTACTGTGTTTTACACTGCACCAGCCTCCTCAGTTTTGATGATATAAACCCAAAATCTGTGTTATTTACCCACAGCACTGACCAAAATATCTGCAACACCAAGGCATAAAAACACATGGAAGTGCAGGGCCAGAGACATTCGGAGGTAACATAACAGCTCACAGCTCAGGTGGTATTTTCAGTTGCTACTAGGGCTGACCCAACACTTGACATCCTGAAACTGCAGGATTGGTTCCAGGAACTACAAGGAAATCACACCGTGGCCCAAACACTGATCTTTTCCTCTCCTCTGGACAAGTTGCCTGAGCTCTGTGTTGGAGAAGGAGATTTGAACAACATCTGAGAGTGACCCAAGCAAGGGCTCAATTCTGACACCATTTCCAAAGCTTAGCTCCAAAGGACTGCAATCTTGGCTGGGATGGGGCTATTGGCCCAGCCCAGCTCCATAACTGATGGGAATGGGTGCTGAGTTGCTCCATTCCCATCATCAGTGCCAATTTTACACCCAGGAAAGCCCTGACACCCTGCGCCCCACAACCCTCCCTCCCTAAACAACGCTGCACAACAAACAAAGGTCTGGGGAACAGCAAGCACAGCTTCTTCCAGGGCTAACGGGAGGCGTGGAGGACAGACCACCCCTCATTCCCACTCCAAAACTCCCCCAGAGGGACAGTTTTATCAGCTGTTTGGGTTTTTAACAGTCTGATGTGAGTGGGTGTGAAGTTTCTTTCTCCTCAGCCCTGCTGGACCCCCCGGCACTCTGTTCCTTGCTTTTTCACAAGGGATCTCTGAGCTTGGGTGACTCCAGATGAGGGTTGTTTTTTCCAGCAGAATGCAAAACAAAAAGAGCAGGAGCAAGGCCTAAGGATAGAGCAAGAACCTGGCTCTGCCCACCCTGCAGCGACTGCAACTATGGTACAGGAGCTGGCAAAGGTACTGCCAGTGTTTTAATGGGAACAACATGGAGTTTGGGCAGGAATAACTGCCCAGGAATTTCCTCTGCTCCTTGGGCAGGTTTCCCATGGTTGTACCAGCCTGATCCACCCTCAGCGATGCCAACACACACCATGGGCAAAGTTACTCCACCATGGGCAGGTCTTCAAGGCTGCTTGAAAAGTATTTTGGCTCAGGGCCCAATCCTGCACATCCGGAGCACAAAAATTCCCTCCAGCTCGACTGTTCTCCTCACTCCAGAAAGACAACCGACACTCAGGAAGACTACGCTCATTTGCCGTTTTCGTGAGACCACAAACTCCCCAATTCGGTGTGGAGAGGTCACGCTAAGAGCCCGGATTCTTCTCAGGGCTGTTTGCAAACACTTGGGATTTTTATACTGAAGGCAAATTCCATTTCCCATCCTGCGGTTTGCAAATTTGAGGCGAGCTGCCTTTTACGAGATGGGAGACTGCCTTCAAAAAAGCAACAGTGCCCGTTCCATACAGCTGGGTTTTGGCTGGTTGGACATTGCAAAGAGGACATGGAGTTCTTCAGCTAAAATGACAAGGGAAAATCTGGGTCTCCTCATATCTCCAGGATCTTTCCCACTTGTTTCAGTAGACTACAGATTTTTCCAAAAAAAACCCTGCATGGCAAAGCTGTGTTGTCCCAACTCCACAACACTTCACACAGGCTGAATTTTGAATTTGATGGGGTTGTAAAACTTAGATTGTGGAGCAGAGCAGAAATTTCTGGTGTCCTTGTAAGGGCAATATTAGTAGGGAATAAGAGATTGTCCAGATCAACTTTAATGCAGCCTGAAAGCAAGCTAAAGCATGTTCTGTTCACAAAATATCTCCCAGGAAAAAAAAAGAGAGGTCCTCACTGAGCACAAAACACAAATATTACTGTTAAGAACAAAATAGAATTGCTGCAAATACTTACACAAACTGAAATAGATTAGGGCTCAAGAAACAGGTAAGGATATATCGTATATGCCTTTGTATATTCCAGTAAATGCCCAAACTATCTGTAGGATACAAAGATGTAAATTTATCCCCAGGATGAACTTTTCACGGAACAGAAGTTTACTGCCTTGCCACCGGGAAATGTTCTTTCCTTTACGACCACTAAAGTACCCCACGTCCGCTGGTGGTGTGGGTTAATCGATACTGAGTGTTCCTGTTCTTCCCTGGGCACTTTTGTTCGAAACCCGAAAGCAATGGGAAGGAGGGAAGGACTCTATAGCACAGATGTGCGCCCGACACAGCTCCCGGCTCCCCAACTCCCAGCCTTATATTTAATTGGAGCTAAGCGGCGGTGGAGATATAGTTTAACGATTGCAGAGCAGATCCCCCCAAGTCCGCCTCATCTGCAACCCATTTCTGCCCGTGGCTACATCCTCAACCTCCCGGCCATCAATCACCGGCAGAGGGGGGAAAGAAGAGGAGGGAGAGGAAAAGAGGCGAATAATCTGGTGCAAGGGGGAAAAAGCAGCAGGTTCGGGACGGGGGTGGAGGGGACACAAAGCCAAGGGCTACTCACCAGCCAGGCGACGGCGGGGACATCCCATAGGGTCCGGGGCCCGGCGGTGCCCAGCGGCTGCCGCATCCCAGGCGCGGCGGGGCGGCCGCGGACAGAGGCGCGGGACGGGCGGGAGCTGCCGCCTCCTTCCCTCCCTCCCTTCCCTCCCTTCCCTCGGTGCCGGGCTCCGGGCGGTGCCGCCGGCCCCGCCGCTCGCGATTGCACAATCGGGGTGGGAAGGGAGAGGAGGGGAAAGGAGGGAGGGACGGCGGGAGGAGGGACGGAGGGAGCGGCAGTGGCTGCACCCGCCCCGCCGGGGACCGGGCACAGAGACCCCCGAGCAGCCCCCGTGGCCGCCTGGCTGAGAAGTGAGAGCCGGAGCCCTAACACGGAGCTTACCCACCGACCTGGGCCGTGAAACCCCCGGCAAGGGCTAAAAACTAATGGGGCGAGCGCGGTGGCAACGCCCGGCCACAAAAACGGGGTCTTTGGAGAGATGTGTCCGAAGGGAATGTCCCAGCGCTTACTCCTGAAGTGACATAAACAGTCTGGATTGGGCTCGCCGAACGCTCACAATTCTTATTTAAGCATAATTCTTGATAGAGAGTGCTTGGGGAAGAGTCCTGGCCATATCGAAGATTTCGGGAAAGTTCCCCAGCTCCAGAGAGAAAGGTTTTCTCTTTTGCTTTTCCTTTCTTTTCCCTTACTCTTTCTCCTCTTTTTCTCTCCTTTATTTCTCTTTCTTCTTCTTTCCCTCTTTCCCCTTCCCATTAAAAAACTAACAGCCAGATCCCATCCCAGTGAACCCCCATTCATGGCTACCTTTCCGGTGGGATAATTGCTGGGGACCGAAGGGCTCTGCTTCTGTACAGGCACAATTAATCTAACAGAGGCCCCCACATTAAACACTACCCAAATCAAAAGATACCTGCCAGGCTTGGCTGGGCTTTGCTGGCTCCTATTGGTGTGAGGATTTGCATAGAGATCAGAGAAGCAGGAAGGGGAGGTGGGTAAGAAGAACCAGCTGTGCTGAGAGAAGTGTTGGTAATGCCCTGGCAGTGGTCCCTGGGGAGAGGTTTTGGGGTTGGGTGTTCACCTAAGGAGGCTGGAGGCTGCTGGTGAAGCAATGATTTGCTGCTGCTTGGTTTCTTCCAGCTCCAGGATAATCGGATTTGTAAATAAAATGGCAAAAAGCTGCTTCCAGCATCATTTTCTTACTCTGCGAGATGCAACATATCCAGTCCCCAAAATGTATGTACTGCCCAGCTCCAAAAGAGCCAACAACAGAGGAGCAGCCTCTAGCCATGACCACACATCCCATCAGGAGCCCAAAATCTATTTTCCCAGCATTTTCACCCACTGCTGAACCTGGGCCTTTGACTAATCTCTACCTGCTCCTCATGGCCAGCATGACCAGCAGTGAGCTCCTGCTCAGAGGCTACTTTGTTTTGAATAATACAAGTGAAATAAGAGACATCAGAAGCTTTGAAGCAAGTTCTTACAAGGAAAAATGAGATGTAGATGTGACCACCTGCAAAGCAACAGGCCATGGGCATGAATGTGAAATTCAGCCAAGTGTATCAGGTCCATGGTTCAGTATTTGCACGGTCTTTGGGGGATCCCCAGCACTGGGGTGTGATCGCTCTGAAAGGAGCCATGAGCCAGCGTGCAGTTCATTCACTGCTTCCTACTATTCATTCCTGTTCCAGTTCTGTAAACAGCATAAAAGGGAATCAGCAATGTGTGAACTTGGGGGTGGGGAGGCAGGAGGAGCAGGGTTCAGGTTTTTTGGTGTCAGAAGGCACAGGCAGAGGTGCTGCAGGACAGAGTGGGTTGGCTGGAGGATGAAAGGAGCTACTGAGAGGCCTTCAAAGCTCTGGGCCGACACTTTTCCCCTTCCTCCCTGGCAACATGATATCACAGATGACCTGATGCCTGCAGATGTCATTTGGACAGACTCAAGCACAGGCTAAAGGCAGCCACTTTGCAGCAGGGAGAGGATGGAAGGGAGAGCAGGGAAGCAACACCAGCAAGAAGGGAGCTGACCTCAGCAATCACTGCCAGGGGCAGTGGCTTCAGCAGCATTTTTAGGCTCTTGCTCCACACATGACCCCCTTGTTTTCCAGCTTCCACTCCCCACAGGCTCAGGAGAGCTTCCTGCCTGCCTGCCCCTAAAACACCTGTGCCAAACCACACTGATGTTTTCATGCCACATGGTGTGACATGTAGTACAGCACAGCTCCTCACTCTCACCCTCAATGATAGCCCATTTCATCAGCTGTTGTTTTCCACCACTGGGTACACAGAGCCTTGCCCTAAACATCCACATACCCACCCATGTCTTCCCTCTCAGCCCTTTCTCTTGCTGCTGGATCACCAAGGCTTCATGCACCGAGACAGAGCAAAAACTCACTCTCCTGTCTCCAGGACATCCCTCTTTCACCCCCTGTTGCTGTTTTGGGCCTGCAGTGCCAGGGGCTCCCCACTTGTCAGGACAGGACCTGGAACTGTGGGTATGAGAAGTAAAACGGTGTACTTGTAAGTTAAAAATAAAACTATTGCTTTTATTTGTGTTAATGGAGATTCCAAGGCTCCCTGCCCATAGCTGGATGTTAGAAAACACACAGGGGGAAAGGCGGGTGCAAAAAGAGTGAGGGAGAGTGTGTGTGTCCACCAAGGGCTGCAGGGAGCAAAGAGAAGGGAATGGCCCCTCACATATCCCACAGCTGGGCCTGAGATCCATCTCTTCCCCAACTTGTGCTGTGTTCATTATCCCTGAGACTACTCATGTAGGGTCCAAGGAAGTGCTCTCAGGGGATAAACCCCCTTGCATGACCCCTGAGGGAGTTGGGAGCCTGATGTCTGGGTCTGCCATGGCTCACCCTGCCCATCTCAGATCAATTCCCTTCACCTCTTCACATCTCACCTGCCAACAGGTACAAAATTGCATTGCAGCTCCCAGAAACAAACGATGGCTCTTTATCAGCTTGCTTCTGAAGGAGTTTGGCTCAAGACTGACCACAGCCACATCGCATGGGACCCTGGACAACCTGATCCAGTGAGTGGCATCCCTGCCCATGACAGGGGCTAGAACAAGATGACCTTTAAGGTCCCTTCCAACCAAACTGTGATTCCAGTCTATGATTCTCTCCCCTGCTAGAGTTAAACTTCTACTTTTTGGTTCCTAAATAAACCCTGAGACATCTCCAAGATACAAGGACCTAAACTATTGTGTGTAAGGGCACACATGCCCCAGGTGAAAGGAGCAATGCTGATGCCAGGAGACAGAGGCAAAGATTTTACAACTAAAAAAGCTGGGGAGTGATTTCCCATCTCCATCCCAGGCAGATGAAAGGAGGGGACAGTGATAGCACATAGGGTGTGAGGAGCACATCCTGCATGCAACTCTCACATCTGTGCAGCTCCAGCACCCCTGGCCAAGGGCGAATCAGTCCTTACAGACACCATTCTTGCTTCTGATCCAGCACGTGGGTACACTAGCCCTTCACTGCTCCTTCAGACCACCGAGTCAATCCATCCTGAGCACTCCTCTGGCTTAATAACACACAAGGAGCTAACGAGAGGTGAGAGGAGAAGGTTCAGCCGATCAGCAACCTCCATCAGGCTTTTGGATACTAGATTTGAGCTCTGTGCTGAATCCCTTTGCACAGGCAAAGTTGAAAGGCATGAGTCCTAGTGGGAATTTGGCTAGTTGGCTTGGACTGCAAAGTCCAGCTTGCCTGGTCCAGGGACAGACCTGGCTGGCAGGGAATGTGCTTGGTAGTAAAGGAAAAGGATTTATCATAGAGCTCATTAGAAAACATCTGGACTCAGCAAATGACCTGGAATGTGACTCGGCAGTGGGGCGCTCCTCTTTTCCAGAGTTCTGGGAATGCAGCTCCTGCAGGGTACGACTCGAGCCAGCTGTTTCCTCTAATCCCATCAGCCTTCCCTTCCACAGGAGGTCAAAGGAGAAAGTCCCATTCCCTCCCCTTGGTGACTGGGATTAGTGGTTTCTCTGTAGTGCCGTGCCAATGCATTTTAGGGCCCTGGGGCAGCAGTAAAAACGTACCCCTCCCATCCCCTAACAAGTCCAAGTGTGTTTAATCATTTTATTTTCCACCTTGCCCAGTCGTTCCCTGCTCCCAGGCACTCTCCCAGGCTCCTCTGGCCCTCCCTCTCTCACTTCCCCAGCAACTCAGGTCATGCACAATCCCTCTCCTATTCAGTTCATGTCTGCAGGGGCAGTTTCAAGCAGGGAGAGCTGGGAAGAAGGTGTTGGGCTCCATTTGCAGGTGCCCTCTTCCCTATGAGCTCAAACAGCTTTTTTCCCTTTCTACTTCAAAAATAACCACTTTCCTCCAACTCCATTACAACCAGCTAAATCCCTTCTGATAACCATCTTATTTTCTGCTGCAATCACTCATATTAATTATTTTTCTTGCAGCACTGCCTGAAGGCCCCAGCCAAGCTCGTCACAATAGGTGCTTGTATGTGTTTAAAGACAGTTCTGGCACTGAAGCTCCTACAAACTGACAACCAGCAGGACAAACTTAGAACATCCACATGTGTGCAGGGAACATTTTGCACATCAGTTAAAGGAAACCAGCACCCGCCTGCAACAGAGTGACTCACGGAGCAATGTAGCACTGCTCTTGCATGGAAAGAGCCTCATGCACAAACCCTCTGGCCGTGAAGAAAAGCACACAATACTAAAAGTCTGAAAGGGACAGTTTCTGAAGGTCCTGCTATAGCAAGAGTCAGCATTTCTTAAAATCAGGATAACAAAGAATATATGTGTATATATATATATATATGTATTTTTTATCAGATTAAACTTCTCTGCTCCCAGTACCCCCACCTTCCAGAAGACAAATGTAAGACAAAGACAAATATAATTCTTAAAGTGATAATGTGATTTTTATAGTTTAGAAGGTGTGGTTCATAAAATCAGAAATGTGTGACCCTGAGAAATCTGCTTTCATTGCCTGTATTCCTCCTTTGCCTTGGAGCAGGACTGTGATTTTTGAGACTACTACTGCAGCTGATGAGGAATGGAGTGAAACTGGGCAGGAGTTCTCAGCTTCTCACTGCTTTCCTGAACATGCTGAGACATCTATGTTAGACCAACTTTTCATGGTTGAGGTTTTAATTTTGGTAGCAGGGGCTGCAGTGGCTGCTCCAATATAGGGCAAGAGTTAAATGTGAAGCCTCAGTGAAATACTTGTGTGCTCATCTGGTGCTCAGAGGAGTCACAGTGACCTTCCCTCCATCTGCCAGCCCACCTCTATTTATACCTAATATGGATATAAAATCCATGACTTTGCAGATAGTAAACTAGAACCTCCCACAAACATTGTTGCCTGTAAGGATGCTCCCAGAGATTTAAAGGAATCATTTCTCACGCCTTAAAAGAACCCAGTGAACTTACTTTCCCTTGGTCTGATGTGGCAAAAGAGCAGGACTATGTGGCCATTCCAGTGCACCTCAAGTCCTATCCCATTCCCACAGCTCCAGCCCCAGGCTTCCATCCACCATGCAAAGATGCATTTATTGACAAATAACCCCATCTCTCGACAGATTCTCAACAAAGCCATCATCTTCATGGAGAATTAAACAAAAAATGGGCCCTATGCCTGGAAAAAGGAGGGGGGGAAGTGTTCACCATTAGCCATTCCCTCAAACAAACCCCAAGGAAAACAAGCTAAAAGGGAGGAGCTGAAGAACAAAGCACCAAGATCAGCACAGAAATAGGTTGTCTTCCATCTGAAATCCATGCCAGGGGCATCTTCAGGGAGTGTCTAGTGAGGTGGGTCCTTGAGCTAAAAACATTCTGCCTTCAGTTCATACCAGATTAAGCCATGGGACAGAAACTAGGAACTCTGCAGGAAACCTTTGTGGCCTTACAAATTGCAGAGAATTTATGCCCAACAAGCACAGTTGGATCATTGGATCTGAATCCATGCGTGGTACAGGTCATTTGATTTCACCCAGTCTCTCCCATGTGGAGCTTAGTAGCTTCCATTTAAGACATCAAGAGCTGGAAAATCCTCCTATTCCTCTCCTAGCTCATCCCAGTCTCTGCCTGTAACTGTCTCATTGCTCATCTGCACAAGTCAAGGTCCAGCCTCCAGCTTTTGCTTCTCGTTGTGCCTCTCCCTGTCAGCAGCAATCCCTTCAGTTCAGCAATCCCCATGGGGTTCCATAGCCTCCAAGTCCACGCCTGCTTCAGGTATGACCAGTGTTTGTTGCATCTGGATGCTGAACTTCACATTTGACTACCAAAATCTGTGTTGGTCCACTTTCCTTTTCATTTACATAGAATCTCACCAAATAGCAGTTATTTGTCCGCCACCATTTTTATATTTACTTCCAGGCAACTAATTAAAATTAAAATATAAGCATTATGCTAAGTCCTGAGGGAGACACAGCATTCATGGACCCAAGCACCAGTGTTTACAAATCAGACATAGGGCCATCAGGACACAAAATTATTTTCTTCTCCTGTGGTCTCAAACTTTGAACACAGGAAGAGGCTGCTCAAAAGAGAGATGACACAACCCACAGCACTCACCTTCAGCCTGAGCCTCTTTTCCCCTCACTCCATTGGTAACTACAGCCCTTTCCTCTTATTTCTGTGCTCTGGCACATTGTCCTGGAGAGAAGTGTAGGAGTTTGGCAACCACCACAACTGGACCCGTAAATCATTGAATCTTAGAATGGCCTGGGTTGGAAGGAACCTTCAAAATCATCCAGTTCCCAACCCCTGCCATGGGAAGGGACACCTTCCACTACCCATCCAACCTGGCCTTGGACACTTCCAGGGATAGGCCAGCCACACCTTCTCTGGGCCTCAGCCCCCTCACAGGGAAGAATTTCTTCCTAATATTGAACCTAAACCTACTCTCTGTCAGTTTGAAGCCATTCCCCCTTTACCTGGCACTCCAGGCCCCTGTAAATAGTCCTTCTCCATCTTTCTCATAGCTCCCTTCAGCTATGGGCAATTAGGTCACCCCAGAGCCTTCTCTTCTCTAGACTGAACAATTCCAATTCTCTCAGCCTTTCCTCACAGCAGAAGTGCTCCAACCCTCTGATCAGTTTGGTGGCCTCCTTCAACCCAGATCCTCAGGGTGTAGTAATGGCTTTGGGTTACACTGTTTATCACTACTAACAGCTTCAAGTGCAGCACCGAAAAGGAGGAAGAATACCCTCTAAAACCTCTAAAAAGAAACACACTCTTTCATATGATTTATGAACTGAATTTGAACTGATCAGGGCATGACCTTTTCCAGGAAGGGGCATCCACTCCTAACCCAGAGCTGGAGGCTTTACAAGTGCTACCAATAAAGACTAGAGATCAAGAGTGATTTATCAGCCACCAACAACTTTCTCAGCATCTTTACAAGCTCCAGGAGGTGGGTATCCAGCAGCACAAGGAACATCCAGCCCAACAGCCTGCGGTGCTGTACAGCATAATGCTGACAGCCAGAAGTCACAAGAGAACAGAGATCTACAGCTGAATTTCCATAAACTATGTTCCCATTTAGTTTCAATCTCAGTTAAGCATTTCTCTGTGGGTGGGCTATAGGCTGGACTCTTAGAGCAGTACAGACACAGCTGCCTACAGGAGCTGGCGTGCCAAAATCTGCACCAGTCCCATTTCCAAAGGCAGGAATGGGGTGGGAGACAAGGAGAAAGTTTATTTCTCGCTGTGGGATGTGTGTGGTGCAGGGGGGGAGTAACAAAACTCAGCTGTTTAGCAGTTCAGATTGCTGCTGAAAAATGGGGTTTCCCCAGCAGGTCACGGATCAGGGGTTCCCCAGCTCCACTGGGACCTTTCCCCTTCCAGCTACAGCATCAGCTGTAACTCATGGTAGGTCACTACGACAACCAGTCACCTTTAGTCCACTTGTGCACACAGTATTTGCATTTGCAAACCAGAATCTTTGTGCTGTGTTTTACATTGCTCCAAAAACTCAGAGAGAACCCGATACAAATATCTGGGAAACCAATTTCTTCTCCTTTGGAGAACCATGCATGTGAACCCTCTGGAAGAGCTGAGTTACACCATCACTGTTGTGCTTCCACTACGGGAGAGAGACTATTTAGAAGGGCATGTAGTAACAGGACAAGGAGGAATGGATTCAAACTGACAGGGATTGGACATTTATTAAGAATAAATTCTTCCCTGTGAGGGTGGTGAGGTCCTGGCACAGGTTTCCCAGAGAAGCTGTGGCTGCCCCATTCCTGGAAGTGTCCAAAGCCAGGTTGGATGGGGCTTGGAGCAACCTGGACTAGTGGAAGGTGTCCCTGCCCATGGCAGGGGTGGCACTGGATGAGCTTTATGGTCCCTTCCAACCCACACCAGTCTGGGATTCCACAGTACTGGAATGCTGCTGCCCCCTTGATACCTTTCCTCTTCCTTGATCTGTCACCTACATTCATATTTAAGGTAGATTTACTACGGAGACATAAAGAACTGGGAATACATTTCAATGTTTTCACTCCTTATGAGATTCAGATTTACAACAAAGTCAATATTGAAAATCCCAGTGGTTTATACCTATTAGTGATTCCAGAAGCAATCACCCCCTGGACAGTAAAATGGAATTCCTAAATTAACAGAGATTAGCCCCTGAGAACTTGGGGTAATTTGAGGATAGCAAAGGGTGGCAGAATATACCCTTCTGGGGAAGTAGGCAGCCTTCCCTTGAGACTCCCTCACCTTCTAAGTGAAAAAACAGTCAGAAATGAAGGGCTGATGGAGTCAATGGCTCCAGACTTCAAATCTGAGTCCCAGTTCCAAGCCACATTCCCTCCACGAGTTATCCCTGACCTTGCCTACAGCTTCTGCTATCTTTAAAATGGGAATTACAAGCCCTCCCACCTCCCTTCAGCCCATCTGTTTAGTTTGTAAGTTCTCCAGGGCAGAGGCTGGTTTTTATTTGTGTGTACAGCACCACATACAGCCGGGTCTTGCTCTTGGCCCCAGTTCCAGGCAGGACTGGAACACAAAGCAGTGACGGTATCTTGATCAAACATGAGCAACTCAGATAAACAAGAGAAAAGCAGCTTGATATTTTTTTCCCTGCTGTCTCTGCTTTCCATGACCTGTTTATTCATATCAAAGCCTCAGAAGACATCTAATCAAGCTGTTAAAGAGGCAGATTTGTGGTCAGTTGAGCACTTGGGGAGTTGTTAAACGTTCAAAACCAGTTCTAGTCAGCAAACAGCTTTCTTTTTTCCTTATTCACTGAATAGTCACTATTTTCCTATTAAAATCATGATACAATTTCTCTACTAAAAGGTCTCGTTAAGTCTGGGTAGGGACACCTGCCTTTTTTAAGCCTATCTTGTTTGCACTTTTTGGGATCAATCCAAATCACGCCACAGACAACGCAATGATTTCAGCAGGCTTATGAAAGAAGGAAAAATGTGATAGTTTCCAGATGAGAGTATTATACTAAATTTAACATGCCTTTTGGTACTTAGAATTTCCACTTTGCCCCCCCCCCCCCCCCCCCCCCCCCCATTTATGTAATTAGAAATCAAGCAGCAGAAAACTGTTCCTATTCTAACCTCAGTTGGGAATGGTATGGTCTCATTCCCACAGAGGGAAACAGAGACTTGTCCTCACAAGGTATTTTGCACAGCTAACATGGACAGGTTCAAAAATTGGCTTGGAATAATATACCTCTAATTAAATAAAGCAAAACAAATACAGACCCTTTATGTGGTAGTTATATTTGCATATACATATATATACATTTATCAACACAGACAACAAGAAGCAAGGCAGCTATGAAAAAACCCATAAAGTTAACTTTTACCCCATTTAAGAAGCAATGACAAACTAAATTTCCACTTTTAAAATTGTGCAGTATTTCCATGCTCACCCTTGTTGACTTCACATTGATGTGTAAGAGCATTTATTCTGATTATTCTCACTCTTGACAATAAAGGACATGTAAAGGAATCAGTATCTACAATTGATTTCTCTGAGTTCCAGGGGCAGAAGAACCTCTTTGTCACAGGCCACGGGAGATCAAAGTAAGAATTAACTCTGGGAAGTCCTATTTGAGCTGAAGCAGAGCATGTGAGGGCAGGACAACTTGTTACCAGGGACACTAAATAAAAACTGAGCTCACCATCACGGCCCAAATGACACAGCATGAGCTGAAGCTTTTCCTGCATGTTGGCAGTTGTTATATTCAGTGCTGCCACTGCTTTTGGTTCTCCTGGTTCTTGCCCAGGATGCTGCTCTTCTCTCCAGTGGATCCCACTGGATTCCCAGACTGCAGCACACAGAGAACTCCATAAAAGCCCTTTCCAACCCACAGAGGAGCTACAGCTCCAAAGTACATAGTTCAAATTAAAAATTGAGGCCGGATAAAATGTTTCAAAATCGGCAAGAAAGAAAAGATATCCTGTTTTCAACGGGCTGTTTTGCCCTGACTGATGAATGCAGTCCGGCAAGGGAGGAGGTGGAAAAACAAGGACATGCTGGAGCAACGGTCCTGGATGGTATCATGCTCTGACAGTCCTAGCGCTGCCCTGGCACTGGAGTGTTTCTATTTCACAAGTCCTTTGCTCCAGGCGAGCTCCTCAGTGTCTGTTGACTCTGGGCACAGCTCAACACATTTCCCCAGTTTGCAGGATCCACACAGCAGTGCTCAGGAGAGGTGAGAATGCAGGACTTGTTGCAGCACCCAGAGCAAAACTCAGTAAGATAAGGAGTTCCTCAAGCCCTCTGAACTGACCCTCAGTTCATTCCTGTCCTCTTCTGCCATGGTTTAAAAAACAAACATTGCACAACATGTTTTCCTTTGTGTATTCCTGATTTTGTCACTTTTCCATCCATCAGCACTCATAGTGAAGCAGAACAGGCTTTCAATAAAGCCAAGTTCCATACCAGTGTATCCCACTCCCTTTCTATCTTGGGAGACATGCATTTATTCCACGTGCTACATGAACAGGCAGCAAGTGTGGGATAAAGAAATGAGGTCCTGGAGAGCCATTTTCATAGCTAGAAAATTGTGCTGAGTAAAGAAGCAGTGAAAACAACCTCCTGAGTCAGGAGAACACCAGACAACATGCCAACAAGACATCACAAGGACTGGGTTAAATGTAAAATGGAAGTGAAGCACTTCGACCAGTGACTTGTCAAGGTAATAAAAAGCTTTAACTACTTATGATCCACTCCCAGCCACTGAAACCTCCCTATTCTGGCACTGAAGAGGGAGGAAAAAACAATCAGCCTCACAGGTAAGCTGAGAGCCAGATGGCATTAGCAGCTGCTTAATTCACCCATTATCCCAGGAAGTTTCAAACCTGGGTTGCTCCATGACCCAAAGCTACAAGAAACAGCACTGGCTTCCTGCATCAAACAGTTTGGATTTACCACTTTGGATTTCATCTCTTCCAAGAGGATGAAACTCCAATTTTAAAGGGCAACTGTACAAACAGGACATAGGAGTATTTATATTCCTCTCCACACGCCAGCACAAGCAGCAGGGGTCGAGGGGGTGATTTATGAGGTGGGAAAGCTTCTTGGAACTGGCTGTTGGATGGGGACTGACTCTTGGGAGCTGGGAGGAACAGACAATAGGGCTCTTTGCTGAAGAGCTGTCCCAGTGGCTTTGGCCCACGTGGTCCCAGGTGCTGGGCACTCCAAATGAAGTTCTCTCCTTCCATTCTCTCTCTCTTTCACTCACAGACAAAGTCAACACACTAGAGAAGGCATTTCTCCTTTATTTATTTCCCACAAGAGCTCTCCCTTGCACTTTTCAGACACCATACAAAACAAGCAACAGAACTTTGTTTCATATACAGAAACAGTTTGTTGGAGTATAAAGAGTTACTGGTGATCGTTACTGAAGAATGTTGGCTTATTCCAGGGGCACTTCAATATTCCTGAGGAATAATCATTGACTTCTCCTTCCTTCCCACTGGGACAGTCTTAGCCATTAGTTACTGTTCCTGTAAAGCAAGAAGGCTTATATTATTAAAAAGCCATTTGGGTTCCTTACATGGAAGGTGCTGCAGGATGTAAAGCAAGTCACGGAGCTTTGGGACATTTCCAGAGGGTACAGGAACATTTTTATCCTTTGCTAGAATAAGAAGTTGTGTATGAAGAAACGAAGCAGCTATTTTCACGCATAACCCTCCATTTATGAAAACCCCACTGCGGTTTTCAAAAAACCCCAACATTATTGTTTAAGTTAAGTATTCACAGGCTGAAGAGAAATCAGACAGAAATCAAAGCCATGAAAGACAGGAGGGAAGTCTGAAGTTGCCTTCTTGTATTCCTGAACATCAATATAATCCACACTGCTATCGCAATACAGGGATGTGGGGTTTGGGTGACAATACAGGCTAAATAACCTGAAAAATATCGTCTTTTCCACTTTTCAAGGAATCTAGGCTGTGTAATTCACAGCCATAGCCTTGAAATAATTGCTATATGTTGGCTTCAAATTCAGCCAAAGTCACAGTGAAATCCATTTGATCAAATTACTTAAAAAGCTCTCAGAATCCTACGACCACGAATTAGAACATCTCTGCATTTTAAATAGTCTCTTGGTCTGGATGAATGGCTCCTGCACTGGTGTTAGTGTTTTACGATCAAGTTTCTAACCCAAGGGGTGGGCAGTGTGATGGTCCAAGTTACAGCCAGAACAGCTGGGAAATCACTTTGTCATCTCCTGATTATTTGGTATCGTGAAGGTTCTCTGTTCTTTTAAGAACTTGATCTTGAAGAATCAAGAATCCCAACTGGATAAAACCCTGAATAACCTCACAGCTGACCCCCACGACCTCCCTTGAAGTCCTTCCTAACTCAAGTTATCCTGTGATTCTGCGAACCTTACAGGCTCAGAAAACTAGAAATAATTTTGTCCAAGTTAATCCATGCTACATTTCTCTCTAATAAAGCTGATTTTCTTGCAGAATCTCTCTATTTGACAGGTTAACATTTGAACAGAACTCAGCTGTGTAAGGAAGCCCTACAGAGTTTTGTTATAACAAATTTTCTAGCAAAAAACCAGATGAATGATAATGCAACAATGTTTTCCATGTTCCTAACCAAGAGAAGTGAAATAATTTGGTTGTAATAACCCTGGAGCCATTACCCATGACACAACATTTTGGAGGGAATTAATGACATTAACCATTACATGGCTTCATCCATGTTTTCCCTCTCTCAGCAGTCTCAACCTCTTTGTGCCAAAGACTGGAAACTACTTGTTTAGTCTTGTGCCATGCAGTCAGCTGGGTGTCTTCTGGGAAGTGTCCTTTCAGTTAACTTCATGCTTCCAAGGACCACCTTTGCTCCAGAACACAGATTTGTCCTTAATCCCAACAAAATCCGTCACTAGGCTGACCTGACACTCAGTTTTCTGCTGCCCAACGCCCTAGTAAGGAGGCATCCCTGAATGAATAATGTTCTCTCAGAACACGTGAACACGGCATTTATCACTCATGTGAAGTCACAGACATGTCATTCCAGCTTCTTTCTGGAGACATAAAGTGGAGGAATACCCTCAGGATGGTGTGGAAAGCTAACACATCCTATTGTTAACAAATCTGGCTGGAAGAATCATCTACAGATTTTTCATTCTGGTCAGTAGCTGGCAATGCTCATCAGCTCATCAGCATCCAAATCAAAGTTTTTCTATATCTCTCTCCAAAATATTTTATTCCCAGGAAGTTGTTGGAGAATCTTGTTTCCCTTTAACAGGCAGCTGGAGGAAACATTTGTAAGCAGGTTTGTCTGGTAGGGCTGCAGAAGGCTGGCAAAAGCTCATCTGCCAGTAAATTCAAGGAGGACCGGGCTCAACTTACAGCTCTAGATGCATCAGGAAATGCCTAAAAACACCTTCAGGCCTCATCATCAGGCAGAGGAATAACATAGGAGCAATGTTTGCACTCTGTGTATTCCATGAAAAGCTTCTGGCAGAACATTTTACCTCAGTACTTTCTGAAGTGCTAAAGTAACTGCAAATATATCCTGGTGGATACCTCTCCACTGGTATCACTGAAATGCTTTAAGCAGTCCATGGCTTTGTGGATCCAAAATGTGGGCACACGCCTTTATTGTGTTCCAGATACTACAATGATAAAGTACCATGAGAACAGCCCCAACTTTTACATGTGAAGAAATTTTAAAAATATTAATGGAGTCAGTTTGTGGACTTGGTGCACTGCAGCCAGTTTGTGAGTTCAAAAATGGTTCCTACTAATTACTCTATTTTAAAATATTTTTTCTCAGCATGGTCAGTGATAAGACTGAGCTCATCGAAATGATCTTCAAAACTTTTTAAAGAGTACAGTTTTTTCCAGACTAATTACTACAGTACAATCCAGTCAAACAAGCCACAAAACTTAAAAGTGATCAGTGTTTTCATGTTGAAAAAAAAAACAAAAACCCCACTGGAGATCAAAGATCTGCTTCCACATACAAACCTACCTGACATGCCTGACACGACTAAGTTTCTTCCCAGCTCATCTCTTTCAAAGTCTGAAGAATCTTACTATTAGCTTAGTTTTTCTGCTTTTCTGACATGTATTTTTATTATAAATATTTTCAGGTTGTGGCAAAACCCACCTGCAGGATCTGTTAAATTCTGTTAAATCTAATTCCATGTATTCAGTCTAATTAAGTTTATGGTTAAACACACCAGTTATTAAAAACTCCTGAAGAGCAGGGGAACCATTCCTGCTCTGGCAACACAAGTTTCTTCTTACTAGTACTCCTTTGGGAAAGGCAGAGGAATATCCTTGTAAATGGTGTCTAATTTACAAACAATTACCAAGCAACACTAACCAGCACTGGTACTTACTTTTACAAATTTACCATGGAGAAGATATGGAGACTGGAAGTCGTGTTGACAATTGGAATAAGCCATTCCTAACCCCATCCCTGACCCAAAAGCAATAGGCCATGTCTTTCCTGTGGGGCAGAATAGAGAGGTCAGTCAGAGAGGGCAAATCAAAGCCAAGGAAAGCTGTTTGCTATATATTGTTATATAAGCCCCATGAAAGACTACATTATTAGGAGATGCATATTATGCACCTTAATTCTGTGAGTCAAAAATCAGCTACAAACCAGGGCACTAGAGAAGAACAAGAGTATCCATAAGACATCATATTTGGAATTTACCAGAGATCAAGCTCTGAATCCAATGTATTACTGAAAATCATTCTGTTACCAAAGCATAACTAAAGAACTAAGATCAGTTTTAAAACCTTGGGAAGACTGGCATAAACTGGCGTCTAGACACATGGCTCCAGTGATTTGGCTCAAGATCTCCTGCAATTCCAGGATTTGAGCTGAGCACAGGAGGAGCTCAGAGAGGTGCCACGGGTAACAACCTTGTTACACAACAGCTGAAAGTTTGGGGAGCTCCATTTCAACACAAAAGACACGGCAAATAGAGGAATTGGTCTAGCATGCTGATTAAGTTTTACACACCGCAAAGACTCCTTGGTTTTAAAATATACCTACAACAGATGAAAACTGGGAAACCAGGTAGTCAAGATCACTGCAGTACTTACTTTTGAAGAAAATGACTGAGAAAACAATTCCTAATCCAAATCCAGCACCTGCAACAAGAAATGCAGTCAATGAGTGAGGATTAATATAATAAAGAGTAATGGAAAATTATTTCATTCTTTACAGCAATTCTTTGTTCTAACTCAGGAGTATCAGACTATGAATATCTGACTACATGTAATTTCAGCACACCAAACTGTTTTTAAATAGCAATTCTGAAAAAAACCAATTGTTGTTTTTTAAGTAACTGTAAGCAGCTGATTCCGATTAGAATCCCAACATATATAATAAGTACATTATCAGAAAGATTTGGGAAACAAATCAGACTCTCATCCCGGGGAAAGTTCCTGAATTTCTGTCACCATCTACAACGTGGAATTAAGATTTATTTGGTTCATTGTCAGCAAATGAGAAACACTTAAATGAAAACTTATTGTGTCCTTGAGCTTTAGATTCTGCAGATGAATATCTCAGTGTATTTCATTTATCTCGCTACTTTAACTGCTTCAATGTGTGTCCTGAGGGTAGCAGAACTTTAAAGCTTTGTGTTATTCTATCCCTTACAAAGAAAGCTCCGGGCTGCTTATTTTTCACATCCACAACATTCATTATGGAGCATATTTAAACACATTAAGAATGAATGACTTTTCACATCCTTAATACTATATATAGAAATAAGTGCAGCAGTTGAAAAAAAATGTATCCAGAGTGATTAAAACACTTGGCATATTTTAAAATAATTTTTGCTTTCCTTGGAAGGTGAGCTTAGGATTTTCTGCAAGCAGTCAGGCAAGTCTGCAAAACTCCTCTCAGAACCCAATAAATGTAACAGTGAAAACTTGCAGCTGAGTGGGCAAATTGTACCTTTAATTTTATGCACCAAAGAAGAATTTTAGATAAAGCATGGAAATACAGAAGTTTAAAAAAGGAAAAAAAAAAATCAGTGCATATGCTTGTTGAAAAAAACAACCAACAGTTTCAGGTTTATTTTGCAGCAAACACATCCTGTTATGGATTTCAATTCTCTCCTCGCAATATAAGAAATGTAATTTAAGTGTAACAAGTTTATTAATTGAAATACATCATTTTTTTTAAAATTTCTAAACGCATGTGATCCTTACTTAAGACCCTGTTGGACACATTACTTTAGTCCAGAACAATGCCAAGGAATCCTGTACCCTCCTGGCATATGGAATGAGGCTTCTTTTTTTTAAGTTTTCTTTTACTCTTCAAACCTTTCTCCTTGCAAAAAGCATATGGTAGTTTCTGCCAGGGAACAGTTTACTCAGACAGTACTTGATACATCCTAGTACATTAGGATGCACCATGTAGTACATTAACTAAGCATTCCACATTTTTTATTGATTATGAAACCTTGAATATTAGAACAGAGGTGACAAACATGATGTGAGTAAACCCCCTTGTGTGCACTCTCATTAGGACTTTACTAACTGTATTTACTGAGAGCTGGAAATAAGAGTTGATTTGAAATCTCTTTATTTTACTCCAGATTTCAGTTGTGCCAGAGGTAACTACTTTACCAGGTCATTCCAACGCTGGGGTAGCCTCACAAAACACGCAGTGCAGAAGGAGTTTTGACCGCCCGCCAAGTGCTCCTGACATAACTCCCCTAGACATTTTTGAGCCTGAGCACTTCGCACAAGGTCAGGTTTTCACTCTAATCATTTGCACAGCTAAGGGAAAGTCTCAGAGCCTCGGATGTCTGCTCAGAAGTTTTTCTGCATTTCAGACAGTAAGAGATTCACTCCTTGGAGCACCTCCCACAAACATGTCTCACTGCCCAGGGTTTGTACAGACCCTGGCAGAGACATCAGGCGTTCCTGGAGCCGCAGTTCCCCATGCTGATTCCCCCTCTCCCCCTCCCCAGCATTGCCTTCCTCTGGTACCTTTGCTAGAGTCCAGCTGGTGCTGGCTCTCCCAGAGTGTTTATGCCATTAAGGATAATTAATATCTCCTAGAACCCATCCAAGGGACACGTGTTTGGCCCCCTGACCCACCTCCTCTGCCAGCCTGTTCCTACAATCCAGGTCGTGCTGCCGGTTTGGTTGAGCCTGTTGTACTTTGGGGCTGACAAGGACTTTCTGGAGGGAATTCTTTCTGCTCAGACAGCATCAGGCGTTGTTTGAGCTGCCCCAGTTCGGCAGGGCTGCCCTGAGGGAGAGATACCAGTCCTAGGCTTCCTGTCCCTAGAAAGAAACCCTCTGCCAACCCTAACAGTTGAGCCAATCAATGAGAATTTATGTACAGGATGACAAATCCTGCATCATCTCCATGCATAGCCTGGGTAGTTTCTAATGTCACCACATTTTCCACCAGTCAAACTCAAATTCTTCTCACTAGCCTGGTGGTGAACTGCTCACTTTTTTTGTCTCAAGACAACCCCATACTAAGGAAGCAAAAATAAATAATACAGTTTCTTTCCATTTACTTCTCATTCATTATCTCGTTTTCTCTTCAGATGCTCTCTCACATTACAGCCCCTCAATAAGGGCTCCACACATATGCCATCAATGCTGCTTCCTGTTGGCCACGGGGGAAGCTACAGGATACACTTAAAAGGTGAAAAATTTATTTCTGTCAACTGCAATTCAGCCGAAGCCCAAAACAAAAACTAGGCCTTGCCCCATGCCAACACCACTGTTAAGCAGATGGTCCAGCATGACTGACTTTAGAACACCCTGTTTTTCCTAAGAAAGCTTTTTTCTGAAGCAGCTAATTTGAAGGGAATGTTCTTTTTCACAGTAATGCAATTTTTGTGCAATTTTAGAGGCCATGACTGCACCCTGTTCCAGCTGGAAGGGGAGCACAGTGACAATTAGTACAAAAAGATGATGGTAAGATAGCTAAGGCCTTGTTTTGAATAATGAAAATGCTACAGAGAAGTGAAGGAAATCTGACAGCTAATGGGTTTTGATTTTCTGTACAAGGCAGCAACTTGAGAAACAAAGCTAAAAATGTACCTTAGCTTTCCTCATCTCAAAGGTACTTGGGTTCACTCCTCTCCTACTGAGGCACAGTAGGACACTGCACAGGAAACTGTTGTGATCACCATGTCCTGCCAACAACAAACACCAAATCTGCCCCCCTCACATCAATACAGCATTTGCGCTCTTCTACTTGGTTTTAACATTTAAAAATTGGTTTTAACTTAAACCCAGGCCCTTCAGCTACATTGAATTCCTTAGCCCATCTGGTTAAGAACCTCTTTCTCCAGATAGTTTGCCACTCGTCTTCATTCCACTAGAAAGTATTTGTGGTTATGTGGTCATTTCCTGTGTCTCCAGGGCCATGGGGGAGCAAAACCATCTTGCCTTGGGAGCAAAGTAATGCATTTCACTTTAATTCTATATAAAGTTACACCAGAGATAAACAATGGCCAAGCTGCGGATGACTTTTACAGGTTTAAGTTCTCACATGCTCAATTTCCTTTTAAAGAGGCAACATGTTGCTTCAAAGAGCCTCCCACCTGACCAGGGGACACTCCAGCTGTTCCTCCTAAAAACCAGCACCTCTAGGCCAGGCTTTAACTTCATAACAATAAAACGTGAAAGGTTTATCTTACAATAAAAACAAATGAACATGGAAAAGCAAAGGGCTTGATTTTTTTTCCCTTTCTTGCATGACAGACTCTTTGGAGGAAAAGGCCACAGGAAACAGTACAATGCATTTTTCACCTTCTCTGACAGTTTAAAATGTTTTACTAGAACAACAGTCTCTTCCACTCCACATCCGTCACTAAACTCATTTACAGTGTCAACAGGGGACAGGACAGTTTTGTGGACATCTCACTCCTGCTCCCTGGGACACAACCCAGCCGCAGGGACCAGCACAGCCACACGGAACTGGGATTAGGCACCAAGCCCAGTCTCCAAAACTTTCTCATTCTACTTTTCTTTTGGCCCTTACACCTTCCAAGAAAAACATCCCAGTACCTCAAATCAACCTCACACACAGGAGAGCACGCACCGTGTACCCAACAGGACATCATAAAAGTGTCTGAGAGAAATACAGATCTTCAGGATGGGCTCCTGCCCCACAGGAACATGTGGGAAAAGCTGTTTCTATAAATTTAATCAACAGTCCTTCCAAGAGCAATTCTACACAGTTCTCTCCTAGGCTGCCCAAGTGGCTCTGGGCTGAGGTAGCTTTAAGACAGCCACACCTACATGGACACGGCTTGAAACTTAAAATAGAAGGATTAAAATTTGCTCCCTGACATCTGGCAGATGTGTTGCTGTTACTATAGCAGCTGGAAGGTTTTCAATTACTTAATCTGTCAAAAAGAAAACTATTATTTGCCTTTGCCATTCCTCACACACAAAGACAAAAACTGAGAGCTTCAGCCTTCAATCCCACTTTGACAAGATTCATAGAAAACTGCTTTGCAAAACTAGGGAGGAACATACACCAGGACCTTCACTTACCACCAGTCAGAAATACAAGACCATGAAATCACATATTTATGGAGAGTATTAATTTTAAGCAGACTCTTAGCAAGGTCTCAGTGGCAGGAATCAGATTTTCTTCAAACACCAACTCTGAAGCTTTCATTCCCACCTCCCCTATGGTGTGAATTGTTTATGTAGCAGACAGAAAAATGAGCAAGGACACTGGAAGAAAACATGGTGAAATTATATCCCAAGTACTTGACAAAGAAGCAGAAGAAAGCACATTTTGTTTTCTTCTAGCATGTGACTGTAATAACACAGAATATTCAGAATAACAGAATATAAGTATCCAAATATCATTATAATAAAAAATCCTGACATTCTTTCAGGGGGCTAGTTTCACCTTTAAGCACTTGTGCAGGTCAAACACTGCCCGAAGGCAAACCTTGGATAAACACCAGCACTTTTGCAGAGGGATAGGCAGGAAGTGCCCATGATCTCCCAAGGAATCACAGCAAGAACCTTGGAGTGGTCCAAAAACTTTTCATCCTCACAGTGATGGATGAACTGTGAGGCCTGAGGGCACAAACATTTCCTCCCCCTTTTAAAAGGGGAAGGGGAGAGGAGTGGAAGCTGCTCTTTGAAGAGACAATGCAACTTTACTGTGAGGGTGGTGAGGCCCTGGCACAGGGTGCCCAGAGAAGCTGTGGCTGCCCCATCCCTGGATGTGTCCAACGCCAGGTTGGACAGGGCTTGGAGCAACCTGGGCTGGTGGGAGGTGTCCCTGCCCATGGCATGTTCATCTAATCGAACAAGATGAGCTTTACGGTCCCTTCCAACCCAAACCATTCTGGGGTTTTATGATCAATATTGCATCAAGCTTTTAGACAAATCAGGGCTGTGCTCTGTTTAGAAGCACATACGTAAGAAATCAGCAAGACACTCATAATACAGAAAATACACCTCTGACAGGAAACTTTGCCTTCTCTTACTACAATAAAATATTCTGCTAATGACAGCAATAGCGTTGGTAAAATGAAAAGTTTAACAGGAGTAAACACACCCACATTTAGGGCTTTTGCATTCTATGTGCGTTGGCAATGATGGTGCTTCACACCCATCCAACACAGGCTGACCAGTACTGACGTCTACTGGCCCAGCTCAGAAATAAGAGGCAGTTTAGAGCAACAAGAGTTTGGGGGAATCTCACTGGCAGGAATGATGAGGAAAGGAGCCTGATCCTTCTCGAACCTCTTGCTACTCATTTATTATCAAGGATGCGCCAGCATCCTTGATGATGATAAAATCCCTGGAAGGATTTTCTCAGAGAACTGTTTCTGATATAACGAGGAACAACCTTGTTGTTCCCACCTACTGCTGTAACATCTCAAGGACCAAATAAGAGATCTAAGATGTCACTTGGCTCCAGCCCCTTTCCTCTGGGCAGGGTCACTGTGTGCCAACTCCCAAAAAAGGCACAGCTGGCACCTCACCAGTGCACTCTGGACTCCTGTCCAGTGGAGCAGAGCTTAGGAGGTCTGGGGTTTGCAAACGCTGCACGAGCAGATGGGTGTCACAGCTCTTCCCTCAGGTTTTCTTGCAGCAAAGGACACCAAGAGCAGGCTGGAACAGTCAGGGAGTGGGTCAGGCAGGGCATTCCTACGCAGGGCACAGCTCCCTGACTCACTGGGGTGGGCAGCCAAGAGGAACAGCAGGGCACAGTGGACTTAGGAAGAGACCTGGATTCCTAAATTTTTCCTAGCTTTTTCTTACAACAGAAGATCACAGCCCCTTCATTTATAGGTGGTCACTGTATTCAGAACTCTGCTAGCATCAAAACTAAATACTGCTGTTAGATTTTTGACTAAAAGCCTATTCTCAGAAGAGCATTTGTCCACGTCTTCCAAAGAAAACATTTTTTGTTGTCTGTGCTGCCTCCCTGCACAGCCTGAGCCATGAGAAGTTAATATTTACACTGCTTGGGCTGCAGGAGACAACTAGTATGGTTGGATCTTCTGTAGGACAAAGAAAAAGAACAAACAAAGCTCACACAACAATGCAGTTGTGTGCTTACATAATATCCACGTTCTCCACTATTAAAAACAAAACCCCAAGGAAGAACAAGCCTTTTGACCCAGTAGCTAAGACTGGATGGTCACATTACAATTGCCAAGCAAAAAACCACTTCAAAACAGGAATGTCAGGATTTTTGTATATTTAGATAAAGTCTAATCCAGTTTTCAGAAAGTATAATCAAGTTTTATCATTATATAGACTGACTTTATCCTATTCATAACCATGGGAAGGATTATTTAAAAATACTGACATTGTAATCCATACACTGATTCTTTCTGAAACATCCAATCTGCAGAATGACCCAAACAATACAGTTTCACCCTTGCCATTAACAGAACAGCTATTCAAGCAGGCCAGATGATGCAAGCCAGAAGAAATCATGTTAACAGTTGCACGAGAATTCAAAGCGCCCTTTTCTCTTAAAAAAATCCCTATTAAACGGAAATTAGAAGCGTTTTATTTTCAGATGTCAAAACAGAGGGTTAGAGGAAAATGAACATCACTACAACCGGGTTATTTACAAGCTTCCAGGCTGAATTTTGGTCAGTCACAGACATACATCAAAACATTTCTCTCCCGAAAAAAACCGAACTTCTACACAGCAGCTTCACAAACAGGAGGTCAAGAAACAAACAGCTTTCCTAGGATTACCTTTCAGTAACAGAAAAATTACAGTGTTCAACTCATTTAAAACTACACCAGCTTCAAAACAAACCAAGACACGCAAGCACACAAACCTCCCTCCCTACTGCACATACTCTTTATTGCCTCTCTGTCCCCTGGAAACAGCTTATAATAATAATTTGTCCAAAACTACAGCCTCGCAGCAAAAAACAGCTGTCAGTCTTTTGTGAGCAATTGTCTTTCCAAATAAACAGACAAGAACTGTCAATCAGTTAAACAAACAAACCAACCCTTTGAAACAGCGTTTGGAGCCTGCAGGATGGAGGAAGAGCACAACATTACCTACTTCACCATCCCTCCTCTGCACAGCTCTACTGAGAAGGAAGAAACAGCTGTGAAGGCTGGGACAGATACAGGAGTTTAGAAAGGTCTGCAAGCTGGGAAGAAGAAGAAAGTCACTGTAGTTTGATTCTCCTTCCCCACACGAGTAAGCAAATTTTCTGTAAAAAAGTAACACATAGCTTTTATGTATGAAAAAAATCAGTATCAGGATGAAAGAGGGAACAAAAAGTTAAATAATTTAAATGACTGTGTGGGTGAAAAGCCTTAGAACAGTGCAAAGCCAGAGCCAGCATGACCTGGTTCACCCACCAGAAACCTCCTGGTCAGCCAAGAAAGCACAACCCAGCCCCTGTACACGCACACTGCTCACAGCTACATTTGGAATGGAAGGGGAACAAAATCACCAAGACCCATCCCCATCGTGACCAAAATAAATACGTATCAGTCCTAACAAAAAAAGGAGGTGAGCGCCTAAACTCCATTTAGCAATAGCTCAATATTTTGTGCAGGCATAAAGAGATTTACTTACTCTTTGAAATGAAGTACTGTCTTAACAACGTTTGACAGCATTTTCTGTTTGCAACTAACAGGAAAAAGTTCACACCAAATTACAAGACACACACAGGTAGTGACCAAGAGCTCAAAAACATAATGCAGCATTTCAAAGGATGGAACACAAAATAATTATTTATTTTGGACATTTTAGTGCCAGGAGATCAAGTTTTTTCCAGGAGCTCCATCTCCAACTAAAACAGTGCAGCACAATTACAAACAGATGCTAACTACAAACACCGGCATACTGGGAATCCTGAAGGACTAATATTTAAAAACAGATCACTGCAAATAAAGCCAGCCTAAGAGCTCTACATCCCCTTCTCCCTCTCTTCTGTTTCCCATGTCCCTCCAGCCCCCAAACTAATTCACAGAAGTCATCTGTCCACAGTTCTCACGGACTCTGGGAAGTGTCCCACATGCAAGGCTTCAGAAATTCAGTGCTTCCGTTTATTTAGAGAGTCTGGAATGGGAAAACACAGAGCTAATCACAATGTTTGCTTTTCCCCAGCCACTGGCTGGAAAGATCTCCCTGGCTGTAGCCCTGTGGATGTAAAGGAGCATTTGGGAAGGAAACTGTGGCCACAAAAAGGAAAAATCTGACAAAAAAGTACAAAGTTTACCAAATCCCATATCCCAGGTAACAACCAACTAAGTTCTCAAGTAAAAAAGTTTATTTTCTTTCTTTCCAGTATAACAACTGCCCTTGATAGTTTATTGGAAACTCCAGCAAACTTTGCAGTAATATTACAAAACCAATCATCACAACCACACAAGGTTTTAATGTCCCTGCAGAGCAAACACTCATTGCCACTGGGATAGCCTGGGAAAATCCAAGTTGTCAGCACACAGCTTGGGCACTGACTCACTTCACATTTAAAGGCCATCATCATCTTCAGTCACAAACTATTGGAGTACGAAGCAATTTTGGGGTTTCTCTGACTTCCAAAGTTCATCCCGAGTCATTTGCTGGTAATACCAAGGAGGAGGTTGTCAGCACAGATGTTTCAGTTACTGATCAATTGGAAAAGCACACAAACTAGAAAAATGCTCTCACCCACAAAGAGAGTCCCAGCCCATCACAGCGGGTTTGGTAATAAAATTAAAGAACTGCTAATCACAATGCATGTCACAGTGCATGTGACCTTTTTAGGCAGTTCAATGAAAAACATGAATTTGACTGAGACCTTGACTCAGTGCCACTGTGAAGCCAACACTGGGAATCAATCCTTGGTCTAGAGCACTCAAGCATAAGGCAAAGCATATTCCCTTTCTTCTGCTGCCACTTCAGGACAGAAGAAAACAGCAAATTAAACAGCAAGGCCTGCTGAAGGCACTGGGTGCCACCAGTGACACCAACCTGGGCAGTGCAGACACATCTGAAGGACAGGGCCATCCAGGGGGACCTGGACAAGCTCAAGCAGTGGCCCCCAGGAATCTCATGAGGTTCAAAAAGAACAAGTGCTGCTCCTGCACCAGGGCTGGGGAACGGCCTGATGGAGAACAGCCCTGGGAGAAGGACTTGGGGCTTGGCTGCTGGATGAGAGGCTGGACATGCCCTGGATGTGTCCTGGGTTGATCCTCAGCAGAGCAGGGGGGGTTCTGCCCATCTGCTCCCTCAGTGAGACCCCCCTGCAGAGCTGCTCCAGCCCTGGGGAACAGCACAGGGAGGACCTGGAGTTCCTGGAGAGAGTCCAGAGGAGGCACCAAGAGGATCCGAGGGATGGAGCAGCTCTGAGAGGGGGAAAGGCTGGGAGAGCTGGGATTGTTCAGCCTGGAGAAGAGAAGCTCCAGGGAGACCTAACTGTGGCCTCCCAGTATCTGAAGGACCTGACAGGAAAGGTGGGGAGAGACTTTTTACAATGGCCTGGAGTTACAGAACAAGGGGGAATGGCTTCAAACTGGTGGAGAGCAGGTTTAGATTGGATACTAGGGATAAATTCTTCCCTGTGAGGGTGGGGAGGCCCTGGCACAGGGTGCCCAGAGAAGCTGTGGCTGCCCCTGGATCCCTGGAAGTGTCCAAGGCCAAGTTGGACAGGGCTTGGAGCAACCTGGGCTGGTGGAAGGTGTCCCTGCCCATGGCAGGGTGTGGCACTGGATGAGCTTTAAGGTCCCTTCCAACCCAAACCAGTCTAGAATTCTGTGAAATCAACCCTGTATTCACTTCTTTCAGCCTCCAGGAGAGAGGATGTACAGCTGCAGCATGGAACAAGCTCTTGTTTATAATCTGGCATACTTAATATTTTATGATAAAGCAACCAATGCTATGGAAAGATAAACATATCCGGATATGTTTGTCAGACAAACCTGAATAGAATTTCACAAGGAAAAACATTGCTCTGGAGCACTTGACACTTTCCAAAGTCTGTTATAAACAATGGGAGTTTCAGTTTACTTAAAATTATTAAACATCTTTTCTAATGGAAAAATATTAGGCAACTAAAATCCCTGAGTTCCTCATCAGCTTTCAAGCACAAGACCACTGGAGCAAGAAGAAATAAATATACACATTTCCCAGATATTACTTACGGTTGTAAAAGAGACATCTGCATCAACATGGAATGAATACCTCGTGTGTCAGACACTGCACTTCTTGCTCTATACGTTGAATTAAAGATTTGGGTTTGCAAACACATTTTGTGAAGGCAGAAGCTCTGCCTGGTGCCACCTGGCAGCCGATGACATGGCCACCACCATCGGTAAAACTCGCAGGACTCAGAGAAACCTTAAAAATCGTTTGTTGCAGACCTGGAGCATGACAAGCACGTGCACAGCCCGAACTTTAAGGGCAAATTAAACTGGAAAAAACAACAGAACTGGTCCCCTACTCAAACAAAAGGCAGACCTGCAGTCCCACACTGTACCCAGTAACACGTGCCAGAACTCTCCGCGTGTCACGCTGCCTATTGCTTTTAACAAACACAGCCCCCGGTGCACTGAGTGATGCGAACAGCTCTGCACGGACCGAGCTCAGACCCACGGTCGCAGCGGAGCCGAAGGCGGCCAAGGTCGCGGCACGGCAGGGCCAGCTGTGTCTGCCCGGGGCTCATTCATTCCGGGCAGGAGCCATCCCACATTCCCCACTGAACCCTCTCCTCTTCAGGCCAGTGAGACCCGGAGGTCGAGCACGGCCGGGCCGCGCTGAGCCGGGAGCGCGCTCGCCGGGGGTCCGAGCCCGCGGCCAAGGTCACCTTGCTGGGCCTGGGGTCGCCGGCTCCCCCCGACCGCGGGGGCAGCGCTGAGGGCGGATCCTCCGCGGCCCCCACGCCCCGCCCGGGGCCACAGCCGCCCTGAGGCGAGCCCGGGCCGGCGGGGAGCACCGGGCCTCGCGCCGCGGGGACGCGCGGGGGGCCGCTCCCGCGGGTTTGGAACGCTCGGGCGGCCGCTGCCGTTCCTCCCCGCGCCGTCCCGCCCCGCCAAGCCCACGCCGCCCTTACCCAGCTTCACGGTCGAATCCGCCACACACCGATCCCACTTCCTGCCCAGGTCGCCCTCCGACGCCATCTTGGCCGTCCCCTCACCTCCTCCCCGTGCGCAATTCTCGCGAGACCCGGGGCTCCACCACTTGCCCGCGGCCGGCAAATCTCGCGAGAGTTCCCCGCCGCCGTTGCCATGGTTACACGGCGGGTGGGAGTCATGGCCTCAGCGCCCGACCTTGGGCCCGGCCCAAAATCCTCTTTTTCCCGTAGGATCCGGCCCAAAACGCCGTTTGCCCCGTAGGGTCCGGCCCGGCCCGGCCTCGGCTCGTCCTGGGCACCATCTTTGCGTCCAGAGCTCCCGCTGTGTCCTTGTTAGCCCTCGACTCCCTCAAGCTATGGCAGCATTCCCATCTCCTCGCATGTCCCCGCGTTGGGCCCGCAGTGGCCGCCCCGCTGCCCTCAGCGCTCTCGCCTCAGCCGTGGTAAGAACCCAGCTGTGCTGCAGGACAAAGTCTCTCACTGCAGGGTTGGGGACATCCACTGGGCACATTCCAGTGTAAGTTTTTCCTGGCAGACATCCTGCATCACCTCAACATGAGGAACACTTTTATGCTGAGGGTGGCATAGCACTGGAACAGCAGCCCAGGGAGGGCCGGGATTCTCCCTTTCTGGAGTCATTCCAAACGCACCTGAGATGTTTCTGTGTCACCTGCTCCAGGTGATCCTGCCTTGGCAGTGGGGTTGGACTGGGGGATCTCCAGAGGTCCTGTCCACCACCAACGATTCTGTGATCTTTGCTGTCTGGCCTCAGCTGCTCCTGAGGCCTTGAAATGAGGTCTAGGCTTGTGAAAAAACAGCTGTTGTCAATCCCAGAAATCACCTCATTTTAAGAGTAACCCAGGCCGCCTATCATCCTGTTTATTTGGGAAAAGGAGCTGAATAATGTTAGCAGGATCATTCTGTCATATTCAAGAAGTTATTCCTTACAAGAGGTTGATAATTCAAATCACAAAATCATGGGATTGTTTGGGTTGGAAGGAACCTTAAAGCCCATCCAGTGCCATCTTCCACCAGCCCAGGTTGCTCCAAGCCCCATCCAACCTGGCCTGGGACACTTCCAGGAATGGGGCAGCCACAGCTTCTCTGGGCACCCTGTGCCAGGGCCTCCCCACCCTCACAGGGAAGGATTTCTTCTCTCTCTCTCTCTCTAAATATATATATATACTTCCATATATATAGTTTTTTCCCTAATTTTAGAGGTTGTGGGAAGGGTTCCCAATTATTTATGGGATGTTGGCCCACCCTGAACTGTGCTACAGCTTTGTGGAGCCAGGAGCATAAGTGTGAATGTCTTCAAAGCTACTAATAATGAATTTATGTTGCAAATGTTATGTAGGCTGGCTGGAAGGCATTCTCTAGAAGCCTTGTGAAAAAACACAGGGTGTTTTTCAAGTACCGATGTTCCCATTCACACGGTGAGACAATTTTTAGCTGTGGTTACTTGTTTTGTTTTAAGTTCTGGCAGTTTTCTTTATCAAGGTGGAGGAGGCTCTGCTGCTTCATAAAACTGGAAGTTCTTTAATAAGTCCATTACAGACTAAGGCAACAAATAGAAGTGAAAAGTCCCTGAAGTTGGCACAATTTCATTGAGTTGTTGTTTTTGAGGTCTTCCATTTGTTGTAAAAGTGTAACTGGTCTTGATCTGGAGTAAAAATGGAAGATTTTTACCTTTAATTCATTTAGTTCGACTTCTTCACATGTCACTGATTGACCACAATTACCTTTTATTTTTAGTTAGTTATGAAATAGAAATGGCTGTTTTTAAAGCTTTTTTTTTTGAAAGGCACATGGTTAAACTGAGTCCTTGGAGGTTCAAGAGGTTTCCCTGGAGAGGGCAAATTCTTGTTCTCTGAGGGGATCTTCCTTTTCTCTTCCTCCTCCTGCAATTTGCTCAAATCAGTCTGCATTGCTGCATAGCTGGTATCCAAAATAGAACCACGCATTGAGTTACTTATAAAAATATCAACATGATCCAGCAGTTTTTTCCCTGAATGGAGACAGAAGTGTTTTCTGAAACCACTGCCCCAGTGGTGCCAGTTCCACCCTCCCATTTCCAAACAGCTCTGGAAAATATCAAGTGGGGAAAGATAACTTGAAGCCTCCAAATAATTCTTGAATTTTCATCCCCAAAATTAAATTCCTGAGGGCAGTGTTTAAAACCAACCCAGAAATGTGGTCTTCTCTTGGCAAAAACAAATGTTCAGTGCAGGCCAGTGTAGTCTCACTTCACACTTACTCATTTTCAGGCTGTGGGGCTCTCTGGAAAGCCCTGTTTTTTGGGATGAAGGAAGCAGTGGTGAGCGAGGTGCTTTGTAAAGGGTCGTATTGCTGTGTCTCAGTGTATCCTGACAACCTCACCTCAGAACCTGGTGCATTAAACCCTTTCCAAGGGGATGGAATAGTTCAGGATAATTGTTTTGAACGTTCCGCTTTCTCTGGAGAAATCACTCTACTGCTTTTAAATCCCACAGTCACTGAGTGATCAGAGGGGGCTCTGGAAAATGTTATCCATTAAGGATCTAGAGCTCATTCTCTGCACCCCTTCCCACCCCAGGGAAAAATCAAGGCAGGAGGGAATATGTCCAAAGACAGGCTTTTCTCTCCATTGCTATAGTTATTTGGCAATTAGACCCTTGCAGCACAATGTTGAGTATTTATTGTTGTGTGACTCCAAGGTGATGTTTAGAACATGCAGTTTTGAAAAACCTTCCTTGCATTTTACAGCCCAGCATGTGCTGTCCCAGGGTTCCTTCCCTCCCTTCTCCCCTCACACTTCCTTCTCCTTTCTTTCCAGTAAATAAATATATAAAAGAATGGAGGAGGCTGAAATGAAACCAGAAAGCTTCAAAATAGTTGCTGTATTTCTCTGATGGAATTAAACTTTTAGTACACTCAGAGCTTGTAGCATCAGTTTTCTTAATGTATACCTGGCTTGAGTTGTGTATGGAATTAGGAAGATTCCTCACAGACTAGGAGTTACATATGGGTTAGGTTTTCAGCAGATGGCCATCAGACAACCCAGAGGCAGGACTGGGAATCTCAGACGAATAAGTATAACTATTTTTCTTCAAAACTGCTCTTTCCTTGGTGTGCAGTGGAAGAAGCATGGCCAGTGCTGTGTCCAGTTCTGAGCCTCTCGCTTCAAGAAGGACGTGGAGGGGCTGGAGCGTGTGCAGGGAAGGGAAGGGAGCTGGGAAGGGGCTGGAGCAGCAGGAGCAGCTGNAGGGTGGTCAGGCACTGGAAGGGGCTGCCCAGGGAAGTTTGGAGTCCCCACCCTGGAGGTGCCTAAGGAAGGCCTGGCTGTGGCACTCAGTGCTCTGGGCCTGGGGGACAAGGTGGGGATGGGGCACAGGGGGGACTCAATGATCGTGGAGGTTTTTTCCAACCTTAATGATTCTGTGATTCCATACTTCCATGTGAAGAAGAGGAACTCCTGTGGAGCTGCACCAGCCAGAGTTCAACCCCTTTTCAACAGAACGGAGTTTTTTGAACCGTTAGTGCTGGTTGTGTGTCATGCAGGACAGGATGGCTCACCCTCACCCCAACAGATTTTGTTTTAAACTTCCTAGCAAGTTTCTTTAAATCTTGAACCTTCCCTAGGCTGAGTGTATCACCTCTCATTCTGTTTTTGCAAAGAATCCTATAGCATCCCTCCTCTCATTTTTCCCATGGGATATTAATATGTTCTTGCTCTCCTCTTACACAAAGGATACACACGTAACTTCTCCTATAGTTTTAAACAACATGAATCACCTCCTTGCCCACATTTATTATTTATTTTTCTGCTAAGATCTGCATAGGAAGGCAGCAGAGTAGGAGTTATCTGCTTGAAATGGTTGGCACAGCCTTGGTGTGGGCCCCACTTGCTTTCTGTACTTCCAGAACTCTTTTTTCATGTTCCAGAGAGCTCAGACGGGGGCAGGAACGTCCAGCTCTCGGACTCCATGCTAGTGTGTTGGATTTTAACTCCCAGACACAAGGCACATTCACCAGCAGGCACTGATGCCTCGTTTTCTCTTTGAAACCTTTCAGCTACCCAAGCAACAACAACAAAAAGTTTAAGCGTGAAGTCTGAGGAAAAAGAAACCCCTCCTCAGCAGGACTTTGCCCTGAAACGGGAAAGGTGCCAGAGACTCCATTAAGTCTCCTCTTCTATCCTTATTGATTTTATGTGGTTGGCAGTTGGATCCTGTGGGGATGAACAATAGTCTGAAGGCTGAGTTGACTTACAGGAGGGACAGCTTGTGATGCAGTGAAACACCACTCGGGCTTTTCATGGTGATCAGATTCCCATTAATTAGCACATTTTGTGTCTGTGCTGATGTATTTCCATGCCACTTTTGTTGGATTCAGTGGGTGGTGCTGGTTCCAGCTGTCAGGTATGGCTGGTTGAGGCAGAAATTGGAAAAATGGAACAAGATGTGTCACAGCTCATTGTACTAATTCTGCTTTCTGCTGCTTTAGCTGTGAAAATGAAGCTTGCCCCCAAAACCTCTGGAGGAAAGCACTTGCATGGAAACACTGACCTGAGTTTTTGCTCATTCATAAATTCCAGGCAAAAGCACTGCTGGGACATTTCTTGTCTTTATTTGTGGTGTACTATTTTGTGATAATTTTTTAGATTAGTAGACACAGAAAAACTCCTTGAGTGCTGTATTAATGAGGCTTTCTAATGAATAAACCATGAAAAAGTGCTATTTTTCAGCCTTCAAGCATGTTTTTCCATTCGTCTGTGTCTCTGGCTAATTCTATACAGATTCTAACCAGTGAACCGTGACTATTGTATTAAGAAAGAATCCAGGCCCTTACAAATTCTTTTGGCTGGTATATTAGCAGGCTTCAAGTGGAGTGCAACGTGTCAAGGAAACAGTAAGGAAATAGAAAGTTTTGTTTCCTTCTGGTGTATTTAATCAGCTTCTCCTTGATTCTTTTTTAATGACAGATATTGCTACAGTTAATGACCAAGTTTGACAGAATGTTCTCAATACTCTTTGCTCAGGCTGAAGACATTTGTGAAAGCTCTTGTCTGTTAAGATTTCTGTGCTGAAAATATAAAGTTAAAGGAGAAGTTGCAAGCAGAGAAATAAACAGCATCCCAGGAAATGCAGCTAAGTGGGATGCGCTGGAAAACTTGGGATCCCAGGAGTCCTGCAGTGCATGGACATCTTGGGTGCTGATGGAGTGGAAAAAGTCGGGTTTAACATTCTTAGTGCAGGGATGGGAATGCCTCAAACCTCACACTAAATGGGCAATATGTTGGTTTTCATTAAACATGTTGGATTTACTCATCAGTTCCTGCAAGAAATGGGGGAACTCTTAAAACCTTCATATTCCAAGGGTACACTCAACAAAGCTGCTTTGGAATCTGAATAGGAGACTTTTTTTATTGTTGTGTGCTATTTTGACACTGTGTACAAAGATCTCCATAGTGAGAACTATCTGTGGCTTGAACACAGAATTCCAGGACGTTGTGTAGTGTTGTAGGTATCTTTTTCCTATATTAGTTTCCAAGAAACGCTCAGTTTTCAGCCTCAAATCAAGTGATGCTGCTGGTTTACTGACTCTGACTAATAAAACCCAGCAAGCTAAACTTTACCGTTGCTGGAAGACTCTTGCAGCAGTAAATTCAATTTATGAGAACTCCTAATAAAAGTTTACATATCTTTCAAGTGCTGTGAAAGAAAACGGGCAGTGTGACTTAAAAAAAAAGGCTTACGACTTTTTTTATTAAAAAAGTGACTAGTTAGTGAAGCATAAAGGTTTTCTCTAGGATCTTGTTCCTGAGCACGTTCTCACAGTCCCCCTTGGTCCTGGAGAAATGCTGGAATAAACAAAATAAATAGCATTTCACCATCCATGCCGGGGGATAAAATAAAAACCACAGTGTGCTGGACCACAAATGCTTCAGGAAGTTCTGGCTGAACGTGAAAAGTACTTTGTAATGCTAATAAGTGTTTATCCTTTTGCTTCCTCGAGTGTAATCAAATGTACAGGGAAAGCACATGGATTTTAGAGCTGCTGATTGCAGGATCAAAAGCCTTGTTATTAATTGCACATGAATCCGATGTTGTTGGGCCGTTAAGCCATCAAGTGACATCATTGTTTGCTTCCTTTGTTTACAGGCCCTCATTTTACAGAGGGGTGATGCCTGACACGAAGCCTTTCGAGCCCTTTGTCCTGTTTAGGTGGGTGATTCCATGCCAGGAGGTTTGGGAAATGCCTGAGGCACAGGTAATGCCACCTCACAGCACTGGGATTTATGGAATATCCCTGAATTTGCTGTATTTGGTGCCAACCCCTCCACAAATCCTGGCAGAAGGCAAGATGGTAGGGACATCCATGGATTTTCTGCCTGCTGGGATCCATTCCACACTCCAAACTGGAGCCCGCTGGGGAGAGTCCTACATCTTAATAAACACACAACCAAAATTCCCTGAAGCCTGTCCTGCTGCAAACAAGCAAAGCAAGCAGCTGGTCCTAATTTGAAAAAAGATGTGACATCAGTTTCAGAAGGAATCTGCAGATCTTCTTGATGCAGATATTTTTTTTGAAAACAAAAAGCAGCTGTTTATTCTTCTTTATACCTATTAGCAGGAAAACAAAATCCAGGACGCTTGTATGTATTCCACAAAGAAAAACATCCTCTTTGCCTTGACATTCATTTGGATCTCATATTTTTTAAAATATACTGGGCTGCCTAATTCTGCTCCTGCTCTGCCTCTTCAACAAGCAAATAGGATCTGTTTCTCTTCAAAACTAAAAGTTACTACAAGTAGAGTTGTCATTGAATACTTTGCATGAGTTTTGTGATAAAAATACAGAAGTTTAGAAGGGCACTGTCAGATTTAGCAATTCTGGCTTCCCAGTTCCAAGGAAGACACATGTTAGATGTGTGGAGCCCTGGAAAATGAATTAATGATTTGCCCTGTGTAATGAACAGGTTTGCTTTTCTTAATTCCTGCTGGGAGGCAGCTCTGAGGGAACATAAGGACTGGATGAGGATCTGGGGATTGCAAAACAGGAGCCACTTGGGATTGCTGCATCTTACAAACTGGGGTTTAGGAGGTTAGACTGAGGAGTAGGGGCAAAGAATGCAGGTGCTTGAGCCTTCTGAGGTCATGTGGCTGCTCCACTAGACATAACAAGGTCATCTCCCACCTCTGGGTTTATTTGGTAGTGGTTATTGATGGAGTTTGATGTGGTGTTGTGTTTCTGTGAAGCAATACAGCTCCTGTTTATCCTGAGATCATTCTCCTGTTTTCTCTCCTTCGCGGGTTCATTTTGTTCCTGCACTGAGACCACCAGTGAGAGCTGCTGGGTCTGCATGTGGTCATTCAAAGTCATGTTTTACAGTTCTGTCTCAGGCTGTTGTAACTGGATCCATGTCCAAGCAGTTCCCTGCCCTGCAAACTGGGGGTTGTCCTTTTCAAATGGAAAGCTGTGGTTGGTTTGGCCCATTAAGTTAAGGAGCTGTTATCTCCTACAAGGTCCTGTTTGGTATCTGATAGAATTGAGCCACAAACACCTGTCTGAGTCCATCTTGGTCACGTCCTGTGGGGAGGATGTGCCACAGTGTCATCTCCCAAGGGAAAAGCCAAGTGTGATTCCTGGTGTCAGCATTTCCAGCTTCTACAGAAAACCAAGGGAAGTAAACGGAATAATGGAAGGGCTTTTGCCTCACCACACCCAAGTGTGCAGTGCAGAGAGCACCAGTGGAGGGTTCTTGGGGTCCTGGCACCAAAACTGTGGTGAAACACTAGTGGAATTGTTCCAAAAAAGCTGGAGAGGAAGGCGTTGCATAACAAATCTGGTGCTTTCCTGGGGTAACTGGCTGTGTTGTAGCTGTGACACTCCCAGGTCCACACTGAGTGCAAGTCAGGAGTCTGGAGTCAGGATGTCTTACCTGAGATCACTGAAATGGGAATTAGGCCAGTAGTGGAAAAAAATGTTTATTGTGGGACAGCTTGAGCAAAGTAGAAATGGTTTATCTGCTCATATACCCCGACTGCTGTCTCGTGTTTGGGATCCTGCTCCAGGTTGGACCAGATGACCTACAGATGTCTCTTCCAACTGTAAATATTCTGTGATTCTGTGATCCCTATTGCAGCTGCCCGAGCGCTGAGGGCATCAACCCATGTTAGCATCTGCCCAGCTTCCGGCAGCCACCTGCTTGCTGAGCTTCCAGAGAACGCTGAACACTTCCTTTTCAAACTAATTATCCCTGGCCTTAAGCAGCCGGAGGCTGATTGTTTTTCCGTGTCACTTCAGAGCTGGCGGATGCGTTACAGGCACCACCAGCAGTGATGTGTGAAGTCCAGTTTACCTCTGTAAGGCCCACTTCTCAGCGCTGGTGCGGCTTCTACGCGTTGCTACGGGGCTGGTGTGAGCCTTCCCTTAGCGCTCAGGGGCGTCTCAGTGCTTCAACGCACTGCAGGTTTCGCTGCGCGGAGGCTCCGGCGGCGACTGACGGCACCAGACCCCACCCCGCCCCGCCTCTGATTGGCCGCCTGTCGCACC
>VYXB01003511.1:462942-549059 GCA_013397135.1 Pachyramphus minor | reverse complement strand
CCGCTCCACCGCTGCCCGGTCATTGTCCGGTCCCTGCGCCCCGTCCTGGGCGGTATTTCCTGAGGGAAGGCTGTGGAATCTCGGCGGGAGTGGTTCCGCTTTGGCAGCGGGTGGTACCGCCCGGGCTATTGCTGGGCCCATCCGCTGTTGCTGCTGTGCTTAAATCCAAGTTCTTTTCCCTCGTCGGGAAGCGGGATTGGTGTTTGCTGTGCTGGGAGCTCATGGAAGCTGTGAAATACCGGAAAGCCAAGCGCAGCCGGAGCAGGGGGTGCTGCAGCCTTGGCTGCTTCTCCACGGGGCTCAGAACTTTCTTTCTGCACGAGAACCTCCAGTTTCCTCAGCCATGTGGAATAATCTCCGTCCTGCCGTGTGTTTCCTGAATGGATTAGCCCAGGGCACACACCTTTGAATTTGGTGCTGTGTGGAGGGAGCAGGTTCCATCAGCTCCGAGCCAGGGCAGGGGTAAAATGGGAGCTGCCCAGACCCTTCTCTGCATTGGTGGACAGGGGCTTTTCCACAGCCTCCTCATGAATGAAATCACTTGTAGGAAATCACATCACCTTATGCTGTGTAGGAATTTATAATTCAGGTTTTGCAGCATAACCATTTCAGAATGTTCAAATGTATTTAGCTTATAGAAGAACAACCCTGAGCCTAGCAATACAAATGGTGATAACCAAACAAGTGTAATCCTTGACTTCTTACTTTCAACCATAAGAATTTCAAAGGTAGTGCTGTGTGTTTTTTACCACCTCTGTCACGTAGTATAAAGACCTTTAGTGTCAGGTGAAAGGTGAAGAAGAGTGGAGATCAAAGTTCTGCTCCTCTCATTGGTTCAGGTGCTGTACCCGACTTCTGACAGAAGGGAGCATCTTATTGCAGTTGTGTAGCTTATTTTAACATACTGAAATCTCTAAGTGTGAGACCTGACTGTGGAATTTGAAATTGGGACTCCAGCTATCCTGACTTCTGCCATGGCAAAATTCCTCACGGGCAAGGAAAACAAGGAGGCCTCAAGTAAAATGAGAGTGCTGGTACTGACTTCCTTAAGAGGATATAAAAACCTGCAGTCAGGGTTTCAGTGTAACTGTGCCAGTCTTTTGAAAGAAGTAGAGCACAAATCCTTTGGAAATTTTCTGAGTGTTAAAAGCTTATGTTGCCTTCTGATATTTTCCTGTTTAGTAATGGAGATCATGGTAGGGAAACTTGATCAGAACTTCCAACAGGATGTGGTGCTTTCCAGTATTGAGTGGACTTCAGGGAAGAACCTGCAGCTTCCAGTTTCAACTCAAGTGCAAACCCAGACTTTAGGGTGCTTCCAGGATCTCTAATTTTAGTAGTTTGAGACTAGGATACAGAAATGGATCATTAAAATGATGACATGGCCCTTTTATTGCAGAGAACAGCTGGGAGCAGCTGGTGTGGTGCAGCATATTGGGTCAAACACCTTCTTGGTACCACAGGGTTACCAATATCTGTGCGCAGCAGAGATGGCAACCTTTATTTCAAGTTCCTGCTTCTGGGGAGCTGAAGGGAGAACTTGGAACTGTGTCTACATTTCAGTCAGATGTCAGTGAAACAGGGCAGGGCAGCACATGAAGCTTGAAAACTGCCTGGGTGGATGTGTCTCCTGAGCTAAGAATAAACAAAATGCACTGCCCAGGGAAAGCAGGACCTGGGAGAGTGGATCTGCTGAGATTTCTGGAATTGTGGGCTATGAATGGCTGGAATCCAGTTACTCTTTGTAAAAAATAAACCCCTTTTTCCAGGGTTTCATAAACTGGTCTGATCATGTTAGCAGGGATTTCTTCTGCTATGCAACTGTTGAGGAAAAAGGGGGACAATTTTAGGAAAAGTTATGATTCAATCAACCACAAAGTTAGTCTGTCTTGTGTAGTGCTGGCATCATCCTGGTAGGATTTGTGAGGCAGCTGAGAAGTGCAGAGACACGGCCCAGGGTGTGTGATGTGACAGTGACACCCAGCACACAAACGTCAGGGGCTGCTCACAGTCACTCAGTATTTCAGGGAAGGGGTTGTTTGTCTGGAATCTGAGCCCATCTCTAACCTGTCTGTGTCCCTTTTGACACCTCCCATGTGTGAGAGCTCAGGGGATGTTTTCAGTGTCCACAGCAAGTCCTTTGCACCTTGTGCCTTCTAAGAAACATGAACTTCAGCTGTTCTGTGGAGTCTGTTTAATTAGCCAAGCCAAGAGTGTGACCTTAGCTAAATATTATCCTAAACGGCAAATTCCCAAAATAGTCCGGTCAGAGGATATCACAGGGATAGGGAATACTGCCATTGCACTGATGCTTATCTTGTGCTTTGGTAGGGAAGGAAAAGCGTGTACAAGCTGAAGTTGTTCAAACAGGATTTCCGCATATGGTAAATATATGTGCTGATGTGGGACTAGTTGACATCTGGGAGTGAAACAAAATGAAAGTGCAGCTCAGCTCTTTTGAATGCCTTTTTTTAGTCTTTATTACTGTAGTTGAGTTGAGAAATTACTTTCTTTGGGAAGGAGACATTGCTGCCCTATTCAGTTTCTGCTTCCACAGCTGTCAGTTTTGCTTTCCTTCTATCCCTTGACTTCCCTGTGTGAAGGATGGCTGGGGAACTCAGGGTTGCACATCATCATGCAGTGCTCCCCAGTGCTCTGTACTGGGCCAGTTTGGCCTTGATGGATCATTGAATCCCAGAATGCTTTGGGTTGGAAGGGACCTTAAAACCCATCCAGTCCCACCCCCTGCCATGGACAGGGACACCTTCCACCAGCCCAGGTTGCTTCAAGCCCCATCCAACCTGGCCTTGGACACTTCCAGGGATGGGGCAGCCACAGCTTCTCTGGGCAACCTGTGCCAGGGCCTCACCCCCTCCTAGGGAAGGATTTCTTCCCAGTATCCCATCCAACCCTATTCTCTGTCAGTGGGAAGCCATTCCCCCTTTTCCTGTCACTCCAGGCCCTTGTAAACTGTCTCCATCTTTCCTGTCAGCTCCTTCAGGTACTCAAAGTCCACAGTGAAGTCACCCCAAAGTCCTAAAACTCAAATCTATACCCAGATGGTCTATAATAATTTAGATAAGAAATAAATAAAGACTGCAAACTTGTTGTGCAGTGCCAGTGCTTGTGTTTATTCTCCTGTTTGCCCTTTTGGGGGGGAGGGGGATATTTGGTCAAGTCCAAAGAGCTTGTTACTCCACTAAGTAAAGTTGCAGAGAAGCATTTTGTTGGGATTTCCCCCCTTGAGCTGGTGCAGACTGCTGTAGAGCTTCCTGAAAGCAAAATACAGCAGTATTGTCAGTGCCTGCTGAAGAGAGCAGTTTTGCTGGAGAAGTGAGGGTGCCTGTACAGGCAGCATGAGCTGGACTTTAGGGCTGTGGAATCACGGAATAGTTTGGGTTGGAAGGACCTTAAAGGGCCCTGTAGTCCAACCCCCTCCATGGGCAGTACACCTTCCACTAGAGCAAGTTGTTCACAGCTCCATCCATGCTAAGCCCTGTTTTTGCACCCTGCTTTAATTCAGTGTGGTTTAAGGATTTTTTTTTTCAGGCAAAGGAGATGATTACAGGAGTAGAAGATACTCAAAATTATGTTGATCTTCTGTTTTTAGTGTTTTTTTTTTTTAATTCAATCACTTTATAGAGTGATTTATAAAGGACATGAAATTTTCTGCTTTCCCACTGAGACATGCAAGGAGTCCTGAAGAGTTTAAAAACCTTCATCTATATAAATCTTTGTCTCTCTCCTTAATGCACAAGGTCCAAAGCATGTTTACCCTTCAGTTTTTCCTAATCCTTTGCCACTTCTGGAATAAGGGTGAAAAAAGTTTCACTTAAAAACATAGGATTTCAAATTTTAGTGTCTTTAACTGCTGAGGTTTCATCCTTGAAGGAGCAATTAAAACGTCTGACCAGTATAAGCTTTTCCCAAGCTTCCTGCTCTCTCTAGCTGGGCTTTACCCCACATTTTGTTTTCTGAATGGTTGTGTTAACTAGAACACAAAGATCAAGAATTCCGGGCAGTGCAGTGGAGGTGTGGCCACTTTAAACCTGAGTATAAACTATTTTTTTTCTTCATCTTTTCTGTGATGCCTTCTTACTTATTTAATAGTCCTTGACTGAGGGGTTCATATCGACTTTAATGTGAGAATTGATCAAATGCTCTGTGTAGATACCTGGCTGAGAGCTGTAACTGAACCACTGGAGAGTGTTAAGCTGTTGTGACTTGAGCTTCTATAATTCAGGGTTCCTGTCGCCTGGACCTTGTCTAGTGGCCAGAATTCACTTATTAATCCTGATTGCCTCCAAACAGATTGTCTTGGGAGGTGGTAGATGAGGCACAGATGAGCTTTTGAGACTTCCTTTGTGGGGCACAAGGGGGAATGTGGGTTGAGTAAGTTTTAAAGATGTTTCCCTGTTAGTTCAGCTGAGGGAATTTATCATGGAGAGAAAACATGGTGTACTGGAGGCAGGGCTTTGCTTGTTCTCTAATTAAAATACAATTTCCCAGAGCAGGTGCTGGCTGAGTAGTGCCAGATGTAGTGGAATCCTTTCCTTCTCCTGAATTTTTAGGTACAACCAAGCTTTGAGTAAGGAACTGAAAACAGGATCTATTCCTTGTTTGTGGCCCAAATAGGCTTCTATTTAGAATGACTTCAGTTGCATTAGGTAATACCTTGTGCTGTGTTTCCTGGGGTGGTGACCTGAGACTTGGCATCAACCAGGAGATTCATTTCCTTGTGTTATCTGGTGCTGGTGTTTTGCCCTCCCTCCCTTTTCAAGGCTTTGGAAGGAAATACTCAGCTTGCTTTGAGCTTGTGTTCCTTGTGCTGCACCTTCAAGTTGGGTTGAAGAATTGGGGAATGGATACAGGTACTTGACTTATCTGGCTGCTCTGCTCATAAATTATCTGCTTTGTTCTTGCTCTATACAAATTAAACCTTATATTTCATCAGTGTGCCTGTGTTATTTTCAGTGCAGGGTTGGTTTAGGAGTCCTGACTCTGGGTTTAAACCCTTGGGACAGGACTCCAGGTGTTTGTAGCTGTGCTGCAGAGGTTGTCCTTACCGGGGCCCTGTCCCTGAGTCTGAGGAGAATGTGTTCCATGACTTTTTGTTGCAGGAAGTGCAGCTGAGTTCTTTCCTGGTGCATTGACTTGGAATGTCAATCACGTCCTTGTTGCAGAGTGGGAGGGATAGCAGCCTGGGTGAAAGCGGAACTCAAGATCTCACAATTTTAGCAGCATCAGCTGAAACAAGACTGAAAACAGCACTTAAGAGGATTTTGTGTGGAAGGAAAAAGGGTTGACACTGCACTGAAGACAGAAGCTTAGTGGTTGCCTAAAGCCACCATTCTTTCAGAGAATTTTGTTTGCATTTCTTCAGGTGATCCTTTCTGGCTTTTCCATTAGACAAACTGCTGAGTTTGAAAGTGATGTCCTGTTACCTGCCTTCCCTGGTCATTTTTGCTTTGGCAAAGATCAGGATTTAAAAGCTTCTGCCTGCCCAGATGGTGGGGTCTGGCTGTGAGCCTGGGCTGCAACCTGAGACAGGCTCCAGAAACAAGAGGTGGGGCTTTTGGTGCATTAATTCAAAGGAGGAGAGAGCCATGAAATGGAAGAATGAGGTAAAATATCAGTTGTGTTGTGCTGACCACAGAAGTTAAAGCTGTATTTAGCCACTGAGTGCTGTCACCTTGCACATTTAGGGGTCATAACAGAGAGGTTTGGGTGTAATATGGGTTTAGCATTGACAGTGCTCCACTGGATGGTCAAACACAGCTTCAGCAGCCATGAGTCCGGGCAGGGCTATTCCAGAGCTTGATGAGGTGAAAAACTGGACAAATGGAATAACTATTAACTTCACATTAGAGTGAAGGAGGAATCTGACATGGGTTGAATGTGGCACGTACCAGGTGAAGCTCTGCTCATGCAGAAACCATCTCTAGTGCTTGAATTCGTTAGAAGTTTTGCAGAATTATCTGTGGTGTTGGATCCCACACTGCCTGCCTGCAGGTACAGTTGAGGGCAGGTTAGCAGTGGCAAGGAAAGCATGGAAAGACTTCAAGAATAGACAAGTCTGGGAATTATGTCAAGGGAAGGCATTCTGGGAAGCATGAATATGTTGTTAACTGGAGGTGTGGTCTTCCTATGGCCTGTGTATATGTAAAACTATGAGCTTCCTAGTTTAAAACATGGATTCCTGGGCCAAAACTGGACTGTTGGGAGCTTTGCAGGACAGTCAGCTAGGTGCTTGGTGCAAGACCCAGGCAAAAGGCATATTAACCTACTTTTTTGACCTTTTGGGTAATGGGAGAATGCTCAGGACGAGGCTGCTGAGAGATCCCCTGTGCCTCCTCCCTAGGCATCCGGTTACTTGCCAGAGCAATCTCATGAATTTACAACCCTGGCTACCAGCCTCCAGGACAGCAAAGTGCTGAGTTTGCATGAAGAGCCGGGCAGCTGCAGCTCTGAGAGGCTGGGACACAGCACCATCCTGAGTTTGGGCTGTTCAGTGTGTGTTAGTTGTGCTGTCATGAGCGTGTGATGTTTGCTGTCACCTTGGTAATACAGCAGGTGCCCCCTTCTGCTCTAACGATGTGCCTTTTCTCAATTTTTTTGGATGTAATTCCTCATAGAACAAAATTTAAGTTGCAGTTGACTGGAAGGAGAACCTGGATCTGTCAGGCTGGGACCAACTTGCTGAACTTGGCTGTTTCTGCAAGAAAAACCTTCTCCATTTCACTTGAGCAATTCCGAAACTTTTGTGACCAGGCTGATTGGAACATGAGCCAAGAATAAAAGAACATTTTGAAAAGGTCGTTGAGCATTAACAGGATTAAAAGAAAGCATCGCAAACGACATGTTTGCAGATGGCCAGGATGGCAAATGGCAGCATTGAATCTCAAGAGCTGCTGTATTTATAGTAATTGTGGTTTCAATTTAAAAAATACAATAATTGCCCTCTGTAAAAATTAAGCAGACCTTCCTTAGGGATAGATTTGGGTGGCTCCTCAGGAATATCTGAATGGAAGGCAGGAAGACGGTGTAAAAACCAGGTCATCAGACTAGTGAACCAACAGATCTGTGCTGCATGGGCTGATTTCAGAGCCTGAACTAACCCACTGTGTAGGTTTGCAGAGGAAGAATGAAGTAATGGAGTGGGAGGATGGGAATGAGAAATCATGAATTAGTAATTTGGGATCCACCTGCAGGGTTGAAGCTCAGAGCTGGCCAGAGGGATCATGCAGGGGTAGGTTGCATTGGAGCTTTTCCAGGGTCAGGAAGAGGATGCTGAGAGGATTTCCTGTGCATGGGCACAGATGTGCTGCATGCTGTGAGTCAGGGTGAGCAGGCAGGGGGAAGGACGTGGGCAGGAGGTGGGCACGCAGTTCTTAGAAAGCAAGACTTAACTGCACAACCTCTTCAGATGTGCCAAAGACTTTGTGAAGCTGCAGAAAATGGCTGAAGTACAGTGTTGAATCCAGTCACAAGGAAATATTGAGAGGCACCTGAAGTTCCTGATGCATTAGGTATTACTGAGTGGTTTCACTGCCAGTAAAGCTCCTGTGGGTATCTGTCTTTCGGGGTATGTGCACACTTAGCACCTCTCCTGGTAGTGAAACCCTTTGCAGATGTTGCAGCTTCCTCATGAAGTGTTTGCAAAACTGGGACAAGGTCTTGTCTCAGTGCTGTGCTCTAACAGATTATTTCCATTTTGTTTAGGTAAGATTTTTCTATCTGTAGTTAGATCTAACAAAATGTTATTTTGCATTAAAACCAGACTTAAAATGGGGAAAAAAATCCTGTTGTGCAGTAACATCTGTCTAATTAAACCTTATTAGCAAAGTTGGTCAGTTCTACAGTCAACTTGAGTGTTTCAATCCCATTTCTCAAAAGTTAGAGATGTTTTTGGCAATCTGTGCAACTTTCCTCTGCAGCCTCCACCTTCTTCTTTCATGTGGGGCTAACATTGCATAGTCACTCCCTGCCACAATGTATTGGGAAATTACTTTTTGCAAACTTCACGCTTGGCACCAGATAAAAGCCCGTAAATTGCATTGTCATGTTCAGTGACAAGTTTAATAAATAAAGTATTGTTTCTGTTACCCAGAAGACAAATACTGGTGCAGAAATCATTAGTGATCCTGGCAAAAGGTCAGATGAATAGCTATTCCCAGAAATCCTTGGTGCTGGTCTATCCTGCACTTCTGTTTGTGAGTGGTGGCTCTTTTCCTTGGAGAGGTGACGGAGACTTACATTGGATTTATATAAATTAAGGTGATAAAGGGTAAATTAGTTTTGAAAGTATCAAATATGCAAAAAGGTGCCATCTGGAAATGCATCCTTGCTAGGAAGGAGGTGCCAAGGAAATGTTCATCTTTTTGTTGTGTGCTTTGTAGATGTGTTATCAGGAACTTCATCAAGGTAAAGAGTAGCTACAAGGAGTGTAAACCACCTGCAGAACGTACTTCTGGAGCTGCTAGATTCTCACTTCTCAAGCAATTAGGGAATCACAGGCAAGTGCCCTGCTCCAGACTGTAGTTTCTTTTCCATAGATGTAAAATGTTTTGACAAGTTGTTCCATGAGATTAAGCTGCAGGCAGCTCTGGGTTATTTAGAAGCTCATGGATGGAAATGCCTTCAGTGTGTTATAACTACTTGATAATTGTGTTAGAGCTGAGTTGGGATGTTGGGTAATGTGCTGTGGACAGACAACAGTGCTGGTCTGGTTTGGAGGTAGGAATGAGGGAGGGAAGTCAGATCCAACATCTGATTGAAAGGATGCTTGGAAGAACGGCCTCAAGGTAAAGCACAAACAAGGATCTGGCAAACACTGATCATTGAGCTTGTCTGGAGGAGAAGATCTCTGGTATCTGCTACTAGAAGCTCATTCCTACTCCTTTAATCTGTCCAGGCCTTGCCATAGTTGTGCTGTCAACCTGAAATGGTGAGAAGTATCCAGTGTCAGCAGCTGGTGCCAGGGAAAGTTAAACTGCCTCACTTGCTCTCCTTCCCAGAGATTATTTTAGTTCCCCTGTGTGAGGTTTCAGAGCAGATGTGGGAGTTCCTCATTCCTGGAGAACCTCTTTAAAGAAGAGATGCCTGATGAGCTCTTGTCTGTCTGAAGTTTGTGTGTTACTCTCTGGAGCAATGTGGAGCAAAAGCTCTTTAGAGGAGACCCGTCATTTTTTGGCAGGCATGCAGGTGCATTTGCAGTGTGTACAACTGGCTTGAATTTAGAAAACAAGCTGTAAAAGTGTTTTCAGTCATTACCTGGGTCTGGTGCCGCTGTGTGCTCAGCTGTATTAAAAAGTTATTTCAGAGCAGAATGAAACAAATAATGTTGTGCAGGAGAACATCTCCGAGGAGGATTCGCTGACTCAGAAGCTGTGACATGGCTTGTACAATTGCTCTGTAAATAAGTACAGATTATGGGGGAGCTGGGAGAGACAGTACAGCAGCTTCTGCTAAAGCCTTCCGCTCCATCACTTCTTGCTTTTATTTTAATCTGTAATCCTTCTCACTTGATATTTGTGGAACGAGCAGCGTCACCAAGTGGGCTGTTTGGTCTTGACTGCTGCAAATTGGGCTGTGTGTTACTGAACACACAACGTGGTCAGAAGTGTCTGAGATAATAAAAGCCACTGGATCCCATTCCAACCAAAAAAGACAAAGGTAAAAGTAACTCAACAGAAGGAGGATGAAGTCTCATCAGTGTCTTGTTCTTTTAATAATCTTTGACCTTTTATGACTGTCTGTCTTCAGGTTTTATTGCCTTTGATTGGTTCTTAAGTGTGCAATTGCTTTTTCACCCCCCAGCACACCTTGCTGTCACAGAGCCCTGATTTATGAGTCCATTACAAATGGGTTTAGATAGGATCTGCCAGAGGAGGGTTAATAGTCAAGGGAAAACAAATGTAGAAAACCAGATTGCAAGGAAAACGTGCAGCTGATGGAAACGTCACAAGTGCAGAACTTCCCTGGGGTTTCCTAGGTCAGACAGTTATTCCCCTTCCCATCTCACATCCTAAAAAGAGAATGCTGACAGCTGAGAAGGGAACCCTGCAACTTAACATACTAGTGTACTTTTTATTACCCAAGGGTTACAATAATTCAATCCTTTGCTACAGCTTTAAGCAGTAATATTATCTTATTGTGTAGTTGGAAAAGGGAGTCTTCTGCCTTTGGAGCTCTGGAGGTTGGCAGCGATTAAAATGACAAGCAGGAGGGGAAGCTGGGTATATGTTTCAGTTAAAAAAACTTAGTGTTGTAGTACCACGAAGCTGAAAAATCAGTGAGACATTGCTGTTCGGAGAACTGACAGCACATAATATGATTTACAATCTGGGGTATGTCTGCAGCGTGAAAGGAAGGAAAGAGAGGCATTGCTGGTTGTGTACTTCTGGCCCGGAGTTAATGTAGGAAAATACTTTGCCTGTTAGCTGACCACTGAGCACAGTGATCTGATATGTGATTGCTCCAAATTGCATCAAATTGAGCACATGTTCTAATTGTGATGTCTCTTCAGGTTTTTATTTTATGTTCTCTGAACATTGAGATGCCACCTTGTATTTTAAACTTGGATAACTAACCCTTCAAGTGCCAGCCTTGAGAAAAACTTGTGCATGAAGCATCTCAAAAACCTTTGTTATATCTGTTACATCAGGTGTGTGGTCTTTTCACCCTAATCTTAATTACTGCAGTAATTTTTAGGTCACCCAGTTGTTCTCAGTTTGCATCACCAACGGAAAAGGGTGTTGGTAGCACATTCATGCCTGGAGTAGAAGTGTTGTATTGGGTTTGCTGGTGGAAAAGATTTGGTGGTCCAAGTGGCTTATCTCCCGGAAAAGGTTAAACTGGGAGAAGCTGCCACTGCTGTAGCACTGAGCTACCTCAGCTCAGGAATTACCTCTGAGTAAAATTAATACAGAAACACAACACAGACGTGAAACTAGCCTGTGTTTCATTTTGAAGACACTGCCCAACTCTGTTTATGCTCAGCAATAATACAGTCAAATGAGCAGGATCCATCCCAACAAAGGTGTGAAGGCCAGGGAATTAAATCCACAGGGCTTTGTGATAAATGGGAGCAAATTCCTGCTGTCTGGAAGGCTGGGAGCTTTAACTGAAGTCTTGAATTGGAAAGGCTTCGAAATCGGGAGAACTGCAGGTTTGAACACTCTGAAAATATGGAATGTAAGTTAAGTCAGGGAACTGACAACGAAGAGCTGTCAAAACCTGGGAATAAAGCCTGTGAATTTCTCCATGTGTGTACAGTGAAATGCCTCTGTAAAGATATCATTTAAAAGTGCAAAATACTCGTAGTAACTCATCAGAGTGCTGGTGTCTGTTGAAAAGAGTAAACAAGTGTCACTTGTGTGAGGTGTTACTGGTTCTGCCAGCGATGCTGGTGCCAGAAGGGCTCTAGATGTGTATCTGGGGGTGTGAGAACTTTATCAGGTGACAGTTCTGTGCACAAGGCTCTGCAGGCATGGGGTGGGTTAGTGCCTGGTCAGCAGGGTGAGTTTAGTGCCATGGGTTGTGGCAGCTGCAGGAGAAGCTTTTTGCTCACAGGCTTGTGCAGTGTTGGGTCAGCTCCTGTTTCCTCATATCAGCACACGCCATTCCTGCCAGGAATATTCCTGTGCCTTGTCCCCCTCAGACCAAGGAGCTCTGTGGTTTAGGACACCTGACGAGTGGGAGTCAAAAGGAAGTTCAGATTTTTGCCTGTTTCACTTTTTGTGATTTCTGTACCTATAGTGACTTCCTGTTTTTCTTTTTTTAATTTGCGTTTTCTGCATTGAATGACATCTGCCCATACTCAGCCTTTAAGTATATGGCTATGCCCCTGTGCAAATGCACATTTATACAGGTAATTTTTTACTTTTAAGCACTATTTTTTCTGATTTGAGCTTTAGCACAGAGTGCCTAAATTATCAGGGACCTGTGGCTGTTGTCAGAGGATTTCTTTTTTGGAAATAAGCTAAACACAGCAAAGAAAATGAAGAGAAAATGCAGGCAAAGAAAACATAACTACTATAGACATACTCATAACCTTTTTCCCTGTGGTAGTACCATGGGAATGCTGCAGCAGGTGTTTAAGTGAAGATTCTAGATAGTCAAACATGTTTAGAGGAAGCTTATTAAAGAGCTTTCAACTAAGCTAATGTTTTCAGTCTTTGAGACCCTTGTAATCTCTAAATCCTTCAGTGACTTCAGCTGTAATAAAACTTCATTTAAACTTTCTTTGTGAACTCCCTGCTCCTCCACAGGAGTTCTGGGCTGGGATGAAACAGGCAAGGTGGAAAACGACCTCATATCAAGTAAACACGAAGCTCATTAAGTCCAGTAACCTCAAAGAACTTGGCTTTCAGAACAGCCCAGCCTGGAGACAGCCTGTCTGATCACCTGCTTAGTGAGCAGGGGTTTATAAGCCTCTCCATATCCAAAGGCAAAAATTCCATGGAAGTGTTTTGTCTGGAGGCCTGTTATAAACCTGGTCTCCACTATGTGATTTTACAAGAGAATTAAGCAAGTGGAAATCGAGAACAGGTGAAGTTAAGAGAAGTAAGTGGGGTCAGCTCTGGTGAGGTGGTGACATATGTCCTGAGTTCCCAAAGAGCACCTTCTTCTCACACAGGTTGTATGAAGGTTTTGGTGGAGCTTAAGTGCCACTAATAATGTGCAACTCTCAAACCTGCAATGGTAGCACATCCCTGGGAGTGTTCACCTTCCATAAAATCAGGGGACTGGGTGCTGCTGGTTCTGGCACCTTGGATGTGGTTCCTGTCCCTCTGTATGTAAGTGCCTCCATCTATTCCATGTCCTCCATCTGGGCACAGGTGTGGAACCAAAGGATGTATTTGACCACACACCTGGTTTTTAAACCTTCATTTCCCATACAGTGAAAGAACCAGAAGCAAAAGATCCTGGTTGAACTACCATTTGAATTCTGAAATTGGATGTACCAGATGTATCCAATACCTTTAAGTACCACTTTGCTCTCTAATCTTTGTGCTGTCTTTTTGACCATTCAGCCAGATTTATGCTGGATTAAAGTGACCATATACCCATGGATTTATGGACAGCAGACCCTGCCTTTATTTTGGTGCTTTAGGAGATCTGTTGGCAAGCTGCTCAATTACCTAAATGCTCTGCAAGAAACTGAAGAGGCCTGCTGCTCAGCCCTGGGTTTACCTCCTTGATACCAGGAAAATACACTGTTAGTACTTGCTTGGATATTTTTGTTTTTCTATTGCCAGCTGACTCTGACCCCCTTTGAGAATCTCTGCCTCAAACAGTCTTGCTCATGTCATTTTACTGCTGTTACTGAATATATTGGTATAAAAATGGTCAGGCCAAGTTCTCTTGGTTAGTCCATAAACACTACAAAAACAGATTTCCCTTAATTCAGTGTATTTATTTCAAATTTGCCTCATTGTAAAACACTCTGGGGTTGCAGCTTTACTGGTGGTTTTAAACATCCTTCCGTAGGCTTTTTGGTGTATTAAACAACTCCAGCTGGCAGAGGAAGATGGAGCACTTCCATAAGTGTTCCCATGATCCACAAGTGAGGAGCATGACCTTGTGACCATGTGTCAGCTTTCCTTCCTGGACATAAGAGATAACAGGAGATAAAGACAATACAAGAAATCCGCTGCCTGGGCTTGGCTGCACGAGCTGGGCACACACAGGCCATCTAAAGAGTACCTTTCCTTGAGAATTGAGAGGTTGGTAGCAAAAAGTGAGTAGTTTCCCTTCTCCTGGACATCTAATGAAGATAGATAAAAAGTTATGAACTCCTGGCTGTCACTTTTGTTCACTAGTCTGGTGATAGTTCAGTCATTGATTTGGGGTCACTTCCCAAGATAAATTGCTTCACTCCTGACTACTTTCAGCCAAAGACTTGCTTATCCCATTATCCAAGTGTTCAAAGGGTGTGGGTGGTTTTATGTCTGTTACTTGACTGTGTCCTCCTTTGGTGACAGCAGGTACTCAGATCTTCAGGAGACACTGCAGATATACTGGAGTTGATGCCTAACTGCAGAGCTGGAATGTTTTACAAAGCTGATGTCCTGTAACATGAACTGGATAAGAAACAAGTACATGATCTCCTCAACCCAGGCTGTAAATATTTATCTTTTGCTGGTGAATGGGCAGTACCTTTAAGAACAATTTCAAAATGGGTGTCCACTAAACTGAGCACTCCCTCCTTTCCTCATTCCTGAGGTATGGCTTAATTGCAGGAAGCTTTGTTTCCTGTTTCTCCCTGTCCTGGGGGCTGCTACTTTGAATAATGTTATAATGGAACTGCTTTGGTACTGAAGCTGTTTTTAAATAAAACTTTTGGGGCTTGGCAGAGCACAGGAGAATGAAATTAAAGCTGAGCTTGTTGTGTACGGGTGGCTAGAAATGGCAAAGAGAAAAGGGAGAGGAAGAGCAGTGGAAACAAACTGGCTGTGTTTCACCTGACCTGTGATCAAAGGAACTTGTGCAGATTTTGGGTGCTGCAGAAAAGTGTCTGTATGTGTTGGTGAAAAGGAAGCTAAAGGTTATGCCAGGACCATGGCTCAATGTCTGGGGCACATTTTCTGCCTCTGGAGTGAAATTTAAGGGTGGTTTTTGTATGTCAGAATTGGTGTGAGACCTGTTGCAATAAGCCCTTTGGAGAATGTTGCTGTGATTTCTCTAAATAACTGAAGTCGCTGGTCTCAGATACAAGGAGCTTTTGGTGTGTGTTTTATAGGGAGAAGGAAATAGTAGATCATGCTGTGTGTGTGTGTTTCATTCTGGTTTCCTGATAGAACTGAAGGAGGGAGAGAGATAAAGCTCTGTATTTAAACAGAGTTTGTCTTGGATACTGGTTATCTCAAGCTGATCAGTGCAAATGAGGAAGTGTTAAACCTGCTTTGGGAGAAGGAACTTTCAGTTCCCTGCCCAGTTTATTGTTGGGATAGCGTGTAAAAACAGCACATTAAACACACAAATGTTGGAAGCAGTTTTTGGTAAGGACAAGACTCCTTTTGAAACTGAGAAAAGGCTTCTGCTTATGTTGAAATATAGCTGAAATAGTTTGTTCTGTTCTGTTCTAGTAAAGATAGCAGAAAAGGTCAACCTAGTCATAAATAAAGATAGAATGAGCATCCGGAGAGATAAAGGACCAATGAGTCAGGAGGGGTTTTTGCAGGCCCCTAACACATAGGACTCTGTCTAAACCCTGCCTATTATGAATATTATAATTAGGTGTCAAAAGCTAATGAACATGTATGTAAAGATGTTGTAAATCTTCATGAAAATTGTATAAAGTACCTGACTTTTCACTGACAACTTCAGAGCTTCTTTGTCCAGTGAGAACTGAGGAGCTCTCTTGTAAGCAATAAATACCTTTGCTGTTTAAAGGCTAAATTCTGTCTCTAAACAGTTTTATTGTGCCTTTTTGGGCATCAATTTCTATCAGCTCCATGGTGTTAAATTGCAAGTGAATAATCCACTATCAAATGTACTGAGTTTTATTTGTATTAATGCAAACGATGGTGCTGCTTAGGACTAGGAACTGTATCCTGTATCAGAGGAGTATCCTCTATCAGTAAGTTCTTGTGGGGGGGGAGTTTTGATGTGTTACCTGTACATGGTGACAGGGATGTATGTTCTTGTCCCTGCAGAGTGACCAGCAGCTGGACTGTGCCTTGGATTTGATGAGGCGTCTGCCTCCGCAGCAGATAGAGAAGAATCTCAGTGACCTCATTGACTTGGTGAGTATTGGATGCTGTGACAAAGGTCTGGTATGCAAGAACATCTCAGAGGTGTGGTGGTTGGTTTGTCCTCTTGTCTTTTGCCAAGGGTGACCAGACGATTGTCTGAGCAATGTCAGAAATCTACATGTTTATTTTGGACAAGCCCAGAATTGGGTTGTGCGTGCAGGGACACCTTGGGATGAAGGGTCATTAGCAGCTCTCTTGATGAACTGATGACCAGGTTGGAGGCTGCTTTTTAAATTTCAAACAGGGTTGATGCAGGCACTGGTACCTGGGTATTATCTCCTGATAAACAACCTGCCTGTGTGGAGCTGTAGGAGGAGCAGTGGCCGTACCACCCCACACCCTTCAAAGACACTTCTGAGAATGTGTCAGAGCACTGGGGATCTGGAGAACACCCAAATCTAGTTATAATTTATGCTCTATCAAGTATTCTTCAGTACGGTGTCAAAAAAACCCAACCATCTTGTGCCTGAGTCCTGTTTTACTGCTTGTCCTGGAACTTTTGTTCTCCTATAAAATGCCAGGGAAGAAAACAAAAAGGATTTCTAGGCTCATTACTAGTCACACAGGATGTAGTTGCACATCCTGTGATGTACATTTGGGCTGTAATTGCCTGGTTATTGCCAACTGTCCCTTACGACTGTGTGTGGCACAGTTGCCTCTAGAGTAACTGAAGGTAGGACTGAAATATGGATTAAATCTGTACAGAACTTACTATTGGGAAAACTTGTTTCTGTTGTCCAGTCTAAATACGTGGCTTATTTCTGACCTAAGCTTCTAAATTTGTGCAGACAGGACACTGAGGCTGGAACGGGGCTGTTAGACCTTTGAATTGAGCTTTTTGTCTTATCTCCAGTGAGAACTATATCCCTTTTCTGTGGCGGGTCAGAATTTTATGTGATGCTGGCAAACCTTGCCTGAAAGACTCTAAAAATCTGATGGTGCTGCACATAGCATCTATTTGAATTAGTGCCTCTTAATGAAATAGTTTAAATTGTGTCTGAGCTGTTTGTCATCTCTGTGTGCAGAAGAGCAGCTGCTCACCAGGTATAAGTTTGGTTGGAGAGGTCTGTTCCTAAATGGTTCTGAAGCTAGTGTTGGTAAACTATGGTCAAAAAGTTGTGGCTGACTTAAATTTATCCAAGTCTAAGTAGTTCTTTCACTTACATAAGCCAAGGTACAGGTAAGAAAGCTCTGGGGGTCAGGAAAGAAATTATTCCCTGCAGGAAGGGATTATTCCTCTTTCTTGAAACCATTCAGTAATTGGCTACATCTGTGCCATGAAAACTCTTGGCAACCTAAAGCATCATTTTTGTGGCTGTTGCTGGAGGTAAGACACAAGTAACTAAATCATGGATATGATCTGGTGTGACATGGTTGGTTTTCTGATGAAACTGGGAGGACTGGGTGATATCAGGGTTGGAGCAGCTCCCCAGGAGCCTTCAAAAGAAGGAGTTGTTTGGGGAGCCGTGGGAAGCTTGACTGTGTAATTGCTATGAGGTTTTTTTAATGACTCAGAAAATTGCCAGGTACCTCTAAATGCTGGAATTACTTTTGGATGGTGCTCATTAGTGCTCTACATGCTTTCCATCAGCAACACACTTGCTGGGATTCTTTTCATATTGCACGTGTAACATGAACCAGACCGCTTTGATGCTTTTTAGAAGGTCTGTGTGATTCCCAGTCATCACAGTCCCTTCTCTGGGGTAGAGATGAAATAATTTGTTAAATCCAGTCTGATTTCTTTATTGTTGAGACATCTGTAGACCTGTTCTGCAGCCACTCTCAGCCTGACCTCCTGAAGTCTACACTGCTTAGGCAAGAGGAGTGTATGCTCTGCCACCTGTAATAGTTCCAAAAACATCATAAGCCAGATTCAAGCAAATAGTTTTTTGACCTTTTTTGGCAAATTTAATCAAAACCTTTACAGCTGATGTTTTGATTCTGTTTCCTCTGCCATTACCAGACAATAACTGACTTGAAGTAAAAGGTCAGACTCCGAATGCACAATGAGCATTTATTAACCTTGGGATAGAATTATGAAAGATAAACCCTGACTTCTGGGTTTCCTTGTGCTGGGTTTCCTTGCTTCATTACACTGCCCTGCTGCAGTAGATGTGAAACAGAGGTTTGTGTCAAATTTTTGGTGGGAAGTTTAGGTTATCACTTGAAGTCTGCTTGCAGCTCAGTTTGCTGTAGTCTTTTTATAGGACTTGATCTCCAGACTGAGGATTTGCTACTTGCATAAGATCTATTGAAAGGAGAGAAGATGACTTAGAAATGTCTTTGTATGTAAAAGATTTTCCAAAACTAGTACAGTGAGAATCTCCATAGAATCCCAGAATCCCAGAATGGCCTTGGTTGGGAGGGATCTGAAGCCCATCTCCTTCCACCCCCTGCCATGGGCGGGGACACCTTCCACCAGCCCAGGTTGCTCTAAGCCCTGTCCAAGCTGGCCTTGGACACTTCCAGGGATGGAGCAGCAACAGGTTCTGTGGGCAAGCTGTGCCAGGGCCTCACCACCTTCCCAGGGAAGGCTTTCTTCCCAGTATCCCATCTAACAGTTTAAAACCACTCCTAGGCTGGTATTTCTGCTGGGAGGGATAACCACACTGAGTTCCCTCCCCAAAGTCCCTCTTACTCCATCAAAGCCATGTTCAGCTGCTGTTTTTTCATAAAAGAGCATCTTGGTGTCCATCTGAATACATGAAGTGTGGGCAGGACTGTCCAGGACTGCCCCCAAATATTGTGCTGACAAAGGAAACAGCCCAAACTTGAACATGAAGTAAAAGGGTGGGTGGAAAAAGAGAGTTTTTGGGTCACTGGCCCTCATCAACCCAGACACTTTTCATTCATTAGCAGAACAGTTTGTGGTTTGCCCTTTTACCACATCTGTTGTGTTTTTCAGGCTGCTAGGTCTTCAATTATTGTTCATTAGAGACCTTGTCAGTCACAGACCTCCTGAAGTCCTGCTTGAAAGAAGCTGTGCTGGAAATGAGCCTTGGCATGGAGTGCTCTGCTTGGGATTCAATTAGTCATTATTTGTAAATACACTGCTCTGGGGCTGTCAGGATGCACAACTTCGAAGGAGTTCAAAATCTCTACGGGAGAAGTTTGGTGTAGGCATGTACCATTTTAAGGACAACTAATTTAAATTAGAATAATTTTTCATGGAGCTCCTCTGGAAACTGGGAGCCTTGGCGCATCTCCTTGTTGGCCAGGTCCGAGCTATAAGGCAGTTCCCATAGGAGAGAGGAAGGTGATCACACTGCTCTTAGATGGATTTGTGAGGGTGCTTCAGATCAAAAGTTGAACTTGATGATCCTGGAGGTCTTTTCCAACCTAAACAATTCTGTGAAGTGACAGCACTTGGAACATTGATACAGATCTTAACTGTGCCACATAAATTCTGTGTCACTTCCTTACTGCCTGGCATTTCCCAGGAGTTGCTGTTGTCATTACACTGTGATTCTCTTGGAAGTCAGCTGGGAATCACATCTGTTCTCATCCCTTGCTCAAAGGAGAACGTGAGGATGTTCTCTGGATGGAAGAGTTTCTTGGTATCAGTAAGAGTGGGGTTTTGTTTGGCTTATGGAGATCACACTGCAGTGCCACGAAGCTGAAGGAAGGAGTCTGGTAGAGTTCACTTCTGAGTGGCTTCCTTATCCTGGAAGATCGGAACAGTCCAAGGCAATTGTCCTCCTGCTTCCTTTCTCTTAAGATCAGCTGTACAGTAACTCAGCCCCAGCACTTTCAGCTGTGTTCTCTACAAGGGAAACCCCAAAGAAGGGATCAGCTTTTGGACAGTGCTGCTGTAGAGGATCCTTTCCTAGGACTCCTTGGGAGCATATAGTGGGGTGGGTGAGTGATAGGTGGGATTGCAACCTCCAGAATCCTTCTGGGGTATGTTCTGCAAGATACCTTCCCTGATGTATTGTAGAGGGCTGCATCTTGGAAAAGGTGCAAAGTGCTTGTGGGGCACGTGCAGCAAATACTGGATCTGTGACAGGGTTGCCTTGGATGGCTTTGACTTGCATGTGGAAGTTGATGTGCCCTCAATTTTGGTAAAAGTTAAGCAGGCTCCTTTTGCAATTACAGATTTCCTGATGAGTGTTTAATTTGGCCATTTGCCTTGGTGTGTATAGTATAAATTAGATGAAATATCTAGCTGACTTGGGACAATCAGGCGGCTGGCATGGAGTCGGGACAAGGAGTCATCCTCCCAGAAAGGACAAGCAGATACACTAGGAGAGTGGGATTTGCTCACAGCCACATCTTTGTTCCTCCCTTCTCCCAGTGAGACTGGTATTGAAATAACACTCATTCCCGAAAGTGAAAGTTTTCTTGAAGGACACAACCAAGTAATACAGTCAGGGAAGAATTAAAGTGCGACTCCTTTAGAGAGACAGCATCAGTAACTTTACTGGTTAGTTTTCAAGGCTCTGTTTGCAATTAAAGATCTGGGAGGTGATCAGCTCTGCTTTCTCATCGCAGGAGAATGCTGAATATTTTTAGTAGAATATGTTGCTTTTTAGAAAATCCAAGTGTGATGAATCTTAAAATGTATAAACTTATGATTTTGAAATATTTGAACACGAATCAGAACCTTGCTTCATGTGAGCCCACAGGCAAGTCCCAAATCTGCTTATATGCCTTTAGTGAGTGAAGATATATGAAGGTAGAGAATTTATTCCCGGGCAAACTGCATTGCTTGGCCTGCACAGACCATAAAGAATATGAGAATGTGACTGTAGCTTTTTCTGTTTCGAGTCCAAGGGCCTGAGCAGTGTGAGGCATTGAGGAGAGAGATAAAATGGAGAGTGCAGATGCCCAGCTCAATGTCTAGTGAGGGTGGGAGATGTTTAAAACAAAAAAATCAGACCCAGTGGAAGCTGAAAAAGAAGGTGGTGGAAGTAGAAGTGCGTTGACAGCCCTGTGGGCTCAAAGCAGAGGCTTTGACCTGCTGTCCTCCCTGGACTTGCTGACCTGTGGGATGGGCTCCCAGCCATCGGCAGTCAGGTTTCTAACATAAGGATTATTGGCTAAAGAAAGGAGCTCTGGCTCCCTGAATAAATTTATAGTGATTGGGAGCCAGTTTTTCCATTTAGTGAGTGGCTCTAAGCAGGAGCTTTTCCAGCTAGCAAAGATTACCTCTGGATATCTTGATGGTAATTGGAGATAGCAATTAATATATGTGAATTGTTAATGTAGTGCTTGGCTTAGAGCTAGCAGCCCCACTTACTGGCATGAGATTGGAAAAGGCAATTTCAATTCTGGCTTCATATCATTTACTCTTTCTATTTTTAAGCCTTTTTGTCTTCCCAGCTCCTGCCACTGCACTGCTGCTGTTAGAGACCCTTCAAATGTGTTTTTAAATATCTTTTGAAGGGAGTGCGTGTGAGCATCACGTGGTGAGAGTGGATCCTAGTTGCAAACCCACCTGACTACCTGCTGTTAAGGATGAGGGAAGGAAGAAAGCTGATATACAGAAACACTGCTGAGGAGACTATGCCCTGCATATCCAGAAACAATTAAAGGATATCTCCAACACCAGCTGGGCTCTTGACATAAACAGTCAGGACTTCCCAAGGTATTGATACGCTGTGGTGGCTCCTGGGACTGGGACCTGGTAATGAGATACAGGAGCCTCCACCTGCAGGTCACCAGTCACCATCCAGGGCACTCTGGCTGGGCCTGCCAGATGGCTACCTTTTGTTTCTCCAAATGGGGAATCCAGCAAAAGCCCTATTTTATCCAGGAAATCCCAGGAAGAAAGCCAAGGATCCTGTTTTATGAATGGTTGTCACGTTTTTAAATGTAGTTCCTCGAGCTGAATTAAAACATTATGTAATTAATATGGCATCTCTCCTGTGACATCTCTAACTAGACAGACCTGGGTCTGCAACCTTGTTAGCACTTGTCTTTTTCCCAAAAAGCTGATTGTTTTAATTTTGGTTTTGCTAATTCTTGCAGTGCTGGAATTCACTGTGAATCCAAGAATAAAGTTGAGCTGTTACCAGTATCAGTTACATCTGGTCTCGAAGACAAAAGTCCATTTAAGTGTCATTTAATAAACAAAGCTTGATGATCATGTTGCCTTTGGACTTATGATGGATCAAATTAAGAATTAGCAATGTGTGGGTTTATGGGAGTGAATTTACTAGTGGTTTTAGGCCCAAACTGAGTGGAGACTGGCTTCCTTCTTGAGTTTCCACAACATCCGTTAGGCCAGGTCTGTGTTCAGCAGGAACAGGAAATTCTGAGGCTGTCAAACGACTTGGAAAAATTGTAGTAATATTTTACTGGATGCTGGCCCAGAGGGGAGGAATCGGAGCTGAAGGTGGGTTGTGTGCCAGAAGGGTTATTTGCAAAAGCACCATGGTACTTCCACGGGCTCTGCCTTGTGTTGGAGCAGTTTCCCCAAGTGCTGGGAGCAGTGGTTCTGTCCTTCTTTATGTTAAAAGTTCACACGCAATTAAAATACTGGCTTTCCTGTTGGCATGTGGCTTTTAATTAAACACTGCTCTCAACCCATGCTTGATCAGATACCTGCGTGTTGCAGATGCATGTTCAAACCACAGAGTGATTTCTTGCTTATCTCTTGAAGTTTGCTTTATCTTCCCAGAATTATAGAACTGTTTGGGTTGGAAGGGACCTTAAAGATCATCCCATTCCACCCCTGCCATGGGCAGGGACACCTTCCACTGGCCCAGGGTGCTCCAAGCTCCATCCAACCTGGCCTTGGACACTTCCAGGGATGGGGCAGCCACAGCTTCTCTGAGCAGCCTGTGGCAGGGCCTCCCCACCCTCACAGAGAGGAATTTCTTTCTTATTTCAAATCTAAACTTACTTTCTTTCAGTTTGAAGCTGTTTCTGCTTATTCCTTCTGACTCTTAAAGGAAAAGACTATTTCCAAGGACTGTTACACTGGCAGTGTTGCTGTTTCAATGGTAGATGTGACTCATTTCAGTCAAAGCTCTAGAAGAATGCAGTAATCTGAGTGTATTTGTTGAGTGGCTACTAAGCCAAAATATTAACTGTCCTGAGTGTGTAAGGTGCAGAATTTGATGTAATTCAACCTGATCAAAGCAATGATGGGGAGTGTGTAAGACATGGAGAGCTGAAGAGTTTTCCTCTTTCCTCTATAGATTTTTTTTTTTTGAAGATGCTTGTTCAGTCATATTTTAAAAAATAATCCAAACTCAATGTTCAGTTGCTAATAAGTTCCTTTGACCTTGAGATGAGTTAGGAAGGAACAGCTACTCCAAAAAGTGTAGGGTTTCCACTTTGGCACGAGTGATTATTTGTCTTGATAGCAGAGCGGTTGAGTCAATTAAAACATTGTCCACATACCTAGGTAGCTTTGTGGGAGAATAACGTTACCCAGGACAAGAGAATCCTTGTTGGACACGTAGCAGAGTGCACTGCACTCACTTCTCACTCAGGTTTTCTTTCCTCTACTACACATCCATTGTATGTCTCCTTGGAAAAAAGTATCCTACAAGCACACTGCCCTGTGGCTTCTGAATGATGCTGCTGTTCCTTCCAGGCTGGACCCCCAGAGATCCTTGTTTTTTCTCTTCTAATTTACCCTGAGGGTGGTCTCACTTTGTAACTACACACACAGCCACCAGAGGAGATGGCTGAGAGCTGACTTGGGGAAACACAGCTGTGTTGGGGCCCAGAGGACCAAATTACATCAATATAATCTCTAACTGAAGATACCCAGTGCAGATTGTATTCTACGTTTGATCTTCCACTGATGAGAGTGGGCAAAACTTGTGTCAAAACAAAGATGGGAACCCAGTCTTTGCTTATAAAACAACCCTCATCCCTCCAGTGTTTGCATCACAGTGACATTTATTTATAGTGTGCTGATGAATTGGGCAAAATCACTGCTTTGGCATTTCAGCTTGGTCTGAGGAGTAGGTTAATTCTTATGTTTCTAAATTTGAGTCTAAATTCCCTGTTGGAGACAAGTACTCAGGCACTTAAATACATTTTGGCTCTTCAGTTAACACAGAGCAAGCTTAGTAAGAACAGTTAACGATGCAAATCCACTGTTTCAGGCTGAGGATCAGTTGCCTTCTAAACAGAGTTGTCTCTGCTGGGATCAGAAGATAAACTGAATTCTGCAAGAATCTGGCTGTGCCCAACAGTCATTTAAATGCTTTAAGAAGATTCAATACTTGACATGGAGAAGAATCAGCTTTGTGAACATGGAGCTGAAGTGTTTAAAGCTGCAAATTACCTTGTTCAAATTACTGCCTTTGCCTTGTAAGCAGTTTCCCAGAGTAGAAGAGTGCATAAATCTTGTAAATTCCTTCTTAGGAAGTACAGCAGCTGTTGAAAGTTGATGTAAGAAATTATATAAAAATTATGTTCTTGGGGTAACCATGCCACACTTGGATGCTTTTCCAGTAACTAGAATTACACAAATAGTTCCATCAGCTGGAATATCTAGTTTTTTTAATAAATACTGTTGAAATTTTCTAATATTTCCAAAGTAGACAAGTGGGATTTATTGTGAGAGAAGGAGAAAATAATAGATTTCCTGGAGTCCTGTAGAGTGTCTGTACCAAGGACACAGTGGATATAGAGCTGCTTGTTACAATGGAGGATTATAATACACTGCAGTATTATATTCTAGGAAGTGTATGATATAATGCATTCACTGTTAGGGCTGTAAAAATAAGCACAGCCCTTAGAAATTGGGAAAGTGACCCTACTCATGAATATTTTTTGCCAAACCATCCAGAGATAAGTTTAGCATGGAAATTCAATAGGTGGCACCTTAAAAACAATGTGTTTGATTCCTTCTAGTCCATGTGGAATTGTGCTCTGCTGCTGCTGAGCCATAAGGAAATCCCACACTGGGTATGTGCTGTTCTTAAAAGAAAATTAAATCTAAAAGTTATTTATGTGTTTTTTTGGTAAGGGTTGTAAATTCAGCTTTTCTGCAGGGGAGTCGACTCTGCCTCAAGTTTGGGGTTTCTTATGAAAATGCTTTGTGCAGAGGGAGACCTCTGGTGCTCCCTCCCCACACATGTAATGGAGGGATGTTCCCAAGGAAATGAAGTGGAAACAGAACCTGGGGAAAACGCCCCTTTCCCCCCAGTTCTGTTTTCATTGCGATTACTCTTCCTAAACACAAGTCAGAGTGTTCCTGGACACTTCTCTCTGTGCGGAGGGACTCCTGGGCAAGGAGCAGCTGGGAGGAAGGGATATATCCCACTGGTCACCCCTGGGAACAGGCTGGAGCTCAGTGCTCAGGTGCTTTGGGGCTGGTGGTGTTGCACCTGAAATTGGAGCAGTGGTGTTGTGGGCCTGGAGAGTCAGCTCCAAATGAACAGTTGATGGGGAAGAGAAGGAAGGGACAAAGTGGATCCAGATGGGCTCACAGAGACATTATTTCATTGAACTTGTGCCATGACACTGCTGGTTTAGATCAGCTCTGGGGAGTATCAGGGTTGTCTGTTCACAGGAAAAGGAAGGATTTCCTTGAAAGCTGCTGCTTCCTGTCCACTTGCATTTACTCAGTGGATGTGTTTTGAAGCTGCTTCAGCCAGAGCTCCAGGTATCAATTGGTGAAGTTGTCAGGGAGCATCGAGCTGTATCTAAACACTGATCTCCCTTCTCTTGGTCTGGGCTCTCCAGGTCCCCCTCTTACCATGTTAGTGTATAGAGACCAAAGTAATTATGCTCAAATTAATATTTCAACTTTTTCAGTACTGTCGGTAACTTACTAACCATGTCTTGGTTTGTCTCTTATTTTTTATATATTTACAGAGTGCTTGCGTGGGTCAGGTGTTGCATTCCTTGCTGGCCATATCTTAGGATCATGGAATGGTTTGGGTTGGAAGAAACCTTAAAGCTCATGTGGTTCCAACCCCTGCCATGGGCAGGGACACCTTCCACTAGCCCAGGTTGCTCCAAACCCTGTGCAACCTGGCCTTGGACACTTCCAGGGATGGGGCAGCCACGACCTGTTCTGTCATTTGCTATTTGTGGGTTTTTTGGTTTTTCACAGTCACATTGGTTTATGTGTCCCTGCTTCCTTTGATTATGATCATCTGTAGTTATTGCTTTGTACTTGGAATTAAGGAATGTTTTTGTTTCAGGCATTTTGGTCTCTTATGTCCCATCTAGTGCATTAAAATAGTTTCAGGGCTGCTGCATCTCAAATTTGTTTGTTTTCTCCTCTAGGCTTTTCCCATGTTTTCTTTATTTATTCTTCCCTCCCCTTTTCATTTCTTATGAGTTGTGAATTTATCACTTCATGATTAATCTTAGCCTGGATTGTCTTTTGTCCTCATGTTCTCAGTCAGGTTTTCATCTCTACAATTTAGAGTGAAATGTAGAAGAGATTCCACACTTGTTATTTCTATTATTATTTTATTAGCACATTGTCACCAGTCTATTCAAGAACTTAGCAGTTGTCCTGTGATCCTGTTGGGAAAGGACCTCAGCAGGATCATAGGGTGTTTTGCTTTAGTCCGTTTCTCTTGCAGTGAAATCTGGAATGTTTTTCCAACAGGAAATACACAATACATTATTTGTTTAATAATAAGAGCTCCAGGAATGATTTGTTGATGGTCCCTGCCGTGCCCTGAAGTCTGTGCAGGGCAGATGGAGTCTCATCTCTGTGTAGGATGTCCCAGCCTCTCTGCCATGGAAAAGCAGAGTTTGTCTTTCTCTTCATGAACTGCAGGGAGTCACCAGTGGATTTTGGACCCGTTAAAATCTGCCTGGGCAGGAGATGTGTTGGATTTGACATGTGCACACAGACAGACATGTGTGTTTTTATTACTCAGCATGGTCATGTTTGGTCACCTGCCTGGAAACTTGTAAACTGGACCCAGAGTGGGAACCTGGGAAAAACACACTGCAGCGTGTGGATGGCGTGTTCCTTTAGCAGCTCCCTCGTTTCCACTGCACTATAAATATTTACCTTTATCCATCACTCCTGGACAATCACTTTCCTGGCTGCTTTGGCATGTGGTGAATGTGGAACATATATATATTGAAGTGAGCTGGACCACACCAGTGGTTGGGTAATTAAATCTGAAATTGCTGGAGGTGGGAGCATAGGGTTGTGTTGTAACTTGAGTGCAGCTTAACTTAAAGAGTTTTGGCTTTGGGGTAGATGTGGGCTGTTAATAAGACAATGTGTTCTTAGGGGTGCTAGTCTCCTTTAACCTCAACATGTTTCCCTCTCTTCCCTCCCTGTGGTTTTTCTCCAAACCCACAGGTCCCGAGCCTGTGTGAAGATCTCCTCTCCTCTGTGGATCAGCCCTTGAAGATTGCACGAGACAAGGTGGTAGGAAAAGACTATTTACTGTGTGACTACAATAGAGATGGGGACTCGTACAGGTGAGCTCACACCCCAAGCAGGGCACTGGTTGGTGCTCTGTAAATGAGAGCTTTGTACAGGTACTGCAGGCCATTCTCCCTCTTATTTCCAGGCAAAAAAAAATCAGTCATCTAAAGATTTAAAGCCTAAAATGTGCTTTTATTATCTCGTTAAAGGGCTGACTGATGTATTTCTCTTTGCTTTCTGTATTCTGAATTAAATCCAGTCGGTTCTCCAGCAGAAATGACTGGGATGGCCTTGATATGAAGTAAAACATTGCAAGTTTATAAAATCTTTGGAATGGATAATGACAGAAAAGAGATAATGCAAGCAGTTGGTTTAAACAAAATCATCTTCTGCTTGTACAAAACAGGGTGGATTTGCCAGCTGGGAAAGGCTCTTTCACTCATGTTTTGCAAGGGATTGACTCTGACTTTGGACTCGATGTCATTAGTTCTGTTTGAAAATCTCGGCCCAAGTTTTCAGCAAAGAAAAGGAATTCCTGTCTGCCAAAATAGCTGATTTATCCTGAGGACTGTAGACAAAACCAATGAAAGTATTTGAACAATATAAACTGTCTGTAATTACAATGTAATTAGTTTTGAAGTAGAAGGGGTAGTTAAGTACCATGCAATGGTACAATGAGGTTTCAGTGTTTTGGCTGCCACTTTGAACAGTCTCTCTGTGAATGTTTTTATCCTCTGCCTTGGCATTAGGATGATGATCTTTATTTATTTTTTAATTATCCCCTCCCCTTTTTTGCATTGCCTGACTTTCTTTAATGGCTGTAGTGACAGTGACATAGTCCCAAATATTTAATTAAGGATCACAAACTTAAAGTCCAGAAACCTTTGTGAATATTCACTTTTATTCTTTCCCTTAACAAAGGGCTGTGAGGTAATGACCCCCATTCATCTTCTGTCCTGAGTTACCAGCTCAGCCACACTGCTGCCTTCTAGGGGTCATTGTGAGTGTTCCACCTGATGTGGATTACACAGAGAACATGCTGAGATTCATGTTGTCCTAGAAACAAGAGGAGGAGAATGATAATAGATGCAGAGTTTGACAGTGCATTTGGATTGTGGCTGAGTGCAAATCCTGATGAGTTGTTTTAAATATAACACATTGTAGAGGGCCAAGAAGTAGCAGATCTTGAAGGTGAAGTGTCACATTCTTTAGGGCACTTGTTTAATGTTTAAAATTATTGGAACCTTCTACAAAAGAGCCTGGTGCCTTCTAAAAGCATTAAGCTTGTGTGTCTCAGTTGTACCTTAGCAGTTACATGCACTTAATCAGTTCTAAATTAGTAGATAAAATTGGGTTACAGGTTCTGTCCCCCAGCCAAGATGTACCCACACAGCTTCACGCCCTCTGGAAGATGCCAGAGGAGGGATTAGGTCCTGAATTTCTTGTGGATCTTGCAAGAGATGCTTTCTCCCTGAAGTTGTGATGTTTCTTGCAGTCCCTTTTGTCATGAGCATCCATCACCAATCACATGAAACTTGCAGAGGCACTGGTTAAACATGAATTTGACATTCTGCAGTCACTAGTAAGCCCTCCATGTTTCATTAGGACACGTGGCAGACCTTTCTCCAGGGGTAGTATCATGTGTGCCTCTGAAATTTGCTCCATCTCTGTCTGAGAAGGCATTTAAATAGTTACAGGGGAGCAGGAGGAATTTGGTTTTAAAATCACTTTGAAATTTTCAGGACTTACTAAGTAATGAGGTTTCAGAAAAGATGTTTCATTTGTTCCTGTAGAACAGGCATCATATGTTAATTGCTGGCATTAAAGATTCTTGTTCTGTTTGATTCAGACATTCTGGATCGAAGTGATTCTTCCTTCTGGAATTGATTGGTCCCAGCTCTGTTTCATGAAGCAAATTCTTTCCTTCTCCACACAGCAGAAGCCTTTGAAAACCAGCCCCTTTTGCCTGTGCATGTTAATCCCATTCTGTGCCTGTGTCCAGACACTTCTTCGTGCTTCGTAAAACCTGTAGTTGTTACTGGGAAGTGGCTCTTACCCTAATTTAACCAATTAGCCCAAAATTCTCTGTGCTTTTAAAAACATTTGATTCCACAAATGTTTTTCAGAACCACACACTCAATTAGAAGTCCCAAGGAGTCCTCTTCCCTGCCTGCAACAGGTTCCATCCACAATTCCCACACACTCCAAACCAAACCTTTTCTTCTTATTGGACAGATTGCTAGTTGCATTTCTTTTAATGTTAATCCAAGGATTTCAGAGCATTCTGTGGACACCTAAGCAGGAAAGGTGGGGCTGGGTAGTCAGACTTTCTCACTGAGATTCCAGTTCTGTAGGATGTTTTTTCTTGAGTGGCTTTACAATTTGACTGGGAATTTGATTGGAAAAAAGCTGCTGTGGGAAGTGAATATCTTAGTGCTTGGCCCATCACAGTTTAGTCGTTCCTCATATTTAGGCAGATTTGATTTTGTCCATGTTGAACATGGATCAGATTAGAAGGTGGATTTTTGGAGTCTCTCTTGGATCTTCATAAATACATTATTTTAATACTGTAGCTTTTCAAGCAGCTTTTGGTGCTTGAAGTTTCACAGGTACTTCTGGAATGCTACTGGAATAACAAAGGTTTGTGGAGGATCTCAGACAGCCACAGAATCTACATTGTGAAGGCAGAGCTTTTATTAATTACCTTTTTTTTAATATTAGACTTCAGGGTCCTGACTTCATCCATACATTTCCACTTGGAGTGTGTTTGATCACTCTGTTAAATGGAATCCTTATGGGGAATTTGGTGCCAACAACACTGAAACCTGTTAGCTGAAACAAAAACCATTCTCTTCTAGGGAAATTAGAGGTCTGACTTTGGAAATTTAAGTGCTTGCCCATCTGTCTTTCTTCAAATAGCCTCCGGTTACGTGTTCGAATGTGTTCTGAGAGCTTTTCCACTAGAATAAAAAATACAGGGTTGTGTCAGGAGGTTTTTTGTTGGTAAGGTTGCTGCTGGTTCCAAGTGGAATGGGTTGAAAATGTCACGAAGTGCTGACTGGAAGAGTCTGTTTCTAGGCTGCCCTTAAATCCCAATTCTGCAGCCTGAGGAGGAGGTCTGATGTTTGCAATGGAAGTGTCTTCACTGAGGTCCTGCAGCAGTTCTCTGCCCACCAGTTGGCTTGTGGACCCCACCTGATGGGACTAGATGAACCATCTAGGAATCCTCAGACAGCACTAGAGGGGATTTTTGTGTCAATCTCATCCAGATTTCAGAGATTTTAGGTAAAGGAATGAAAAGATGGCTGAAAGGGAATGTCATGCGTGTCTGCAGGGACGGGACAGAGGATGGACCAGGCTCTGCTTGGGGGGGCCCAGCAATGGAACAAGAGGAAATGGTCAGAAAGTGATGCCCAGGAAGCTCCACCTGAACTCGAGGAAGAATTTCTTTGCACACACTGAGAGGTTGTTTAGGGATGGTGTGGATTATCCAGCCCTGGAGATATTCCAGACCCATCTGGACACAATCCAGTGTCATGTGCTCTGGGATGACCGCCCTGGAGCAGGGGGGTGGGACCAGATGAGCCGCTGTGGTCCCTTTCAGCCTCACCCATTCTGATTCTGTGCTGTAGCTGTTGATTATTCTCCAATGCAACCACATTTTAAGCAACTGTTTAAAATCACAGGATTGTTGAGGTTGGAAAAGCCCTCCCAGCCCGTGGATCCCCTCTGTGCCCCATGCCCACCTTGTACCCCAGCCTGAAGCACTGGGTGCCACAGCCAGGCCTTCCTTGGACACCTCCAGGAATGGGGACTCCAAACTTCCCTGGGTAGCCCCTTCCAGTTCCTGACCACCCTTTCCAGGGAGAAATTCATCTTCATGTCCAACCTGCCCCTCCCCTGGCCCAGCTGGAGGCCGTTCCCTCTCCTCCTGTCCCTTGTTCCCTGGGAGCAGAGCCCGATCCCCCCCAGCTCCCCCCTCCTGTCAGGGAGTTGCAGAGCCAGAAGGTCCCCCCTGAGCCTCCTTTTCTCCAGGCTGAGCCCCCCCAGCTCCTTCAGCTGCTCCTGCTGCTCCAGCCCCTTCCCAGCTCCCTTCCCTTCCCTGCACACGCTCCAGCCCCTCCATGTCCTTCCTGAGTTGAGGGGTCCGGAACTCGACACAGCACTGGAGGTGAGAACCACGACCTGAAAACATCACTCTGGGTGGACGTGACACCATGATTTAGCTTTTCATGGGGTTTCACCTTTGGAGCCAGATGTGGTCGGGAGGAGTGAAGGGAGCAAAGCTGAGCCTGGTCTTTGTGCTTTACATCAAACACATGTCAGAACTTGCTGCCTTCCGGAGAAATGAGTAGCAAATGGTTCCTGAGGGAAAACCCTTCCATAGGGTCAGCACTAAGGCCTGGCTGGGACGTTTGGAAAAGTGAGGAGGTACAGGGTAGAGGGATGTTCCTTTAAACCAGCAGTGATATATGTAGGTGGCTATTCCAAGGGGAAATGGGAAGTATAAAAGCCTCAAACAGATGGGCAAAGGGTTCCATTAATCTTTTAATACCAAATCTTTCATTAAGAGCATGAAAAATCTCTTCCACACCTGCAGAAATCACAGCAAAACTTGCAGCTTTACAAACCCAGTTAAATCCTTCAGTCTGTTCAAAGGGTTTTCTAATGTTGTGCTGAAGGTAGAGTTTATTTCAAAGCAAAATAGTGGACGAGAATTTGAGCCTTAATTGTAGAGAGCTCAAGTAGTGTCAGATCCCAAATAAACTTATTATTAAAACATCAATATTATTAAATAATAATTTTATTATTAAATGTTAAATTTGCATGAAAATAATTTCATATGTTTGATGTGGAAGAGCTAAGGCCTCGTTTTTGAATATTTAAGAAGTAACAGGTTCAGACCCAGGAGTGATTATGTTTATGGAGAAACCCGAGGCCAGGGAGTGTTCCCCAGGTGAGTTTTGGGGGTCAATGTCCCCTTTTCAGCCAGTGCTTGAAATCACAGAATATGTGGAGTTGGAAGGGACCCATAAGGATCATCAAGTCCAACTGACTGTTGAGGGTGCAGCTCTTACAGGTAGATTGCTCTGGGCACCTTCTGGGTTTTTTTGGAAGTTCAGCATCTGTGGATCAGGTCAGACCCACCAATATTAAACCTCTCAGAGCCACAAAATGTCCTGAGCTGGAAGGGACCCTCAAGAACCATCGAGTCCAGCTCCTGGCCCTGCACAGGACACCCCGACAATCCCACCATGTCCCCGAGAGCGTTGTCCAAGCATTTCTTGAGCTCTGGCAGGCTTGGAACCATGACCAGAGTTTGTTTCCTTGTCTGACTGTGTTTTCCTTGTCTCCTTGGCAGGTCTCCATGGAGCAACAAATATGACCCTCCCCTGGAGGACGGTGCCATGCCATCGGCTCGCCTGCGCAAGCTGGAGGTGGAAGCCAACAATGCCTTTGACCAGTACAGAGACTTGTATGTCAGTTCTACCCTCCAGAGTCCTCTCTTTCTTTGTTTCCCTCAGCAGACACGGTCTGACATGTGGTCCCTACCCCAGGGTGTAGAAGGAGGGGAGGCAGTGCTGATCTGCTGATTTAATGATCCCAAACAGGATCAAATCTGTCAGCTGATGCTAAAGGCAGATGCTGAGGTGCTTCCCTGCCTCCCTCCCCCCTCTAACAAGTTGAGAGTGTCTTTGTCCTGGAGTGACCTGTGTTTTCTTTGATATTTAAGTTCAGTCTTGAACCATCTGTATTTTCCATTCCCTCAAGGCTGTACTCTCAAAAAATCCATATATTCAGCAGCAACTCTCATATCTTCCAGTGAAATGAACACTGAAATGCAGCAGTTGGACAGGGATTAATGTAGTTCTGCTGCAGGATGCTTAATTTAGGCCCTGTCTTGTTAAAGAAATGTAAAGCAAAGGAATTAATAGAGCATGTGTAAGATAAATGTAGATTAGGCAGTGGCTTTTTTCAAAGCAGCAATAGGAAACTGTCTGGGGGACCTCTCAGGTGACCAGTTTTTCTAAAAATTGGGATTGTGCTGGTCTTGAACTGTAGTTAATCCAAGGTTTTGAGATGTGATCAGGTTTAGCTGTTGTGTTTGTAGACTGTGGTCTTCTAAACAGTGCTGAGATGGATGCAGTAATGCTAAATCTAAACAGCAAGGGAGTGTTGAAAAGCAAAATGACCTTGTAAGCTTATTGAATACTGAGATTCTTACTGGAGATACCTAACAACCATGAACAAGGTGAACAACCTTCATTGCTGCTTCATGTTGCCCAAAACTAGAGATAAAACACATCCTTAGATGTAGTTCATCATGTTACAGTGCTGACAAAAGCACATTTAAAGGAACTTTTTGTGCTAGATTTTGTGGCTTGATGTAAGTAAGTAAGTGTAGCACTGTCCAGATGCGTAATTGTCATACTTGGGTTACAGGTATCAAATTTTTACTTCTTTCCATGTATTATTTTCATAGCCATTCAACTTCTCCTGCAAGTAACAGTTGTTATTGGTACCTGAACTGACTGGAAGAAAGGAATTATGCCTATTCAGCAAAGCCAAGTTTGCAGTTATTCCCCAGATGCAGAACAAACCAGGACCAATAAGTTTTTTAACACCCTAAGATGAAAATAAGGTGGTGTGTGGAGCCAAGGTTGTCTGTTTAAATCCCTCTTTGCTCGGATGACTGTGAAGTCATGGCTGGATACAATAACTTCTTTAAACAGCTTTAATTTGCTGGAAGGAAAGCAGGGGGAAGGTTACTCTGAGTGAGGGGAATCTGCTGAGCTCTGCTCAGCTTGGGGTACAGCAGTAATCTTAATATATTGTGGGAGGGAAAAAAAGGTGAGATTGTACCAAATTTCATCTTTCAGTATGTCAGTGGAACTTTTATAGGCAGGACATGGGAGGGGTTTGGGAAGGATTCATTTGGTGTCAGCAGCCAGGAAGGAGAGAGGTAGCACCAGACTAGATAAGCACACTTGTCAGCACAGAACATTTTGATGCCACTTATGATCTCAAAAATGGGTGAGAAAAAAGGAACAAGGGTGGCTTATGTTTTGCAGAGCACTGTGAAAATTGTAGCATTTGTGGAAAGGATTTGCCAAGTTAAGGAAACTTAACCTCAATGTCTGGAGGTTAAGTAATGATTTGTACTTTACCTTGAACAGAGATGTGGAGAGAAACAGGCTTTTGTTCTTGCAGTTGGGCTCTGCAGTTCCCTTAATAACACAATTGGATTTTTGTGTTTTGACAGCAGAAGCTTAATTTTTACTTGGAGATCAGAAGGGGGGAAATTCACAGTTGGGTAACAAGTGCCAGCTTCTCTCAGTGCTGCTCTTGCCAACACGTCAGGTTGGGAATGACTGCAACAATTCCTCACACAGCAGCTGCTGGAGCCATGTGGGAGTCTGGAGCGTGGGGAGGGTTGTAGTGAGAACAAGAAGGCAATGGCAGTGATGTAATTTCCGTAGTCTGGAAACTAATCCTGGGAAGGCACTGGAAAGCCAGGAGTGGATTTGAGCCAAGTGATGTCGATTAAAGGTGTCACTGCCCTGCTGGTCTGGCAGCTTGTGCTGCTGGGAAGGGAGGGCACAAAGCATCAGCTCCATGACAAAGATTCCAGAGCCAGTGACAACAGAGCTTTTCCAACACTGTGAAACACTTCAGGCTCATTGGTCAGTGTTAATCAAAGAACTAAGTAGTCTGCCCATGGGACTGTATCTTTTGTGAAAATTCTGGTTTCTGGTAGATGGGGAGGTTTCTTCCAGGTTCACCTTTCAGGAACACAGTGATCATACTATAGGCAGGATGCAGAAAAACCAAATATTGAGTTGACCTGCAGAGACTGGTTGTTTCTGTTCACTGTGGTGGGTTTGTCTGTCCAAACAGACCATTCATAGGTGCCACCAAGGTAATTGATACTCCACATTACAAACTCTTTCTTAAGAAATATGAGTTTTAAGTGCAGTGGCTGCAGATTAAGAGGATGAACATTACTGTGCTGAGGGAGAAGTCTCCAATGTGACACATCAGCACCTCACCAGCAGTCCATTAACAGACTGTTCTGGCCCTCTGTGGGGCAGAGAATGTTTCTGAGCTGCCCCTCTACGCACAGTTGCGTTTCATGGGAGAGAGGTGACAGTGAATTCAAAAATAATCACAGCATTCAGAGAAAACACCGGGCCCCAGTGTACCCACATATCCTGGGCTGTTAAGCCATTTTGTTCCTGTAGTGAAAGTTTCTGTTGGGTTTTTCAAAGCAGGTGGTGGCTTTGTGTCCTGCTTTGCTTATCTGAATGTTGGACCTTTTGCTTGCCCAGCGCAGAAAGACGTCATAGTTCTTAATCCCTGCAAGCACTTCATGGAATCGTGGAATGGTTTGGATTGGAAGGGACCTTAAAGCTCATCAAGTCCTACCCCATGCCACAGGCAGGGACATCTTCCACTAGCCTAGGTTGCTCCAAGCCTCATTCAACCTGGCCTTGGACACTTCCAGGGATGGGGCAGCCAGAGCTTCTCTGGGCGACTTGTGCCAGGGCCTCCCCACCCTCACAGGGAAGAATTTATTCCCAGTATCCCCTCTAACCCTGGCAGTTTGGAGCTGTTCCCTCTTACCCTGTCGCTCCAGGCCCTTTTAAATATCTCTCTTCACCTTTCTTGTAGCTCCTTCCGGTACCACAATCAGGTCACCCCAAAGCTTCTCCAGGCTGAACAGCCCCATTTCTCTCAGCCTTTCCTCACAGCAGAGGTGCTCTCAGAGGATGCTCTGCATGGGGCTCACTTCACTTCTCAGCTTTAAAATACATCTTATGCTGGTCATTCCAGCCTTTCTATGGATAAATAAGTACTTCTGAGAATATCTGCTCTTCCCACTCTGCTCTCTGCATGTGGTCCAAACCTCCCTTGGATGATCTCCCATTTTAAGCACAGAAAAGCACAGATAAACACAGAAAAGTGCTGATATCTCACAGGATTCATCTTGGGCCTCTCCCAACACTTCAGATCACTTTGGTTTTCCCTTGAGTCAGTCCCATTTGGCCCCCACACCAAATCCTTTTTAGATTTCTCCTTTAATTAGGTGTGGAAAGTCTCCACCTCTTTTCAGTGAGTCATTGCATTGTACTTGCCATTTCCCAAGGGGTTGGCACCTGCTGCTATGGATGTTTTGAGGGATTTGCTGACTATTTGTGTGAAACTATCCATTTGGATTTGCTTGCTTGAGTTATGTCCCCAAGAGCTTAGTGGCCAGTGCACTGAGTGACTGTAGTGTGAAAACAAGTTTGGAGAAGTCTTGTAATATTGCATGGAATTCTTTAAAATCATGAAGACTCAAGAGGAATAATTTTACTGAACCGTCAGTGCCTCTAACCGGCGCTGAGTTGTTCTTAAGTGTCTGTTTTAATGCAGACTACCTTTGAGTATCTCTGGAGTTTCCCAGCTTTTCTTCCTGAAGTCATATCTGCATCTCTTTGGGTTAAAGAGGGATTATCCCCGGTTTTAATTCCCTCTCTGTTCTCTGTGTTAAACAACAAGCATATTTCTGGGTTATCTGTTTCACCAAAATCCATGTCACCTTCCCAAAAAGTAACTGTTCCATTTGGATCTCCTGCTGCCAGGTTTAACTCAGACACTGCCTGCAGCTAATGCCCTGGTATGTTTAGGTTATTATTCCCAGATGGAAGTCTAATATCTTACACCACTCAGTTAGAGCCTTGGCTTTCCACTTCCAATATTGTGAACATAATTTCTTCCAACACATGGTTGTAATTTATTGCCCTTTTCTTGACGTGTGTGCGCTTGATTGAAATCAAAGCGTAATGAGGACCAGGGCATCTGGTTAAATCTCTTCTATTTTAGATTCTGCCTTCCCTTGCTTTGGGTTGAAGATAATCAGGGCTTTAATTAAGAAATCTAGTGGCTCTTTGTTGTCTGGAAGAAATAATTTCTGTAGTGATTAAATAGACCTCCCTGGGGAAGGATACTGCTGCTCTGTCTACAAACAGGATGAGTTTTGGCAACTTTGGACTGGTTTAGTGAGCTGACATGTATTTAGAAAGCTATTCCTCCCTTTTTTTTCTTGGCTTAAATGGGATCTATTGATGGTTTTGATTTTTAACAACTACAAAAAAAATCTAAGACACTCATCTTAATTGTTCTGCTTCTGCAAATATTTGTATTCATTAAGTTTTGAGTTCCTTCAACTGAGTAAAGCAATGAAACCTTTTGAACTTCTGCTTCTGCCAGTGTTTTGATGTTAATCCATTTTCAGTTTGTTGTATTAGAGCGCTGGACTGGGAATTTGGTAGGAGCAAAAGGAGATCTGGGAGAGGATTGACCTCTGAAGTGTTTTTGGTATGTGTAGTCCTTTTATTTTTGAATTTTGATTGGAATCTGGGCCAGAACAGTTAATCACTCTGATTTTGGATGGTACACCCCTCCAGCCAAGCATCTGCAGTGATCTTTGCAGAGTGAATAGAACCTAAACTGAGCACCCATCACCATCCTCTGTTCAGCTGGAGAGGGAAAGGCTACAGGAACTCCCTGTGTGGTGCCTCAGGAATGTGTGGATTGAGGAGCCTTTTGCTAGAGAGCTTGTTTAGGTTCTGCCAGAAATCCCAGTGACAGATGAATTGCCCTTTCATTTTTAGAGTGCTCAGGGCTGACTTTAATTTTTATTTTTAATTATTGTGTTTAATCTCATGGAACAGCCTTGCTCTGCTGAGCTTCAAGGATGTCTCATTTTGACTCTGACTCGCTGCTGCTGAACCCTGTGCCACCATCTATACCAAGTATTTTCAGATGCCCTGTAAATTGCTGGATGGCTTTCCCTTTTTAGCTGTTTTTACCTTTTTTCTTACTTTATTTTGGATTGTGTGCTTGAACCACCTCTGACACTTGCCTTTACCCACTTGTCTTAATTTCCATAAAAGATGGAAATCTCAATTAGTGATGGCCTTGGACTTTAACTTTTTCAGAGTGCTGTTCCAGTGCCATCTAATTTCTCCTTCCCTGCCTTTGTACATCCCTTTTCCTGGTCTGACAGACCATGAGATCCTCTGAGTGGAGTTCATGCCAATTCAGAAAATACTCTGCATTTCTCACAAGGGTCGTAGCACTTGCTGTATTTATCTCTTTGACCAAGTTTGATTTTTTTTGTGCATGGAACACCACTGATTCCACAATATAAAGCAGAGCACCAGGTGTAAGAGGTGTGGATTTGGTGTCAGCACAGCCTGCACTGGCACAGGTTACCCAGAGAAGCTGTGGCTGCCCCATCCCTGCAAGTGTCCAAGGCCAGGTGGGACGGGGCTTGGAGCTCACTTAAGTGTTTAGGCAGTTGTGAGCTCTTTATATTAACCTTGTGCCTGTGTTTAAATGTAAACCCAGTTTGCCTAAACTAGAAACCCACAAAAAGCTTTGAAGTGCCTTTATTGCCATGAACTCTCTGTTCCTCATTACTGGTTCAGCCCTTTGTGCTGCTTTCTCCTGACCGTGGGAGTTCCTGGGGCTTTCACAGCAAGGGCCCTGCAGATTGAATCCAGATGCATTTGTTGTGCATCCCAGCACTAAGGAAACCTGCCTTTCCCTCTCCCTGCTGACTGGGCCTTTGCACAATAGGGTGTGACATCAGGATTATGTCATCTGGGAGATTCTTGCCTCCGGATCAGGCTGATAAGGACAAGAAGAAGTCTCCTCAAATAGATCTAAACCACCAAGACCTTCACTGCTTTCATGTGTGTGAGCTTTTAAAATTACAGCCAGGATGTTTTCGTGAGGAAATAGTTTAGATGTAAGAGTAAACAGACCAGTGTTGGGATCCCCTCCTCAATACCCATGGGCAGCTCAGCACTCAAACCAGAATTAATAGTGAAGTTGTTGATGTATATTACATAGATTAGAGCAAAGTTAAAAGAGAGGAAAACATTAAGTGTACTGTCATGCTGGAAAACTGAATTAGTTGCTTTTTATCTGATTTTTTCCTTTGGGTGCTTCATTTTGGAGCAGCTCTGTACACACTGCATTCTTATCTTCTGAATCGGAGGTACTGGGTGGAGGAGGAGTTTGTCCCTTGAGTTCCTGCGGTTCTCTGTGATTACATAAAATCTGGACACTGGAGAGGGAAAGCTTGGATTAGGAGGTCAGCACTGATGATGCAGCACTATCCTCAAATACCGCTCTCTGAAGGCTTTAAATCCCTAGTAAGAAATTACTTACTTCAAAAACGAGGCTAAATTTTAGAATGTCAGTTTATTATGATCTGGAATTTTTGAACTGGTTGTCTCTAGTAATGCATTATATTGTATGTACAGGAATTTACCTCATGCTCTCACAAATCTGTGGTGTTTTAATGATGAAAATTGAAGACAGAGTACCTTAAATAACAACCTTGTTTTGGCATCTCTGATGTGAGCCTGCCAGAAGAAACAATGGCACATGAAATCTGCAGCCTGCACAGACTTTTACCAAACTTAAACCTGGACATCGAAGATTCCTGCTGTCTTCTCCCCTCCTGTCTATGTTTGAATTCCAGCTGGCAGAGTGTGGAATGTCGCAGACTGTGGGTGGGTGAAGCTCTTGGCTGTCTGTGCTGGCCCGAGGATGGGCAGAGGGAAGGATTTGGAAGCAATTTGGAGCTTCCTAGTGGTTAATGAACCAGTTACTTCCTTGGACATGTTATAGAGTGACCCATTGTCTCTCTTATTAGGTGGCTAATGGAGCTCTTTCCAGGTCCTTGGTTTCCATCTGCCAAGAGCAGTTGGATGGGAAGGAATGTGTGAGCAATACATGGTTTTCATTAAATAATGAAAGGTGCTAGAAAGCACAAAATGGGAGGTTCTGGGAGATTTTTAGCCTTCAGGATCCCATTGTTTGGATACTGTTTTCCTTCCTTGCAGAGTTCCTGCACTTCACAACTCTGCTGCACAGTTTGAGTCATCCCACCATGGTCCAGATGTTGCTTTTAAGTACAACTGGCATTGAAGTTACACATACCTAACTGGATTGGTATGTTTGCTCCAGGGATTTTTGCACCTGTGTATGCTGGAAAGAATTCCTGTAAAATACCTGTGCAGAGCCCCCAGGCATAATTTGGACTGTGTTCATCAAGTGGGGTGCAAGACCCCTGGTCTGTGTACACAGACATTTTACCTTCTGCATTTTAAGTACAAGGGTGTTACCCAGTTGTGCTCCTGGGACCAGAGAAGGAGGAGAGAGGAATTGTAAATCATCTGGACTCACAGCTGTGGGAGAAGTGTTACATCCTGGTTTGTTCCTAGTACCAGCCTTTTATTAAAGAACAGGCTTGTGAAAAGGCTCCTCAAGGGCTGGATGGAGGGTACAGGCAACAAAATTATTTAGGGACAACTCTTGATGTCCTGAAGAATTTGTTTCCCCCTCACTTGAGGCGTGAGATGCAGGGGATTTGTTGAACAGATTGTGTTTTGGGTTTGGTGGAAGGTGGGTTGCTGAAATTTGCCACTTCCTTCATATTTCTGTTGTAATTCCTGTGCTGGTTTAAAATGACGGGGTGCAGACACAGGGGAAGGACTCCCTGAGAGTTGTGCCAAGTCACTTGCCATTCCAATCACTTGTTTTCCTTAATAGTTGGAATGTTTGCTGCTTCACCTCATGGTTTAGGGAATGTTTTGGGTTGTTGTTAGACACCAGCTTGTCATGAATATGACTTTAGTTATTGTCACTCTTGCAAAAAAAGTGCAGCTGGATGCTCAGTATTTTCCTTTGGGGTAGGATTTTTAAATGCCAGTTTTCTTGGAAGTCTGTTGATCTGAATAGCTGGAGACATTTCCCTTTCTATGCTGTACTTCTGTAGCTGGAAGAAACAACTATGTGACCTTTAGGGAATAAAGAAAATATATTTCTCTGCTTTAAAAAAGCCAGTTTGAAACCCTATGGAATGCTTTGGAAGGTTTGCTGGGCCAGGCTGAGGTTCCAGGTGTTGGTACTTTGGCATCAGGGGGTTGTGAGAGCCAGAAACAAAAGAGTTTTTGTCTCTGACTCTCAGCTACTTACTGGAAAATGCACAAATGTTTTTCTAGATGAGGGATTTGGTTCTGAAGTGTAATTGAAAGTCAGAGCTTGGTTTTATTGCTGGGTAGTGGAAACTCATTTTCTCCCTTCAGGGTCCGGAATCCGTTTGCGAGGCTTGGGAGGAGCAAGGCGGGATCAGCAAAGTCACAGGGCTTTTTCTGATCTGTCCTTCAGCAGTAAACCAAAGTGATTAATCTGTCCTCCTTTCTTGAGGTCTGTACTGGAGGCTGGGGGATTTCCTCCCCTATCACATCCCTGTTGAAGTGACAGCTTTGTTCTGGCCAGAGCCTCTATTTCAGGGATAGAACTCAGGTTCCTCAGACAAGTTTCCATCCCATGTCTCCACCCGCTTCAACTTCAAACACTTCATAAAGCTTTGGATCACTCTTAGCTTAAAGATTTTCTTTTATTCTTGCATTTGTTAAGTAGGTCAGTCTTGAGTGTTACATTTTTTGTATAAAACAGCTTTTTCCAGGAGTTCTGTGGCTGATGAGTAATGGATCTAAAACTTCAGTGTTTGATCATGACATTAAAACTGTAATTGATTGTGAGAGAACAGCTGTTCTGAATTCTGCAAAGAGATTCAATGATTATGTTGGGCCTTACACCTTTTAGTCACCTTCCTGGGCAACCTTATAAAAACATGTTTTCCCAGAGATGCAAGAACACTGCCTGCCCTTGCAGAGGAGAGGGATGCCATTTGGTCTAGATGATCTTTTAAGGTCCTTCTAACCCAACCCAACTGTGATATAATTTATCAGTGTTTTGGTTGGTCATTAAGGGATATGGCAACCATAAAGCAATGTTTTTCATTGTTTTATAAAAAATTTTTATCTGTAGGTAAACCCAGATTGATCCTGATTGAGGTATCCTGGATTGATTGGTATTCTTGGGCAGAAGGGGAGTGATTGCTTTACCTTGAATTGCTGTCCTTTGCGAGTGGTTTATCCCTTGGGGATGTTTCTGAGATACCTCCATATGAATTCCTGCTACTTCAGGCCTCATGTACATCCCAAAAGCATCTGCTGATTCCTTGGATGCGTTGGGAGGGGCTGATTGTAGTGAGGTGGGAAGTCAGTCTCTGCTCCCAACTAACGAAGGACAGGGTGAGAGGAAATGACCTCAAGTTGTGCCAGGGGAGGTATGGATTGGATATTAGGAAAAAAAAATCATGGAAAGGGTTGTAAAGCATTGGAGTGAACTGCTTAAGGAAGTGCCTGGAAGTGTTCAAAAAACATGTGGATGTGGCACTGGGGGACATGGGTTAGTGGTAAACATGGTGGTGAGGCTGGGTTGATGGTTGGACTTCTGATGATCTTCGTGGTCTTTTCCAACCTAAAGAATTCTGTGCTTCAAGCTTCCAAAAAAGACAGGTTGCCTTTCCCAGCTGCTCTCATGCAGGAAGATAATGCTCCATGAGCAGGGACATCCAGAACAGGCCATCAAGGAAAGCAATGTTGAGTCCAGGACCTTTGTAGTGCTTTCCAAGTGTTTTGCTGCAACTCCTGCATGTGACTTTGGGCCTGTGCTCTGCTTTGCCTATCTACTTCTTTAACAGAGGAGATCCCAGTTTATGCCTTCCCTTTCCAAGCTGGTACCTCTCCTGCATATTAGTCCATGGTGAAGGGGTTTCTTGGACTTAGTCCAACCTTCCTGCAGCAAATCCAAGTTCATGAATGTGGATTTAAATTCCTCCCAATCCGTCTGTCATCCTGTTTTCTATTATGGAACAGCCAATTAACCTGTGGCACATCTTTGGTTTTTTTTTAAGAAAACAGGTTTCTAGGAATGTCACCCTCTCCAATCATGACTGTCCTGGGTTTAGAAATCGACTTTAGTGCTGTGTGAGGAAAGGTGAAATCTAATGTAGTGATCAAGGATATATATTTCCTCCCTATGAAGGAGTGAATTTTGAGAGTGATTCTGTAGTGCTGAAGCACAGAGGAGGCTTTGGATAATGTATATCCCAGCATGCCTTGGATCCATACGGGTTCAATCACTGGCATTGTTGTTCCAGTCTCCAGATACTGGATCTGGCTATGGCAAAGCAGCTTTATTGAAATAGCATGTTGGTATTTAAAACAATATTAATACTATATTTGATTCATTAAATATACAAAGGCGAGTTAAAGCATTTCCATGTGTGAGCTGTTAGTTCTGGCGGGAGGTTCTTCACATGGTTTTATGTGGTTTCAGACAACATTTTAGCACATTCTTAAAATACCCACAAAAGCCTTTATATAAAATCTCATAAAGGTGAACCACATAAAAATGATTTTTTTCCTGTTTCATGTCATTAGGATCAAAGTACAGTAGGTAAGAATAAATTTCCCAAAACCTTGTTTTGGTCTCTCTCTTAATTAATGTTTCATGCTCACAGGAAGGTCGTAAAGTGGATAATGGCGGAACTGACTGTACACACTGTAGTGTTCTAAGGGGTGCCAGTTCATTTTGAGTGAAATCACTTTATATATGAAAAAGAATATGTATATATATTTTCAAGCAGTCTTGGTTGGAAAGTGGACAGTAACTGCTGCTCTCTGGCCTTTGGTTCCTGCTGCCAAAGGGTCACTGAGACTGGAACTGAGGTTTGCTGCAAGGCTGGAATTCCCATTAAGTGCATTAACCAAAATCCACTTGTGAATTCCCCAGGGGATATAAAAAGGGTATTTGTTGGTGTGGTAGGTTTAAGTTGCCGTTGGAAGTCTGGCTTTGGCATGGCTGTGGAGCTAAGGGCTTTCCTTTCCCAGTGGTGTGTTATCAGTGGCTTGACAAATGTCATAGGTGGGTGTGTGCTGGTTACTGAATTGCCCAGCAGAGTCACCCATTGAAAATAAAATGCTGTGGTGAGTTGATATGAAGTTGTTTCTCCTTCCTGAGGTCAGCATTGGTTTTGGTGTAATCTTGGATGCCTGGAATTAAAGGGAATTGAGGCTCTTTGGTAACTGTACCTTCTTGAAACAACATAATGGAGTGGTCTGTGAGTGCAGAGAATATGCTTAAAGTTACCTGTGTTATTTGCAATTACTTCCCAATATCTTTTCTCCTGACTTGTGGGAAGGATGGATTAGTGCTTTGAATTCACAGTACTTCAAAGTAATATGAAAAGTCCAAAATGCACAGTAAATTGAATTTTAAATGTCATTCACAACTGGTAGGCTCATATTTAGAAAGGAAGGGAGCACAGAGTTGGGAAGATTGATTGATGAGTTTTTCATGTTGACCATGAAGGATACTTTCCTTTCTTGTAGAGAGGAACGTGGTCACTTGCAGGTCAGTGTGACAATCAGAGGCAGGAACACAGACCAGTTTAATGTGCCTGACTCTCAGCTGCTGGGAACTGTCAATCCTGGTGGCTCCTTCTGCCTTTGGATGCTGAGCTTTTGCTCTCCTCCAGACAATGAAAAAGTCTGACTACCAAAATTGTGTCATTGATGATCAGCTGAAGTCGCCTCTTGTCCTTTCACATGGTCATTCTGTGAGTTCATCCCTGGTCTGAGAGTTGTGGGGCACGGAAGAGCGTTCCCTTTTCCTTGGCCCTCCTTAGGGCTGTTTGGTAACTTGAGAATGGAAACAGTAAAATGTTGTGAGTTACAATTGCCGTTTTCTAGAAGCCAAAATTGCTCCTTTTGCACCTTTCTTCCCACAGTGTTGGGTTGATTAGCATTGTTTTAAGGTGCATATTCCACCTGGCACAGGAGGAGCCCAGCACTGCTGTCATCCAGAGGGAGTGGGGCTCTGAAGGTGGCATTGCTTTTTTAGTTTTCTGGGTGTACTTTTAGTCCCAGAAACCTGAGATTTAGATAGTCTGGCTTATTGTATTCTGTAGGTAAAACTGTAATAATAAAACCTCAACACGTCCCTTCATTTCTGAGATCCTTGGTTTCAGTTCAGCTTGCTTCAGCTCATGAATCAGTAAATCAGCAAATCAGCTTCACACAAACTTTTGAGGCAGCAACATAAAGCTATTCACTCGTTCCCTTTTGTCTTAATTAGTGAACTTTGTTGTAAAGAACTTCCAAACTTTGCCAATAGCAAGAGAAAAGGGGGAAAAAAAAGACCAAACTGTAAAATAAAGCGTTACTCAGCCCACTTCGTAGCTCACGCTTTTACCAGCTGTTGTAGTTAATTGGAATCAGAGAAATTGTTTTCTTGGATCCTGTAGCAATCTGTAACCAGGTCTGCTTCTCACCAGGCTTTCATTCTCCTTTAGAGAAATATACAGGGTTTTTTTGTAATTAAAGTCTCTGCATTATAAAATGATTGGAACTGCTGTGTTTCTGGGTGTGTAACTGGTGAGACTGTGCTATCTTACAAGAGAAAATAATCTTTATTAGGACATAGAAATTCTGCTTATTTAAGATTATTATTGCTACCTGACTCTGGCTTGGGCCCTGCTTGCTTTTAACATTCCACTTGGATTTCATCCTGCAGGTATTTTGAAGGTGGAGTCTCCTCTGTCTACCTCTGGGATCTGGATCATGGTTTTGCCGGGGTGATCCTCATTAAGAAAGCTGGAGACGGATCAAAGAAGATTAAGGGATGCTGGGATTCTATCCACGTGGTGGAGGTTCAGGTACAGCCTCTGGGGCAGCTGATACACCCAAGTGAAAACAAAAGCCAGTTAATTCCGGACAATTAAGGAGCACAGGTGTTCAATGAACAATGCAATATTGTGTCAGGGCTGTAAACTTCTTTCCCCTGTTAATTTTTGAAAATGCCCTGAAGCAATTTGGATGGAGATAAGTCAGGGCTGTAATCAAAAGGAATCCCAGAAGAATTGAAAGTATGTTACTTTCTGTGCATGTGATCCTGAGATTATTTTCTTTTAACATAAAGGTCTACAGATAAATATCACTAATTAGGTAATAAAAACAAGGTAATAGGAGGGTAAATTGCTCTAACTAGATGTGCTTTGGAAAATTAGAGAAAATTAGAGGAATGCGCACACTTAGAATTGTTCTTAAGAAACAGACTGTGCTCTGTGAGTAGGGTTAGACTTACATGTCCTGTTGCTTGTGGGGTCTGCCAGGTCAGCACCCATTTAGCTTTTGGAGGGATTTTAACCTTTTTTCTCTCTCCCTTTCTGTTCTCTCCCTTCCAGGAGAAATCCAGTGGCCGTACTGCTCATTACAAACTGACCTCCACAGTGATGCTGTGGCTGCAGACTAATAAAACTGGTTCTGGCACCATGAACCTGGGAGGGAGCCTTACCAGACAGGTACGTCTGTGTCCTGTGCACACCTGGGAATGCCTTTCCCCATTTCCACACCAAGTAGCCCCAGTCAGGCCCAAAAAGTTGAGTTTGTGAGGTGTTATATAACGATCTCTTCTACTGTTCTGCAGCCCAGTGTGTAATTACCAGAAAACCCCTTGAACTGTCCTTGACAGCAGTGGAGCTTGCAACTGAAAATATAAAACATTCAACAGGAGTTTAGACTTGCTTTTAGGTCTTAGTTTGTCTTCCGGTATGCCTAAATTTTTATACTCCCATCTGTGATGCATGTATTTTTATCTGTGAGATTTGCCCAGTTTCTTACTGGAAATTCCAGTAGGATTATAAAAATACAAAATGAGCTCTTTTGTTATATCTCTCTTTTAAAAGCCAGCTAAACCACCCTGAGCAAACCTGTATTTTGCACTAACTGTAAGACTCTCCTGTCTTTCAACATGTCAGTTACCTTTTAGTGCCGTTCTTTAGTATTTTCCTCCTGCAGTATCAGGACTGATTTTAAAAAAACTCCTAAAAAAAAAAAAAACATAAACAAAAACCAAAATCTCTTCTAAGCATTTGGGGTTGTCATTTACTGTCTGTCTGTAAAATTTTCCTACTGCAGTACCAGGACAGTGATCTTTAAAAATCTCCCAAAAGAAAAGATAAATTTCTTCTAAACATTTAGAGGTTTGTGCCAGTGTTAATTAGTTTGACTTCCTCTTGAGAGCTGTTTTTCACCACGAAGGTGCCAGACTGATGGAAATTCAGGCAGTGCTGCTGCTTGAGTCTCTGGATCTGCTGGGTTGGACTTTGCTGGTTGAAGGTGCTTCTGCCCCTGCCCACCTGCCAAAGGCTTTGTGCTGCTGAGGAATTGGTAGGCTGCTTAAGATCTGGGCTCTGGAAGTCAATAACTCGAGCAGAGTAATAAACTCTGGGGGACAGGAGGCACATTGTAAGGTCATGAGTGACTGGAGAGATTGGCAGCAGCTAAAACTTCTTTATGAGCCTTCCCAGGGCAGAGTGAGGCTTTTCCATACAAAGGACAATGCTGACTCTGTTAAAAAGCTCCTGGTTTTGTGCAGGTTTGAGCCAAGCAAAGGCAAGAAGGGTCTGTGATTGCAGAGAGGGACGAAAATCGGGTTACTCCTGCAGAGCTTGCCCTAGATGGGTGATTTTTCTTTCCACATTGTTGACTCTCAGAAGAAGCTGATGGAAAAGCAAGGGAAGGAAAAAGGCATCTGGAGACAGCTTTGAGCCGTTTTTTTTTGACTCTCTTAAAATGTTTGCAGTAATTACACCCGAGTTATGGTGACCCGGACAAATATTTAATCCCAGGCCTGGCTAATACTGTAAATCAGAGCTGTGAAGTGCAGGCCAAGGGCTTGACTCTGGCCATGGCCTCCTGGAGCACGAGATGAGCCAAGGAAAACAAGAGTCTGTGGAGAATGGGTGTCCTCAGTACACCTTGGCCTGAACTGCTGGGCTTTGTTTAGTTTGACTTCCACTCTCAAAGCTGGAGTGGCCAGTTTCATGCTTCTGTCATCATTTTAACAGCAGAACATTGAACTCAGATGTGATGCATTAAAGCCAGGGCCTGTTTCCAATGTAAGTAACCATGAACCAACCACTGGGGTGGTGATGCTCAGCTCCTGCACAAACAATGGAAACTGGAGGGCAGATTGAAGCTTGGGGATAGGGATTTGCTGGTTGTGGATGCGACAGAAGGCTTGATGGGAGAGAATCCGCGGCAGACAACTGCAGTGTTCACCCTACCTTGAGCTGCGCAGTGTGAGCAGGAGCTGTTTGTCCCCAGCCCTGTGTTCAGCTGGACTAAACTCCTGAGTGCAAGGCTTATACTTTGCTGTAAATCCAGTTTGCCACATCATTTAAGGACAGCAAGTCTTATATTTACTTTTTAATCAGCTTTTTTTATAGTCTGCAGCAAACATAGCCACCAAAATTAGGTTTTAGTTACCTCGTGAATGGTATGGTACAGTTTCACCTTGGCAATATCAGTAATCAGTAATATTTTGAAACTATTTTGTCTGTGGTAAATTATACATGGTTTTGGTCAACTCAACAGTTAAACTACTTGACCGCCTTTGGTGCTAAAATGTGAATAGCAGATGTCCCTGTGTTTCAGAGGAAGCTTTTGAAGTGTTCACAAGCTTGGTCATATCCTGGCTTACAAACTGATGGCAGAGGGAACCTCTCAGTGCTTGGAAAGGGAAGTCTAGGGAGAGCCATTACTTTGAGACCGTTTTGGCCTCTTAGCTGCAAATGGGGTACTTTTTGAGTGCTGATGGAATGATTAACTTGGTGGCCAGGACAGGCCAAAGGAACAGCTCTTGGAATGTGCTATGGTAGAGCTGAGCTTGGAGCTGGGCTGAGAGTCCAGAAATAGCTGTTCTCTGCTACCACTGCCTACCACTAAGACATTGTTGCCCTGCATCCCTCACTGATGGGCTTTTTGTTGCCTTTGCCAGGACTTTCTGGAAAAACTCATCTTTGCCTTTCTTGAATGTCCCCAGACTTGTTACTGCAAGGCTCCCACTTGGGCTGTTTCTAAACGTTGCTCTGAATTTCTAAGAATGACTTTTTTCTCTCACCAAGATACTGTTTTTGTTGCTGAGAGCAGCCGTGGCTGTCCCATCCCTGGAAGTGTCCAAGGCCAGATTGAACAGTGTTTGGAGCAACCTGGGCTGGTGGAACGTGTCTCTGCCCATGGCAAGGGGTGGCACTGGATGAGCTTTAAGGTCCCTTCAAACCCAAAGCCATCTGGGTTGAAAACTCCCCTTGTGTAACTTAATTGACTTTACCCAAAGAATTTCAGGCTTTTGCTTTATCAGTTCAATTATGGAGCTTCTTTGAAGGAGCTGGAATTACAGACTAATTAGTATAAAATGTCACGTAATGTGTGACAGACTAATTGAAGTAAAGCATGATGTGATATATGTTCTGATAGAGTTTGGGGTTTTGGTTTTGTTAAAAATATACAATTTCAGATTCTGTCCTGATCCAGTAGAGAAATGTGTCTGTATATACAAGTGTACAACACAAAACCATGTCTGTTGTGGTATATGTTCCTTCACATAATTTACCCGTATGCATAATTGATTTATATATATATTATATATAATGTATTAACTCTTATCCTGAGAGGATGAGATCAGTTCTTAGCCAACTCCATGCACATAGGATCCATAGATTGTAATTTTGGCCTGAAAACTGACAGAGAATTAAAGCTGAAGTGACATCTTCACATTGAGCACTTGATTAGATCATGGCTGAAGAAGTCCCCTTGTGTGGCAGAATACTTGTCCTTTTGCCCAGTGAGGGTTTGTGCTAATTTTTAGGAATATATGTTGTTCTACATAAGTGCACAAAGAGTAGAACCATCCTTGTTTTGACTCCAAAGTGCATTACAGAAAAACTTTTTTGGGGAACTGGAAGGATTTTAATCATTTTTTCCCCCCTTGCTCATGTCCTGCAATGTCAGGTAGAGAACTTCTCACTGTATAGTTGCCTAAACAAGGGGACTCTTCCAAACTCTGTTTTGGATGCAGCTCAGGAGAGCTCAGAGTTGAAGCACCGCAGGCCAGGATGGAGGAAACAACACCCAGCTCACATCCCACAGTGGCAGGATTCACTCAGAGCAAGGACTGAGGTGGAATTTGGGTAGGGAAAGATGGATTGGGGTGTTACACTCCCTCTGCATGCCAAGGGGCCACAGAGAGAAGTGAGGGAAGGACAGGACACACTGCCTCAATTTACAGCGCTGGGAGCAAGGCTTGCTGGGAAATGAACTGTGTCAGCAGCTTTTCCATTCCCTTGTATGTTCTCTAGGGGCTGCAGGTAACTCCCACCATCTCCTGATTCAAGCCAGATGCCTGGCAGGGGATTTTCCCTGGCAGACCTGGGGGTCCTGTCCTCTTTGTGTACCTTGGAATTACTTGTGTCATTTGCCAGGGCACAAAATGGCTTTGGCTGAACTCTGAGGCTCCATTTTTCTTTAAGGTAGGAGCAGCTGTGTGATCCTGTTTCATTTTATGCAAAGGAGATGCAGGCTGCCTGTTTTCTGGCAAACAGTCAAAACTGCACTTTGCTAGATGGATTTCTGGAGCCTCCCCTTGAAAGCAAGACCAACAGGTGCCTTTCTGAGATGTCCTTGTGCACAAAGAACCTGTGTGTGTGTTTCCTGAGCCAGGATGAATACTGAGGAAGTGCAAGTTTGCTGAGGAAGAAGTTGGCTCCAAACCTATAGTTTATTTACATTTAGAGATGTGGGAAGGGGGGGATGTAAAGTCAGAGGGATGTGAGGCCTGAGATTTTGGATTAAGGCAACTTAGATGTTTGTTGATTTTTGAACTTTAAACACACTCCAGTGGCGGAAGAACATTGTGCAGAGCTGGAGGAAGGCTGGGCAAACAGAGCAATCCCTGCATGTAGAGGGGCGTTCGCTGGGATCTGTTGCTGCTCAGTGAAACACCAGCAAAGCCTTTCTGCTGTTTATCATCCCGGGGAAATCCCTGTGCTCAGCAGTTTGTAGAGTCATTGATTTCCGTCAAGTCCAGCTTTCATGTAAAGGCTCATCCCACCCACTTCCAGATGTAACAGGAACTATTTTTCCACCAGTGGGATCTACTCACGATCCTTGAGCTCCCCCTCAGCAGTTGTCCAATGTACTGAGCAGGATTTTGGGATGCAAAGGGCAGCAAGGATGCACTGACCAGGGATTGTCTGGGGAGCTATTTCTGCTTCCCTTTTGTGTCGTGAGGGTGGGGAGGCCCTGGCACAGGTTGCCCAGAGAAGCTGTGGTGCCCCATCCCTGGAAGTGTCCAAGGCCAGGTTGGATGGGGCTTGGAGCAACCTGGGCTGGTGGAAGGTGTCCCTGCCCATGGCAAGGGGTGGGACTGGGTGGGCTTTAAGGTCCCTTAGGATTTCAGATGGGTTACATAATAGTTTAGAAAAAGAGGGAGTAGAAGAGTTGAGCATGTCTGGACTGGTGGCATGTGGAGGTTATGCAGCATCTCCAAGTTTGCTCCTGTACGGTTTGATACAGGATATGGGATATCTTTGGTTACACTAGTGAGGATAAATCTACGTGAAGGGATGAGGTCAGTTCTCAGCTGGTTCCTACAGCACTGCATCCCTGCAGAGCTCACAACCCTCATTTATCTGCTTACAGTTTGAAATAAATGCTGGAGAGAAAGGCCAAACTTTGCCTTACTGATACCCAAATAATTCCACATATTTTCCACCTGGAGCCCTCAGTCTGCCCACTGCCTGTGGCTTTGGGAGCCTTTGGCTCAAATGGCTGTTTGTGTTTCATTACAGGGATTTTCACATTGCTCTGTGGCCAGAGCAGCTGTGGATGTTGTTGGTTCTTCGGAGCAAAATGGAGGATGAGCTCCCTTCTGTGTTTCTAGTATTTTGGGGCCCTTCCATGGCAGAACAAAGTGTTTCTCCAGCTTAAATTTCTCTCTTTGTATAACTTTTCCAAGTACCATTTACAGAAAGCGCAGAAAACTGTTTTATTCAATGCAGGAAACATCCAAAATGCCCAACCAGCCATTGAGAGCTCAGTATCCCCAGCAGAGTGAGTTTCCCTGTGAGTCACACCCAGAGCAGATGGCTGGGAAAGGAGGCAGGGAAGCCAACAGTGGATCTCCAATGGGAAAGCAGTGACTGAGCCGTGTCCATGGGACTTGGCTCATCCTGATTTTTGGCTGAGCTCAGCGGGCAGATGGGGAGTGACAGTGGGAAGATGAGCTGCTTGTTAACATCAACCTACAGAGTGGAATTTCCCCTTGAAGCAAATTAACCCCTTTATTTAAACAGCCACTGGAAGAAACCTTTAAAAATCCCAGCAACTCAGCAAAACCTGACTTTGTGTAGGACAAGGCTGATCCTGCCTCTGCACTCCATTAAACAGCCTCTTGTAACATCTGGCCTTCAAGAGCACATAAAAATGTTTTCCTTCTGGCAGCAGTTTTTATGAGGATGTAATAATATACGTTTTGCAAAAAAAAATAATTCTGTTTTCAAATTCTGCTTCTTGCCATGGAGCTTGGCCTTTCCAGGTGTGGAGGAGGCACATCAGGTAGCCCATGGAAGGAACTGACCCACTGCCAGCTCCTAACTGCCCCAGATTTGGGCAGTTTGCTGATAGTTCCCAAATTCACCATAATGTGTACATGTGTGTTTGTGTAGTTCAGGTTTATATTCCTCCTTCACTGCAACTGGATCCATTCTCCAGGCAATGTCTCCATTCCATGTAAACAATCTGACTGCAGTTTACAGGCAAAATTAAACATCCTCATGCTCTTTCTCCCCCTTTTCCAGGTTATCTCTTGCCTTCAGGTTTCCAACTCAATTACACACTTCCCAGGCCTGTTACAGACTTGACTGATTAGAAGAAACCTGTAGCTGGCCCAGAGTTTTAAACTCTACCCTGAGGGAGGGATAGGAACAGATGGATATGAGAATTCATTGGGATTAGTAAAACCCCTTGAAGACTGTTCTTCCCACTACATTTTTCTCCTGGTTTTGTTTCTGTGCCATCTCAGCACCCCTTCTGTCAGTTGAGGTTTCTGGGACTGGTGTTCACTGTTCAGCAGCTTGTCCATGTCTTAGCCACAGTTGTCACCTCAAGAACTGGAGAAGATGGTCTTTTCCTTAGCACAGGTCAGGGATGGCTTCCGGGTGGGCATCCTGTGGGGCAAAGTCAGATGAAAGCAAGCAAGTGGTGCAGTTCCAGCTCCCATTGTTTGATCTTAGGGATGAAAAGTAGTTCGTGAACCTGTCTCCTGTTCAGGTACTGCACTAAGAGCATTGGTGTCATTATACACTTGAGTTTATCCAGCTCTGAATTTCTACTGCAAAGGGCACAACTTCTACTGCAAAGGGCAGTAAAGAAACTGCTTCTTTCCCTCCCCCCATACTTACTTTGTACTTCCTCTTAACAACTAGGTACATGTTCATGCAGCGTTTGATGTAAAAAGAGAAAGAAGAGATACAAACAGTCAGATTTCTCTTCCCACATTATTTCAGTAGTTTAAATCATCACCACCTTTGCAGGTTTTTCTGAGTTTTGTAATCCCTCTACTGGAAGGGAAATAATGCCTGAGGTGTCTTTTGCCAGGAGATCCTGAGGGTGGAGGATGTGCCCCAGGTGTGGTTGGAGGCAGTGTTTGAGGTGAAGATGAAAAAAAAAAAAGCTATTTTTGAGGGAGAGTTCATAGCTGCTCCACTGCCAGCACCATCCTTGTTTGCAGCCCCTCAGCATCAACCTTTAATACCCCTCTGTACTGCAGAGGTTGTTGGGCTGTATGTTCCCTCTGAGATCTCCTGCAGCCCCTCAGTAGGATGGAGTGACAATTTTGTAGGGCCTGTCTACACCAGTGTTTTATTTTGATCCACCGTTTTTGTTACACTGCATTTCTGTTACCAACACATGCCTGTGTCAAGTGCTGGGAGTGTCTCAGCATGATCCTGGGCTGTTTGCACAATAAAAGAGTTTTTGACACCCACTTTCTCCCATCCCTCCTGCGTGTTGCCACACACTCCCCTCAGGTTTCCATGGGTTTGATGACATGGTGTGTTTCCTTTCCAGATGGAGAAGGATGAGACTGTGAGTGACTCCTCGCCCCACATAGCCAACATCGGGCGCTTGGTAGAGGTGAGTGCTGGGAACAGCAGCTCCAACCTGCTGCAGTTTCTTTGGCCAAAATTTGGCTACATACGTGAAAATTTTGTTGTTTTTTTCTTTACAAACAAATTATTTATTGCTGTTGTGACTGTGGCTTGGTGTGTGATGGCTCAGTGCTCCTCCCAGCATCACTTCCAACCATTTTTTGATACAAAGCCACCACTCTGCAGTAACCATCCTGGAAAGTAAGTTCCTTGCCTGAGAACTAATTAATAAATTCCTACCCCCATACTTACTTTTGCAGTCACTTTTGGGAAGAATTACCTCAGGTTAGGTTGTTACCTGCAACTCTCCGTGAACTGAAAGTTCAGTGTGTATCAAGTGCTTGCACTGGCTTTAGTGCTGGCACGGGCTTTAGTGCTGGATTTTATGGCAGCTGCCAGTCCTGTAAGCTCAGCATAAGGAGTGGAGCTGCTCAGAAGGTGCAGCACTGCTTCACTGTTTCCTTGTACTGTCCTGTATGGATGTGTTCCCAATTTCCTTGATTTTCGTAGCCACTATGACCAGAGAGGAGGAAATTCTCAACTAAAATAGACTGTAATGCATTTTTATGTGAACTGGGAAATTAAAGAAAGGCAGCTACTTTTTTTTTTTTGATCCCTTTTCTAAGTTTTTTGCTTGAGTGAAAGCGACCTAATGAAAAAATGCTGCATAGTTCTCTTTCTCAAAACTCTCTGTTGTGCAGCTTTAAAGAACAAGTCAAAAATTCAAAGGGATCCATAAGCACAAAGCTGTTGACTGTTGGTTATCCCCAGTGACTGACTTGACACTTGGAGCCCATTCAGTGTCCCAAGAAATTGCAGAGCAAGGTTGGGCTGAGATGCATTTTCCTTTTGTGCAGAACATGGATAGCTGGGGAGAAACTGCCCTCTCGTGGTCCAGAGAGAGATCCCATGCCTGGAGTGGTTAACTGGGAGGAGAGAATGGGAAAAAAGCCTTTGTTTCTTTGATTAGAGCAAAGAGATGGGGTCAGAGTGTGTTTGGTGAGGATCTAAATAACAGGAATACACCAGGTTGGGCCTGTGTGATGGGTGTAGTGTAAGTGCTGTACCATTCCTGAAAACTGACCGGATTTCATATCCTTTTCTAGGACATGGAAAACAAAATCAGAAGTACACTGAATGAGATTTATTTTGGAAAAACAAAGGACATCGTTAATGGGCTGAGGTAAGGAAACTCCAGCTGGGAGAGGGACCCCCTTCCCATCCCTGTGGTGCCACCCCCAGCCTTGGTCTACTTTTGTTTCCCCCTCCCGGAGCTTTGGAACATTATTTGTTGTGTGAAGTTCAGGAAACACTTCTATGATAGAAATCTGTAGCAATGTTTTAATCCCTTGTTCCCCCACCAAGAGGAAAATAGCCCAGCTAACAACACTTGTATTTCAGGATTATTTTTAATTAGAGGATTTATTCTTCACAGTTCTGAAAGTTGAGTTCTGACTTCTCTTTCTGATATTCTTTAAAACAGTCTCAGAATTAAGTTATGATGTGAGTGGTTTGTGGTATTTAGACTTTGGTTTAAATTCTGTCTTTTCTGTCAACACCACTAGTCAAAATACTGTGTACTGGAAGAGATTAAGGGAATAAATCCCCTGTGCCTTTCTGTAGGAAAACGGTGCTGTACTTTTCAACCCCTGCCCATCACTGGACATGAATTCGACATACAAATCCCAGGCTGGCAGTTCTGCTCCTAGAGGGAAGCACAAAACAGAGATGACAAATCATTTCATTTTAAATGCAGAGAGATTTTCCAGCACAGTGTGATAACACAGAATAAACAAATGGCACAAATAAGTGTTCTGATGTTCTCTCACAGCCTGGCATGTGGAAGAAGATAGAAAAATGGTGCTAATGAAATGTTTGTGCTGCACCATGGGCAGGGGGAGTTGCAGTATCTGCGAGAGCAGCTGGTCTCGGTCCTGTCCCAAACCCCAGCCTTCATCACACACTTGTTTCCCTTTGTGCTGTGCAGGGTTTAGCCAGGAAACATTTATTAACAGTGGAGGAAATATGTAATAGAGTCATTTTCCTTGTGAACATGGCCTTCAGCTGCTGTATTGACTCTGCTGTGTCTCCCATCCCTCAGTGAGTCCTGGCACTGTGGGTGGCGCTGGGATCTGCTCAGGACTGGTAACACATGGAGCATCAGCTCCTCCAGCCTTTCCCTGCTCCTCCTAAACTGTGTGTTTACACTCCTTCCCTGGTGGTTTCCAGAATCCGAGATCTGTGTTCCTGAGTTCTTCTGACTGTTCTTTTCCCTGTTTGCTCCCTGGTTTCCGACTGCTCTCTGTAGATCTATCGATGCTATTCCCGACAACCAAAAGTATAAGCAGTTGCAGAGGGAACTTTCTCAAGTGTTGACCCAGCGCCAGATCTACATCCAGCCTGATAACTAAACCAATCCAGGTACCCCTCGCTGCCTGTGAGGTGTGAGAGCAGCACTAAACCAGGACTCACCCAGCCCAGCCCTGCATGGTAACGGGACAGAACTAACCCCTAATCCCGCAGACTGAGCAGAGACGTCGGAGCCCGGTTTCACCCACGGGTTGTTTCCTAATATGGCCAACTAAACGCTGGGATTTCCATTGCAAATGTCAGGTCCCCCCAGTTGAAGGCTCGCGCTCGGAATTGTGGCAGGATTCACCACTTTGCACTCTGGCTTGGGAGCAGGAAACTAGCACGTATTACCTGGAGCGGTGTTGGGTTGAGCTGATTTGATCCAGAAGCCCTGGGACTCTGTCCCTTGGGCACCAGCAGTTTGTTACAGCTCTGTACACCACTTCCAGGAAGGAACTCCCTGTAATGTTAATGGTCTTCCTGCAGAATGAAATCTTGGGAGTCTCACAGTTTGGAAAAAGCCCAACTGGTACTTCCACGAGTTCAGAGCTCACATGCACATCCCACATCACTGTTTGCCTGGTGGATCTTGAATTTCCCTGGAGCTTGAAACCCAGTCCTGCTCAAGCTCACTCAAACATTCCCAGCCTCCACTTGCTTGTGCTCTGCACAGCCTCCAAAGGGGTTTGTTCCTGTGCTCTCCTTTGCTCTGGAGCTCTGAATGTCGAGGATGCACAGCAGTGACTAACCCTGGGCCACCTTAACCTCCCACTCCACCTCTAACGAGTTACAGATGTTGTTTTAAACATACTAAGCTGACGAAGGGGAAAACTCACAATTTGTTGATAATGGCCAAGAACCACTTCAGCCTGTGACAAATGCAAATATCAAATATATATGTTTTTGTTAAAGCAGCAGAAGTCTCCAGAGACAAGAGAATGGAAATACTGTTAAAAAAATGATAGGAAAATATCCACCATAAAGAGCAGTCTTGTTTACAGGAGACAGCATCCAGGAAAAATAAGGCTTTGAATCATACAATCCCAGACTGGTTTGGGTTGGAAGGGCCCTTAAAGCTCATCCAGTTCCATCCCCTGCCATGGGCAGGGACACTTTCCACTATCCCAGGCAGTGAGTACTGAAAAGGCTGTGAAATGTGGTTTGGGTGAGGAAATATCTTACCAAATTGGATCCTACCACTTCTCCATGGTAGCAACTCTGGAAAAGTCTGGTCTTATCATTCTATCAATGATCACATTTAAGAGGGTCTTTTTTAAAAGTGGAAATTTCTTATTGTCCTATTGGAATTGGAGGTTCCTCTGTGGCCATCTCACAGGGCACTGATCCGAGGGACTCCTGGAAGATGGAGCTTTTTCTCTGTACTTCTACCCAAAGGGAACCTCTACAATAATCCTGTGACAGTATCTCTGTTCCTCTTCAGCTGCTTTGATCACTCATTACTTAGGGAAGGTACAAAAGAAGGCAAATTTGAGCTCAGAACCTCTGGCTGCTCTTCCCAGCAATGCAAACACCGAGGGGAGTTTTGAGGCGACCACTCAACCCTGGGTGAACAGTCTGCAGGAGGGGCAGGGGCTCCCCCCACCTTTCCCTTCTCCTTGAGTGGAGGCTGGATTTTCTCTGGACTTTTGGAGAGCAGGAGCACTAACCCCCCCCTTTGCTGGTGGGATGCTGGGGTTCTTCTGTAACATAAAATGTTGGAAATCTCCCTCCAGCAGCTGGAGCTGCTGGGGAAGCCTTTGGTGCCATTCTTGCTGGAGTGAGTTTTGCTTTAATGTCCTCAGCCAGGTGTTCATTGCCTTCTGCTTCCTGTGGTCCAACAGGCAGAGCTGAGTGTTCCCTCTGGGCCTGGGCTGAGGTGCTTCTCCTCCCTCTTGCCTCCCATGCCAGGATTGTCCCCAACCCCTCCCCTCCAGCCAGCACCTCTGACCAGCCTTTCCTTCTTCCTCGCAGGTCTGTGCAGACTTTTGCAGACAAATCAAAACAAGAAGCTCTTAAAAACGACCTGGTGGAGGCTTTGAAGAGAAAGCAGCAAAGTTAAAATTCTCTCTGTGCTAACCAGACATGCCATGCTCTCATTAGATTCCTTTGGTAGAGAACTCATCTCCCTGCCCTTTTCTGTTCCGTCACGTCACGATTTGCATCCAATACTCTCCGTGCAACGCCATCTTCTCCCCATGAATAAAGCTGTACAAACTTTTTCAGTCTCTGAGGCCTACTTTGCACCACATTTTACTATCAAGACCTTAGGCTATGTTTCTGTAGAAGTCTTTGTATTATTTTTTTCTCCCCCACCCTTCTCCCACCCTTCCCCGTTTATATGCATCACCACGGATCATTGTTTGTCTTTTCCTCCCTCACCCCCCTCCTGCCTTTTGTTACATTGGTGTAAAAAATGTAAAACAAAAATTTATTAAATACTGTGGTGTATGAAAGAGGAAGAACTGGAAAAAAAAAAAAAAAAGAGAAAAATAATCTATTCCACGTATGTTTGGGGGCTGGGCACAAGGGCTGGCTGGTGGGAGGGAGGGAAGAGAGGGTGTTCCTTGGGATTGTACGATACTGACTCACACAGATGTGCAGGAGATGGTGATTTGGAGACCTGCTGAAAATTTCTTCTTTCTTTTCTGGTTCCAAGGCGCTTTTCTGTCAATTTTTATGGAATGCAAAAGGGGTTTTTGTTTTGATTTTTTTGGTTTTTTTTGTAAAGCTTAAATTGAATCTACATCTGATACTTGAGCCTCCATACTAAAAAATGGAAAAAAAAAAGAAAAAAAAACTACTAAAACAATAAAAATTAAAAAAATCCCACGAAGAAGTGTGTGTGTGGTTGGTGCCCTTGTTTCTCTTGCTTTCCTTGCAGGGTTGTTTGTTTTTTGTCTTATATCCAGATGAGCTGAAACGTGTTAGTTTTCAATAGGGTGTGATGTCCCACTGCTCTGCAAGGGCCTGCTGCCCTTCCAGGGTGCTGGGATTGATGCTCCAGGCATCCAGCAATGTGGAACACATGTGTTTAGAGAAGGGGGATTAATCCAACTGTACTGGGTGTGTTAAATACAGTTGGGGGGGGTCTGTGTGTCCACCAGGGGGGTGGCAGAGGAGCAGCATTTGGTAGGTTGGGGTAGATGGTTCCACCTGTCAGTGCTGACCCAAAAGCTTCTGTGCTTGGTCCTTGTGTCATCTGTGAACCTCACCCAGAGACTCCTCTTGAACCTCCTGGTGGGCAGAGGGACATTGCATAGCTCTGGTCTCACTGCTCCAAACCCAATCCTGGGCAAACAGGGAAAGGAAATAAATACCTGCTGGGCTCTTCCTGTCCATGGCCATTGAAATTACCCTTTTGGGTGAACCTCTGCAAATGGACGCTGTTGGCATTAACATTGATTCATGTGCTCTAATTTTGGCTGACGTGACCTGTTTCAGCCCCAGACCCTCAGGTGATCAGCTTTTACCTGGGGCTTGTGGTCCATAATGGAGCTCTTGTGGGACACAGGCTGGGGAGGAGAACATGTGTCTCCCTCAAACCTGGCATCCCCCAGGGAAACACATTGAGATTTGGTCTTTTTCTCTTGGTTCTGTCCAAGAAAAATCTTTTTTGAAGTTGGAGGAAGACTGGTGTGTTGAGGTTTTCATTTACCTTCTCACTCTGGGATATTTGTTTTTGCTCTGCCTTTTCTGGTTTAACATGTGCCTCTGCAAAATCTTAACTTGCAGGAACAGGGCTGCGGTAGTGACTTGGAGGGATGAAAACCTCAGGGAGAGTATCAGTGACAGGAATTTGTACCCACTGCCTCTGAGACGGCAAACAGCTGGTCACCCTGCTCCATCCCCTGTAGCCCAGGGACGAGTAAATCCACTTGTGTTTTGGATCCACCTGGGGACAAACTATATATTTATAATTGTTCCTCCCTATGTTGGAGGTTATTTGTCCGGCTTTAAGAAAAGCCTGTGGTCAGCCAGGGTGTGGCAATTATAAATGGCAGAGATTATAAAAGTCAGAGAACTGGGACTGTGAAAGTCATCAAGAAAGAGGCAGGAGCTGCCAAGTAAGCTGGCAGAATAAAGCAAAAGGAGGCGCATGGGGAAGGACGTGGTTTATAGCCCAGTGAGCCGTGCTAATTATAATGGGTGTGCAAGGAACAAACACTTTGGTTGTGCTACTCCTTCCGCCCTGGATCGAGGCACTGTATGTCTTCCAGAAGGAGCTCAGGGGTGGAGTTGTGAGGCCCACAGTGCTGCTATGTCTGTTGCAGGTCGATCATCCCTGTCCCCTCCCCACTCAGGCTCCTCCCGTGTTTGCCAGCACTAAGGAAGCTCCAGATCTCCCTTGAGAGACACAGCAGTGACCAGGCTCAGCTGTGGGGCATCAGAGCAGCAAAGAGCAACTGAGGTATCAAATAATTCCCTTTTATCCCAAAAGCATCATTGGTATCAAAGAGGCACAAGTTCAAACAGCAGCATCCTCTGCCACTGTTGTAGCAGCACAACATGTCACCCGCTGGCACAGGTCCTCTTCTCCCAAGAGCCACCAGGATGGAGGGGCTGGTTTGCCTGGCGTTTAAGCACTTTCCTCATCTGCATCCTCCTCCTCTGGCTCCAGGCAGGTCCCTTGGTCAGCTCTCCAGGCTATCACCCTGCTCTCCAAGAAGAGCATCGCTCTCTTCGTGGGTACTGGCTCTTCCTTTCTGATAGGCCAGGAACTGCAAAGAGATCTGAGGAGAGGTTAAGGCTCTTTATGCACACAGGGGTGGATCTGTGTCATAAACTGGGTCTCACCACCTCCACAAAGGGTGTTTGTGCCAGCACAGGTAGAAACAGGACAATGCAAACAAAGGGCTGAAGCATTTCAGCTGTTGCAACACCACTAATTACTCACCTGCACTTGGGTGAGCAATCCCTGAGTAGCATCAACCCACCTTTCTCCTGCCTAACTCTGCCTGTTCCAGGGCAGGATCACTCCCTGCAAAGCCTTGCCAGTGGGATGTGATCCCAGAGAGAAGTTTTGGCAGGGAAAGGATACAACCACGTCAAGAGAAAGGACTCCCAGGCTGCCCACCAGCCAGGGCAAGTGGTGTAGGACATAGTCACCTTCACCTTGGCTTGGCTCAGGGTTCTTCAGGAGGACACTGAGACCGTAGAGAGAGTTCCCCAACATCACCAGGGCAAAGAGGGAGTAGGAGATCCCAGTGGTGGATTTCCTCTTGTACTGGGAATAGCAGGCACAAGAAGAGCAGCTTTGGTGCAGCTCTCCTAAACGAAGTGGTATTAATCATCCTCTCCCCAAAAAAAAGAGAAGAAAAAAGGTGGTGACTCAATGCCAAGAGCCCTTTACTTCCCCTTTTACTTGTAAATAAGACAAAATTAAAGCCATGCTCTCAAAATATTGCTAAGTTAAAGGCAAGGAGGAAAAATAAATTGGGTTTTGGACCAGAAATACAGAAAAATAGTCCCTTATGAAATCATCAGAGACATGGCCCTGGGACCTCTAAGCAAACAGGAGAAAGAAGATCCCAGCAACCCACTTGGATGTGACATGTCAGGGCCCAGGTCCTGCCCAGGGCTGGGCACTCACGTTGGTGTAGATCTGGGGCAGTCGGGAGCACAGGTACAGCACGGAGGACACGGAGCCAATGGTGAAGCCAATGATCTCACTCCTGGTGAAAGGCTGCAAGGAAAGGGGGAGCCAGGAGCAGCCCTGTGTTCTCAGACAGGCTCAGCATTCACACCACAGCCCCCAAATCCAGCCTCTGATCTCCCCAGCTCTCCCTCACCTGATAGGTCCTGTGATAATTGTAACTGATAATTATATTTCATTTTACTACAGGAAAATATGTAGTCTAGCTCAAGCTCTTACAATGGGAACTGGGTTTATTTTCATTGCTTGGAGACGTCCTTCACTATTGCCAATGCAAAACTCTTCTGCAAACCTCCTTTTACTGTAGCCAATTGAGTTACCTTCCTGCACTTTCTTGCTTGCTGGCTTTTTAATTATATATATATATGTGGGTAACTGGAAAAAAGAATAAAAGGGGAAAAGTCTCAAATTTCCTGAAAAGTCATTCTTTATGGCTGTCGTTTAATGTGAATGAATGTGGTTTAAATACCACATTTTTTAGAGAATGTCCATCCTATGCAGCTCCCTGAAATAATGTCTATTCACAAACAGAGATGTGGTAAATGTTAAGTTTGCTGAATCTTGAGCAGGCCCTGAAGTGTCTGAAATCCTGCAGCAGACTATCCCTGAATTTTGGAGCAAACTTTTAAGGTCTCTTTTCAGTGTCACCTTCTGAGACTGTAACACCCTGGAGAACAATTTGTTCCTAAAAGAGGAACAGGGAAGCCCCCAGCCCCAAAATATGTGGTGGGGTAGAAGGTGTTTTTTGGGACTACTGGGTGGGATCACACCATCCAGCAGGACATGCCCACCCAGATCTTCTGTATCCCATCACCCAGACTTAGGCATTGGCTCACCTTTGATCCAGGATCATCCATGTGAACCGACAGCAGAGACCTCCCTCGAAAGGTCCCTGCACCCCCTGTCGAGGTGCCGCTGCATAGGAGGGAGAGGGCTGACACTGTTCCCATGGAGAGGAACACAAAGGCTGCATTGATTGGGGCAGTGACTGCAGGGAATCAAGGAGAGCCTGGTTAGGGAGAATCCCATCAACCCCCAACAGCCTCAGGGGTGCCAGGACCCCCTCAGGGTAAAGAACCTCTGCAGCACTGAGGCCATGAGGGACATGGCTGCTGTGGGTGATTTATCTCCCAGTGATGTGGCCAATTTGTACATTATCAGGCAGGAAACTGCTCCTATCTCGGTTTCTTTGGGTTTAGGCTCTTAAAAATCACGCCCTCTAGAGGATTTCACTGTCTTAACTCACAACAGCCATGCTCAAATCCCTGCCAGAGCAAGCCCTGCTTCAGCTTATTTACTATTATTAATTTTTTATTATTATTCAGTAATTATATTCAGTAAACAGGCTCTCCAGGTTAACAAAACTATGTAGCTGATAGGCCAAATATCAATTGGTTTAATAAGTTTACGTGTCTTTAATAAGTTAAAGTTATCCTGGTCCCAGGGTGCCTGGAGTTCACAAAGCTGCAATGGTGAAAAATGAATTTGCTGTTTTCTCTGGCTGTTTGAACCTTTCAAGAACTGATGAGGTTCCCTTTTCACTCCAGTTGAACAGGGAGGAACTTCCCCGTAATGTCAAGGTAGGAGTTCTGACCCCAAAACAATCAGAAAACTTCCCCCTTTCCCTTGCAGCCCTGGCCTGAATCAGGAGTTCTGTGGTTTCCAGCTCCGAGGTGGAATCACAACCTATCTGTGGGTAAAGAATTTATTTCTATGCCCAGTGCAACTCACAGAGGAGTTATTTTCAGCCTGGGCACCATGGGGAGGTTTGCAGGGTCTGCAGAAGCCCCAGGCACAGCCTGTAACTATTTGTTGGCTTTGGCTTTCCTGGGAGCTCAAATTATCCAAGGAAGAAAACCCCACCAAGCATCTAATAGCTGTATCTGCAAAGCACCTTTGCCCCTGGAATCTCCCTGGGGATTCCCTCCCCTCCCAGCTCCACAGACAAGGACAAGGCCCCCCCTCATGCCCCAACTCACATCTTGCACCCCTGTTCTTCACCCTGTAGTAGCAGTAGAGCGAAAGCATCACCAGGTCGGCCAGCACGTAGTAAATGGCCGTGTAAACCTGCGGGGAGGGGACACTGGGACACCTGCAGAGAGGGGCCAGGGGGTGGCTGGGATGGGACAACAGCCCTGGCAGAGAGGGGAGCATCCCTGAGGGGAAAACAGGGAACAACCCTGAGAAGAAGGCAACAATCCCAGGGGGTGAAGAAGGGAACAATCCCTGGGAGAGAAGGGAGTAACCCCAGAGGGGAAGGAGGGAGCAACCCCAGGAGGAAGAAGGAAATAACCCCAGGCAGGGAGAAGGGAGCAATCCTGGCGGGGCACAGGGAGCATCCTTGAGGGGAAAAGAGGGAACAACCCTGAGGAGAGAGAAGGGAGTAACCCCAGGGAGGAAAGAGAGAACATCCCTAATGGGAGAAGCGAACAACCCCAGGAGGGGAGAAGGGAACATCCTGGGTTGTTTGGGTCTCTGGTTCCCAGGACTAGATTAGGCAGCTCCCAGCCCATCCCTCCTCCTTGGAGTCTGGGGTGTTGGGGAGCCGGCCCAGCCGCAGGGGTTCGGTACCTGCAGGGGCAACTGATCAGCCAGGAAGGAGCCAACGAGGTTTAGGAGATCTCCTCCCAGCCATCCCAGCAGGAAATATATGGAGAGAGCCCGGTCCATGATGCCTGTTTTGCAGGCTTGGTAAAACTGCCTGCAGAGAATTGGGCAGACACAAACATTGTCCCTGGCTGGTTCAGCACTACCTGGGAACCATCCCCAGGACTCCCTGTGGATCCCAAAGCACTGGGGGAGGAAAAGCAGGGATTGCCCCAGCACAGCCATGTGCTCCCCTGCAAATTGGTCCCAGTGAGAACTCCTGAGACCCACTGGTTCTTGCTGGGCTTAAGCCCTGTGTCTCGTGCTGGGGCAGGAGGGAGGGAGGAGAAGCCTCAGTTGCAGGATCCTCCCCTGTGGTTACGAAATAATTAAGCTGGAGCATGACTCCCCACATCCCCCTCTGCCACACTTGTGTCAGCACTTCCAAGAAACCCGGTGTTCCTGGCACACATATGAGCTGCCCTGAGCACACTGCAGTTGGCTTACATGGGATATTCCGGCTGCCAAGCTCAGCAACAACAATATAACAACCACCAAGGCTTTGGGATTGTGCTGCCTACTCCTCTCCCCCTGCTAATCCTAAACTTTCCAAGCCCCGATTGCTTTTGATGGGTAGATTTAATAATTCAGGAACCTGGTGCTTGAAGGTTGACTTCTGCCCTCCCATGGGAAGGGCTGGGCTGGGATTTGGGATGATACTCACGGGAAGGAGGCGGCTGCAAAGCAGAAGATGGAGACCAGCCCCAGGATAACGCTGGAGACGTCCCGGCTGTCCTGGGCACACTCGTGGAACACGTCCAGGATCCAGCGGGAGCCGTTGGGACACTCAGATTGATTCCCAAACGGGACACCCCTCCAGCGCCGCGCAGCCATGGCCCAGGAATGTCTGTGTCCAGCAGGGAACTGGGGGAAAAATTAATAATGCTGGAGAAAAATTGATCTGGGTGAGGAACAGGATTGAGGCTCCTCTGGATGCAGCTGGAAAGGGGCTCATGTTGGGAAAAAGAATCATTAGTGGATAATACACCTTTTTTGGCCTTAATTTTGCATCAGGGATGAGAGGAGCGGGAGGGTTTTCAGCCTGGGCAGGGTTTGGCCTCAAAGGAGAAACAGAAGAAATACAAGAAGAAGAAATAAAATAAAATAAAATAAAATAAAATAAAATAAAATAAAAGGAAAAAGAAAAAAAATAGAAGAAAAAAGAGAAAAAAGGAAAGAAAAGGAAGATGAGAAAAAGGGGTGAAAAAGAAAAGAAAGAAGAAGTAAACTAAGAAAAAAGAAACAAAACAAAAGAAAAAATTATTAGGGGAAAAAGGAGGGGAGGAAAGGAGAAAGAAGGACGGGGGGGGGGAAGGAAGAAGGCAAAAAAGAAATAAAGGAGAAGCGGCCGAAGTCCAGTCCGACGTGACCCCGCAGCACTCACCTCCCACCAACGCCGTTCGCCACTTGACTTTATTTTTCCTGGGAAACCCGCTCTCTTTGGAAGCTGGGAGGTCTGTCCGTGCCCCCAGCTGCTCCTCAGGGCCCCGCCGAACTCCCTCGGCAGTTCCTGCCCGGCAGCGGCGGCTCTGCCAGGAAGTTGCCGGGATCTTTTTCCCCCCAAGATCCGCAGCTTTTCCGTGAAATCCGCAACGTGTGTTTTGTTCTTTGGTTTTATTTGTTTGTTTGTTTACAAACGTGCTGCTTTTGCACAGCCCCGCTTGTCCCCTGGTTTCTGACAACCCCGACGGCTTTTTGCCCAGACGCCGCTTTTCGGCCGAACCGGCGGCTCCGGCCGCGCTCGGGGCGGGGCCGCGCCCCGCGCACGCGCAATGGCGGCGCGGGCGATGGCGGCCATGGCGGCGGGGGCAGCGCGGCCCGGCGTGGTGCTGGGAACGATGGAGATGGGCCGGCGGGCAGGGCCCGAGGCGAGCGCGGAGCTGCTCCGCGCCTTCCTGCGCCGCCGCTACCGCCTCGTCGACACCGCCTTCATGTATGCGGGCGGCGAGTCCGAGCGCATCCTGGGCGCGCTGCTGGCGGGAGGCACCGAGCCCGGTACGGCGCGGGGCATGGGGGCTGCCCTGAGGGGAACGGGCTTCCTCGGGGCTCGTTACCCGAGGACAGTGGTCTTTGCTGAGGAGAGGGATCTTGCCTGAGGAGAAGGGTCTTCCCTGCTAGGCTGTCACCGTCTTTGAGGAGAAGGGACTTGCCTCGGGACTCGTGCCCTGAGGAGAGGGTTCTTCCCTGTCAGGCTGACACTGTCTCTGAGGAGTAGAGACTGCCCTGGGCCTGTTCCCGAAGGAGGAGCGTTTTCCCTGAGGCGAATGGACTCCCTAAGCAAAAGGAACTTGCCTCAGGACTTACTCCCTGGGAAGGACTACCCCTGCCAGGCTGACGCTCTACCTGAGGAGAATTTCCCCTGGGCCAGTTCCCTGAGGAGAAGGGACTGCCTGAGGGAGGGGACTTCCCTGGGGCCCAGTGCCTGAGGAGAAGGGTCTCCTCTGGCAGGCTGACTCTGTCCCTGAGGACAAGGACCTTCCTCAGGGTCTGTTTCTTGAGGAGAGGGCTCTTCCCTACTAGGCTGACTCCCTCCTTGAGGAAAAAGGACTTCTCCCAGGCCCATTCCGTTAGCATAAGGATTTTCCCTGCCAGGCTGTTGCCAGGCCTGAGGGGAAGATATTCCCCTCTTAGTGCTGACCCCCAGACCTTGAGAAACCCTTCTTTCTTGAGAGAAGAGTCTCCCCTGCCAGGCTAATGTGGTTTCCGAGGAGAGGGACCTTCCCTGAAACACCTCAAATGCTTAGTTATGCCCCTTATCCCTGTTTTCCTCCTGAAGGTTGAAATTCATTGCTTATTCCTTCTTTCTCTGCCAGTGGAAGTGGCCACCAAGGCCAACCCCTGGGACGGGAAGACGCTGAAGCCGGAGAGTGTGCGCTCCCAACTGGACACATCCCTGGAGAGGCTGAAGAGGACAAGTGTGGAGCTCTTCTACCTCCACAGTCCCGACCACGAGACTCCCGTGGAGGAGACGCTGCGCGCCTGCAATGAGCTTCACAAAGAAGTAAAGTGGAGAGTCCAAGCCTGGACAATCCTTGATTCCCTTCTTCCCACCACTTTTTTTAAACCAGGGCTGCTTGTTGTGCCCACTGCAGCGCTGGGTTTGTGCAACACTTGGAAGAGGAGACAGAGCCCAAGGGCAGAGCAGAGCAGCTGCTGCTCCGCTGGGTGCTCACGTGGTACACTTTGTTCCCAAAAGCTCTTGGAAGCCCTAGAACATCTGAACTTTGCTTCCAGACACTTTAACTGACTGGGTTAGGATTAATGCTGGTAATGGGTGAAGAATTCCTGAATTGCATTAATCTAACTATGCCATTTAAATTAGAGGGTGTGAATTCCAAATGAACAGAAAATGAGAAATATTTTTGTCAGGTCTTTATAGTCTCTTGGAAAAGGTGGACAGCAGTGAGCACTCTGAACTAAAATTTGGTGACTCCTTTTCACTGTATGCATCTTGCACTGTCTGGGTCCAAATGAACTTTTAAACACTGGAACTGAATTCTCTTTTATTCCTCTGCAGGGAAAATTTAAAGAACTTGGTCTGTCAAACTATGCAGCGTGGGAGGTGGCAGAAATCTGCACCATCTGCAAGTACAACAACTGGGTGATGCCAACTGTGTACCAGGTGAGGGGTGGTATTGCTGTGGGGAAATACCTGGGATTTGGGGTTCCCAAATCTCAGACCAACCCCTAGTGTGCCAGACAGAGAAGGAATCTGTTGCAGTTAGTCTGGGAAGTCAGAATCACTGAGTTTGGACCTCAAGGTCATCGAGTCCCCCCTGTGCCTGATCCCCATTCCAGAGCATAGAGTGCCATGTCCAGTCCTTCCGTGGACACCTCCAGGGATGGGAACTCCACCACCTCCCTGAGCAGCCCCTTCCAGTGCCTGACCACCCTTTCCATGTCCATTCAGGACACACATGGTCAGGAAGCTGAGCGAGGTCGCTGCTCAGGAACACCTGAGTGTGTGTTGGTTGCTGGGGTCAGTGACTTCCCCACTGTGAAACTTAAATTTTTGCATTATTTGCAATCCTTCAGCAAGTCTGTTCCTAAGCAAATCATCATCTTGTGTGACCTGAAGCCTCTCTTCTGGATAAGTCTTGTCAGGGAAGGGTGGGAATAGGCTGGTGCTTTGCCCTGAGCTGGCATTTGAGGCTGTGTTCCCCCCTTGGTGCAGGGTATGTACAACGCGACCACGCGCCAGGTGGAGGCAGAGCTCTTCCCCTGCCTGAGGCACTTTGGGCTGCGGTTCTACGCCTACAACCCCCTGGCAGGTACAGAGGGGGACAAGGCCAGACTTTGGGTCAAAACCCTGGGAAATTGGGGCTGTGCAGAGCCAGCCCAGCCCTAAACCTGCTGCTGCCCTTTGCAGGAGGGCTCCTGACGGGCAAGTACAAGTATGAGGACAAAGACACGCACCAGCCTACTGGGAGATTTTTTGGGAATGACTGGGCTCAGGCCTACAGGGACAGGTATGTTTTGAGCTGACAGACAAGGAATGGCTGTCTTAAAAGCACATTAATCATCAGCTGAGAGGAAGCAGAATCAACCAAAACCCTTGCAGGGGTTGCATCAGCACACGTGGTTGGGGCCATGGCATGTGATTGAGCTTTGCAGGGTGGTTTTTATGCTCAGTTTCCCCACAACTTGCAGGGGAGATTGCAGAAGTCCTCAGGCTATAAAGAGTTGTACGAAGCTTCCTTTTGGTTGGAATATAGATGTACCACTAACTAGAGGTCTCAAGGGCAATAAGGGTGATTTCTTTTCATGCAGGTACTGGAAAAAACACAATTTTGAGGGAATTGCCCTAGTAGAAAAGGCTCTGAAGGAGGCTTATGGCTCCAACCCCCCCAGCCTGGCTTCAGCTGCACTGCGCTGGCTCTACAACCACTCCAAACTGCAGGTGAGAGCTCAACCTGGCCATAACCAACAGCCTGGGCAGTGCTGCCAGGGCTGTGCACGCAAACAGGGACATTGCAGTGTAGTTTACCCTTTAACCTGCACGTCCCATGGGGTTGTGGTGTTCCAAAGTGAGTATTGCTGTGTGGACTCTGCCAGACTGCTCGAGCGAGTCAGCTTTGTATCCTCTGTGCTTAGGATTGGAAGAAGTGGAAGATTTTAAGTGTCAGTTAGTTGGGTCTTGGCTTCCCACCCACTCAGCTTCCCTGTAAGGAGAGCAATTGCTCTTCCTTGGACTAGGAAACTAATGGTTATATTTCCTGTCTCCCCCACATGTTCCTGTAGCCCATCATTAAGTAGGATTTGGCAGTTTTTGAGGAGTTGGCATGACTTGGAGATGTCCTGGCCTTCTGACCAGAACTCTGTGGTGTCAGTTGTCTAAATCCTTGAGAGGTGAACCAGGTTTCTTTTGGGATCAGCAGCACCTCATATCTCTTCCCAGGGTTCTCTTGGAGATGCAGTGATCATCGGGATGTCCAGCATTGAGCAGCTAGAGCAGAACCTTAACTACAGCGAGGAGGGTCCCCTGCTCCCGGCCGTGGTGGAGGCGTTTGATGCAGCGTGGAACATGAGTGCCCACAGCTGCCCCAACTACTTCCGTTAGGGATTGGAGCAGGGATGGAGAAAGAGCACAGGACTCTGGAAGCACCGGAGAGGTACTGCCCACCCTGCCCTTTGATCCACGAGCAAATGGGTTGAGATTTCTCCTGAATTAATGAAGCTTTGTAGGATCCACAACTGCTGTTGTGCTGGGCTGTGCCTTAGTTATTCCTCCCTCCCAGCCCTTCAGGTCCCCACAGCGCCGTAATTAAAGCTGTAGTTATTCATGGAAGTGAACAAATTAGTGGGGTGAAAGCCCCAGTTCTGCTTTAATGTGATATCTTAAATAATTATGTACAAGAATAAAGCCTTTTTCTAACGCAGCTCCCATCTCTGACCTGTACCTGTAACCTGGCTGGCAGCACTTGGGGACTTGGAATCATAGAATCCCAGATTGGTTTGGGTTGGAAGGGACCTTAAAGCTCATCTCGTTGCAGCCCCTGCTGTGAGCAGGGACACCTCTCACTAGCCCAGGGTGCTCAGAGCTCCATCCAGCCTGGTTTTGTACTCTTCCAGGGATGGGGCAAAATTCCAGGAATGAGCTAAATTATCTTTTTCTGTGTCAGAATAACAAACCCTCAGCATTTTCCCCACTCTACTACATCAAAGTTGCATTAAATTTACACCCTTTCTGCCCAGTTCTCACATTTGAGGTGGAATTTCCTCAGATCCTGGGATACACAAACAGTAACAGGCAGCAGCAACAACCATCTGAAGTTTTGTATACAGATTTATATATATATAAAAAAAGTATAGTTAGATCATTTTTTACAAAGAGCACATTTGAGCTGATCATCCTTGTCCAGCTGCAATCAGGTCAGAGAAGCATCTTCCTCTTTTTGTCTCTAAAATAGAGTAGAACTGTCTCATGTCCACTAGTCCTCATTGCTGTCATCCTCCTCCTCTTCCTCTGCCATGTCTCCCACAAGCTTCTCGAAGTCTCCTGTCTCAGAATTCCACACGAATTTGATGGTGACTTTAAACTCTGCCATCTCATAACCAAAGAGTTTCTAGGAGAGGACAAAAATGCGTTCCTGCTTTACTGTCTCTTTACTGTGTCTAGTTTAGCAAAATAGTCCAGACCACTTCCAGGTGGGAAGTGCTGCAGAGCAGGAGCCAAAAGAACTGCTGCTGAATTTTAGGGGTTGCATTAATTAATTATTTTGTATCAGGAAACAGGGCTGTCGTGTTACTCACCAGGACACGGGCCTGTTCTGGAGTGAGAACATCCCCTTCCTTGCAGACTTCGTAATCCGAGAGCAGTGTCACCACCCCTGCAGGAACAAAACCCCTTCAACAGGCTCCCCTGTACTGGGTAACCCCCTGGAATGTGAGGTGCAGAGCCAGGACTCCCTCCAGCACCACCCTTTGGAGCTTTCCACGCAATGTTAGTGCACTTCAAGGAACTCAAAAAACCCCATATCTGGTTTCTCAAAGGGTCAGTCCCAGCTGTTCCCACTAGAAAAGGACAGTGTTTTGGAAAAAGCTTGTTGTTTGACTCATCCTCTGACATGAGTTTGGGAAGAACAGCACAAGAAGGACATAAGGAGTTCTAGCCTCCTCCCAACGTTCATGGGATTTTTCCAGATTTAAATTCTCTTATTTTACATTCTCCTTCTGAGACCTTCCCTGCTCAGAGGGCAGGGCTGCCCTTCCCAGCTGCCCCAGTACCTTTCTTCAGTGCCGTGGGCAATCCCAGCTGCCGGAGCTGCGGCTCCATGGAGTGTGGGAACTGCTCCAAGGGCCCCGTGTCCAGGCTCACCCCGTACGGTGCCTTGTTCCCAGCACGGGCAAAGTCCACCTCTCGGAACTTGGAGAACCACCTGGGACAGGAAACAAGAGCTTCAGCCTCCTCTGGCTAAAGCCTGATCTGAGTTCCTGTGCTGCCCAGAGAAGCTGTGGCTGCCCCTTCCCTGGAAGAGTCCAAGGCCAGGCTGGGCAGGGCTTGGAGCAACCTGGGATAGTGGAAGGTGTCCCTGCCCATGGATGGGGTTGGGACGGGCTGACATCTAAGGTTTCTAACCCAAACCATTCCATGATTCCCTGCTGTCACAGGGATGGCTGAGAAAAGTGAGTAGAAAACCCCTTGAAACCATTCCTGCTTTAAGGGAGCATCAGGGAGTGCAGTGGCTACATAGGAACAAGGCTGTGCCAGACAGTACTTACTCATCCACCTCATCCCTGGTGCGATTGGTGAAGAGGAGCCCGACCTCCCCTCTCAGGTGTTTGCTGACCTGGAAGAGAAGGAGTATCCACAGGGATCAGACAGCACCAGGGACCCACCTGCAGCCCTGTACAGCTACAAAAGCTCTGGTAACAACAGACCCTTTGCATCAGGACATGGATGGATTCAGTTAAAACACCCCCAAAATGGTGACTCAAGGACCTCTGGTGTCCTGGGATGTTATTCCATGGTGTGGGGTAATGCAGGTGAAATTTTAAGACACCCGGGAAACCTCCAGTGCCCACCTTGTGCAGGTTCTCCTTGTACTCACTGCTCGGCCCCCGCCCCAGCGCCACCATCATAACCTTGTTCTTGCCGAAGAAAATCCTGGAGTAGGAGGAGGGAGATGTCAGCCCCAGGAGCTCACACCCTTTAGGAACTGCTCCCGTTCCAGCCCCTCCGTCCCCCCAACCTGCTGTGCTTCCAGGCGTTCCGGACATCCTTGAGCTTGTTGTTCCTCATGTTGGCCACGGAGAACACGAAGATGTACTTGTAGGTGTCCACACAGCGGCGGAGCTGCGGGGGAGGCGTTACTGGGACAGGGACTAGAACGGAGGAAAGGGGACGACGGGACGGGCCACACTCACCTCGGTGATCAGCGCCTGCTTGGCCTGCAGCCCCTTCCGGGCCGTCTGGGTCAGGGAGACTGCAGAGAGCAAAGCAGCGCGTTAGGGTGGGATGGGGAAGGGAGCAGGCACAAGGATGGGCACGGACACAAGCACAGGAAAGGGAACGGTGCCGACCCCGCTCTCACCCTTTCGGTCCCGCCGGGACTTGGGCATGGCTCCGCCGTGCTCCGAGGCCCCCGGGCGGCGCGCGGGCTGCCGGGAGCGGCCAGGGCTGCCCCGTGCGATGCCTGCGCGCTTCCCACGGCGCCACCGCCCTTTCCCCGCGCAGGCGGCGGCACGGGCGGCCCCGCGGCGCTGTAAGGCCCCCAGGGCCGCTGTGATGGCGGCGGTGCCGGGGCTGCGGGTGGGGCAGTTCGTCCCGGGGCTGCTCCTGCCGTTCCTCCTGCCTTTGGCCGCCGCCGTCTACGAGGACCAAGTGGGCAAGTTCGACTGGTGAGCGCCGGGGGTGCCGCCGCGCCGCGTCCCCCCTCCCGCGGGCAGGCCCCGCGCCCCTGCCGGCCCGGGTCCCGCCTCAGCGCCGCTCCCTTCCCTCCCCAGGAGGCAGCAGTACGTGGGGAAGCTCAAGTTAGCCTCCTTGGAGGCATCGCAGGGCTCGAAGAAACTCGTCGTGGCCACCGAGGAGAACGTGGTTGCCGCCCTGAACTCCCGGAGCGGCGAAATCCGTGAGTGCGGCCGGTTCGGGGCTGACGGGTCGGTCAGATCGTGCTGAGTTTTACTGCTGAAAGGTGAACGCTGCCGACTGTACCTTGTCAGGCTGAGGTGGGGGCCAGCCTGCAGGTCAGAGCTGTGGCTTAGGGCAGGCAGGCTGTGCTCTGTATGAGCTTAATAACAATAGGAAGAAATGCCTTCGGGGGGCAAATCTTGTTCTCGCTGGGCTCTGTCTCCCCAGTGTGGCGCCACGTGGACAAGGGAACCGCGGAAGGGACGATCGATGCGATGCTGATCCATGGGCAGGGTAAGGGGCACGTGCCAGGGTTTGGATTGCTGCGGGAGCTCAGCCACGTGTGAGAGCACAGGCTGGAGCTGCACAGCTCGTGGCTTTTTTTGCTCCGTGGTGGACACAAGCCCCGTGTTCCTCCCCCCGTGTTCCTCCCCCCGGGCAGACGCCGTCACTGTGTCCAATGGAGGGCGGATCCTGCGCTCCTGGGAGACCAACATCGGCGGCCTGAACTGGGAGACGTCCCTGGACACTGGCAGGTGGGAGTTCCTGGCTGCACTGGCTTCTCCTGCTTGTAGTGCTGGGCTGGGAAGGAAGGAAGGGGCCATGGGCTTTGTCTGGGCTTGCATTGTAGAGGAAGATTAGTTAGAGCTGAAGTTTCCAGAATAAGTTTTGGGCAAATTCTTTATGAATGCCTGACTTTGCACCAGGATGACTGAGGTTGGAAAAGCCCTCCCAGCCCATGGAGCCAACCCTGTGCCCCATGCCCACCTTGTCCCCAGCCCAGAACACTGAGTGCTACTTCCAGTTGTTCCTTGGACACCTCCAGGGGTGGGGACTCCAAACCTCCCTGGGCAGCCCCTGCCAAGGCCTCACCACCCTTTCCATGGAGAAATTCCTCCTGATGCCCAATCCGACCTCCCCTGGCCCAGCTGGAGGCCGTTCCCTCTCCTCCTGTCCCTTGTTCCCTGGGAGCAGAGCCCGATCCCCCCCAGCTCCCCCCTCCTGTCAGGGAGTTGCAGAGCCAGAAGGTCCCCCCTGAGCCTCCTTTTCTCCAGGCTGAGCCCCCCCAGCTCCCTCAGCCACTTCTGCTCCAGACCCTCCTACAGGGTAAAATAGGAATTCCCTAAGTTGTTGGTGCTGGGCTGTGCTCAGTTTCCAGGCAGCTGCTCTGGTGGGGCTCCAGGACACAGTGAAGTACGTGGCGGTGCTGAAGAAGGCAGCCCTGTCTCTGCACTACCTGTCCAACGGGCACCAGAAGTGGGTGGAACACTTGCCAGAAAGGTGGGAACACTTTTTTAAGGAGTGGTGGGAGCTCCTGGCAGAGGCAAGGGTGCTGCTCTTGCCTTGTGCTTCTGAAAACAGCAGTGTGGAAAGGTGATGCTTCATGGCTGCTGCCTCTCTCGCAGTGAGAGCACTCAGTACCAGTTGCTGTATTCCCATGGGACTGGAGTGATCCACGTGCTTGGAATCATTTCCCAGAGCCACCTGAACATCTTGACATTCAGTGCAGAGGATGGAGAAATTACAAAACAGGTAGTGCTCAACTGTGGAGCCAAAAACTGGGTTTGATGTTAACAAATGTACTTCCAACCCATGGGCCGAGCTGTGGTAGGCAGAGGAATCAGTGGTTGTGGTGCAGAGAAACTTTCCTTCCACTGAGGCACTGCCTGCAGGCCAGAACATGGATTTCATGACTGAATGCTCTGAAAGCCAAACCGAATTAGAGTGGCAGCTATTAGTCAGAGTTATCCCATAAACCTCAGGCTGACAGTTTCTCCCAGTCCTGGGGAAAAATAATTCTGACTTGAATTCTTGGCTGTGCACCTTGAAGATTTGACTCTGCCTTCACCTTGATGTCTGTGGTTGTGCAGGTGAGAGTGGCAGCCCCATGGTTGCAGAGCCTGGAGGGCACCTGTGGTGTGGTGGGGGAGGCTGTGCTGGTGTGTGTGGACACGGACACACACTCGCTTCGTGTCTGCTCCATGGAGACAGAGCAGGAGATGAAGCAGATCCCGCTGCAGGTGAGAATTGCTGAAGGAGCACTGCATGTAATTCCTTGCCCAGCTGGTTTGGTGCTTCACCCAGCCTGTGAGTGAACTGTGAAATGACTGAAGAGATGTGAGGGGTCATGATTCATAAATTAAGGGAAGGGTGAGAAAAGTTATGTCTGTCTAATCATTCCTTCTGGATTGATGTCTTCCAAGCTTTGCTCCCATGGAAGCCTCAGCCTCCTTGCTCCTGTTTTGTTAATCCTGGCCCAGGGGATCTCTCTATGCGGCTGCATTGCTGCTGAGAGGAGGAAGGTGTTGGTCTCAGCAAGCTCTCCTGAGCACATGTGCTTGTCTCCCTTGCAGTCCCTGGAGCTGGAGTTTGCAGATGACTTCCAGGCCAGGATCTTGGCTACTCAGCCCAGTGTCACCAGTGCTTCCCGGACCCAGTTCTTCCTGCAGCTCTCTCCCAGCCACTTTTCCCTGCTGCAGTACAAGCAGGGGCTGCTCAGCCACCTCCGGGACTTCCAGCAGGTACCCGACACAAATGTGCCCAGCCAGAGGGCCAACTGCAGCTTAAAATCCTTCAGAACTCTTAGGCCAGCTGGCAGATTTGTAAAATCTCAGTAACTCTGGGCATAATGTTTCAAAAACCTGTGGCAGATAACTGTTCCCATCATTATGAGAAATATTTTCAGTCTTAATGTTTTTTTTTTATTGGGGGAAACAATATAATATTTAAAATTTGGCCGTGAAAGATTATTTGGTTTTAGTTCCACTGTGGCGTTATTTACTTCACAAACAGTTTTTGGTGGGCTTTGGTCTTTTCTTGGGGTTTTGTTTTTAGTGATTTCTTGCTATTTTTTTTCTTTCCAGGCAGCTCTGGTGAGTTTTGCAACGACCGGGGAGAAGACGGTGGCTGCCGTCCTGACATGCAGGAGTGAACTGGTAAATATAACTCCTGTTGTCTGGAACCAGCACAGCTCTAGGGATGTGCTCTGGGGGTGGGTTCTGTGAGTGTTTCACAGGCTCAGAGAGGGGGAGTCCCTTGCAGAAGAGGAGGGTTTGATGAGCTTCAGTGGTAATGCAATTAAGGGTTGATTATGTCCAGCTCAGGCTGAGTGTGGCTCAGTGGAACGTGGTGTACTGCTTCAGCATTATGTGAGGTGGGTATGCGACCTTGGGATTGGATTTACTGATCCGTAGAGGATTTCAGTTCTTGGGGATACCTTAAGGAAGGTTTCATTTTAATAAAAGATAGTATATAGTAGAGCAGATCTGTTTCCTGACTGATTTCACAGTCAAGCTAAGACTTGTCAGGCACTCAAAACCCGAAATTTTTATAGTCTGACTGGTGACTGCAACCATGTTACATCTCTTCTCATCCTCATTTCAGAAACCTGGAAGTGCTGATGGCCTTCATGCTGGAAGTACTCTGGAGGAAGCCCAGAGGCAGGTATGAGGTGCTCTTGTTCCCAGGAGCAGTGGGAGTTCTTGTCAGTCCCATTTTTCCTTTGTGTGCAGGGACAGAATGACAAAGGTGTTACACCAGCTTTTTGGAAGCTGCTGTTTTGTGGCCGTTCCTATATAGAACCTAAAAGGATTTTTAAGCCACAGTTCTTGCTGAATGTGGAATCCTGGTGCAGGATTTGGTGTGATATGTGTGCAACTGCTGATTTCTGCCTGCTGTTCCAGGATTCCTTAACATGCTCCAACCAAACCTACAATATAAATCTCTACCTGGTTGAAACTGGACAAAGACTGTTGGATACCACAATTACCTTTAGCCTGGAGCAAGGAGGTGCCAAACCACAACAGGTGAGCAGGGAGGGGTTATTTCAGTGCTGTGATTGCTCAGACCTGCAGTGCCCTCCCTTCCCTGATTTGGCAGGATGGGGAGAACCTTTCAGGCAGTGGGAAAGAGCATTTTGGGGATTACACCATCCCACTGTTGGTCTTGCTTCACCTGAGTTCTCTTTTCTCTTAGGTGATGTGATCGTAAACCTGTTTTTCTTGCTCTTTTCCCAGCTATATATCCAAGTTTTCCTGAAGAAGGATGACTCTGTGGGCTATCGAGCCTTGGTGCAAACAGAAGACCACATGCTCATGTTCCTCCAGCAGCCAGGTAGTTCCACAAACAGCTTCCTCCGCCTGTAACAGTGGACAGAAGAAAATTCCAAGTCTTAACGGATTCTATTTTATCATTACTTTCCTTGGACACTGACAAAATTAATTTAACTTTTCTGAGTCTCATAAGAGACACAGGAGACTCTTTCACATCTCACCTGAGCAAAGAGTTCTGCTGTGTTCTTTGTGTAGGCAGCACCTTTGGGTTTCAGGAGGTTTCTGCAGATTTCAAAACTTTGTGTAGGATGAGAATCTAAGTCCGGGTGTAGATATTCCTCAAAGTTTTGCAGAAAAGATCCTCATGGCAAAAATATGAATTTGCAGAAAGGGTTAAAGGTCCATATCAGTGACACAAGTTTTCTGAGGTTTTAAAGGAATCCAGGAGTTCACACTGTTGAATCTCTTATTTTAAATAGACTTAATGACTCCCTCTTAAAACACCACATTGCTTTACTGATCCTGTGGTTTTCTTCTCAGAAGTGGCTCCAGTAGCATAAAGTGCTTGTCTTCTATGAAATAGTTAATTTAGTGATATTACATAGATATACACTATTTTGCATTTCACAAGAAGGAATTTGCATTTGAAGGGTCCACTGGAACATAGTCCTGTTGCCAGATATTAAGTTGATTTTACAATATTCTACTCATTTTTTTCCAGGAAAAGTTGTATGGAGTAGAGAGGAGTCACTAGCAGAGGTAGTAAGCCTGGAGATGGTGGATCTGCCTCTGACAGGGGCACAGGCTGAGCTGGAGGGGGAGTTTGGAAAAAAAGCAGGTGAGTTTAACAGAAAGGCCTTTGTGATTTTGTTATTTTTCCTGAATAAATGTACTTATTTCTGTGTACTCTGAGCTGAGAGATGAATTCAAATCTCTACTGATGGCAATTAAAATGAGCAGGAATAAACCCTTTTTCTGTCTCAACTTCCAAAGTCCAATGGCAAATGCAGATGACATGGGTGTATTACATTGTTACATTGAAAAACCAGTCAGCAGTGGTAGGAGGGACTTTTGGACATCTCTCCTAAATGTTTCCTTTGACTCTTTCTGGAAGATTTGTTTCCAATAGCCTTCTTTTTTGCTTTGTTTTGTCTTTCCTTGCTGTCCTGGATGCAGCCATTCAAGGTAACCCAGCCTGCATGCAGTGTGCTCTGCTCCTGCCTAGTGTGTCCTGGTGCCACTGGTCTCCTCTGCTTGCTCTCCTCAGGGCTGAAACAGAGTTGGTCTGGTGTTTATTTCAAGGGACTAAATATAAACTCTGATTGGGCAGAATTCAGTATTTTACTTACTGAGTGCAGAGGGAGATACATACCTTGGGGGTGGGTGGGCACAGTGAGAAGGAATACAAAACACTCTGCATGAAGGTTTGCTTTCAGTTGATAAGTGCATATTTTGGAATGAGTGTGAAGTGGGCAAAGGTTTGTGAATGCCAGAGTCTGTCATTAAATGGTAACTATAACTGTTATTCCAGAGTGGGAGGCAAAGAGTTATCCTAGGTTTGTGCATGGCAGCATTTCTTGTACTGGCCGACATCATAATTTCAGTCATGGGGTGGGACGTGTGTTTTCCCTCTTCTTGTCACTGTTGGTGTCATTTGCAGACGGTTTGCTGGGGATGTTTCTGAAGAGACTGTCCTCCCAGCTCATCCTGCTGCAAGCCTGGACTGCTCATCTCTGGAAGATGTTCTATGATGCCAGGAAACCCCGAAGCCAGATCAAAAATGAGATTAACATTGACAATTTGGCCAGGGATGAATTCAATCTCCAGAAAATGATGGTGATGGTCACTGCCTCAGGAAAGGTGAGGAAGTCAGGGGAGGAATCTCCTTCTAGACTGTAGCAAAGAGTCTCAGCTCTGAATTCCCAACCCTCTTTTTAGCCAGATTTGGGCAGAATGTCATGAGAAGATGCACAGGATGTTTTGTCATAGCTTTAAAGAGGGACTAAGACTCTTCTTTCTTTGGGATATGACAAAGAAAGATGCAGTGTTTGAATGTGAGAGGTGTGTTTTCTGAAACTTTGGCTTTTCTGTGTCTGTTTGATGAGCTCTTTGGCATTGAAAGCAGTTCTGGCATCATCCTGTGGAAGCAATACCTCAGGAACGTGAGACCAGGCTCCTCCTTCAAGCTGATGGTGCAAAGGACAACAGCCCATTTCCCACACCCTCCTCAGTGCACTCTGCTTGTGAAGGACAAGGTGAGGCCCTTTCCCTGGCCCCCCACTGAGCTGGCTTGGTGTGGAAATGTGCTTTTGGAAAGAGCAGGAAAAAAATGTATTTTTGGGTATAATCTGAATATCACTGATGTAGGTATGGGCGGAGAGAGAGACCTGGAGGGAAGAAGACGCACAAGCCTGAAAAACTTAGGAATAATCATAGTTTGTATAAGACAGATGTGGGATAGAGAACATTTGTGTCCAAATAGAATATTTTCAGGGTGGAATAGCTGAACCCCAGGTATGAATAGTCCAACACCAGCAAGCAACAGTTAGAAAAACACCTCTTTTTGTCCCCTTAGAAAAGGTTTTGCCTTTTGTTTGTCTTTTAGGAAACCAAAATGAGCTTTCTGTATGTCTTTAACCCCATCTTTGGGAAGAGAAGCCAAGTAGCTCCCCCTGTTCTGAAACGTCCGATTCTCCAGACTCTGCTTCTGCCAATTATGGATCAAGACTATGCCAAAGTCCTGCTTCTAATTGATGATGAGTACAAGGTAAATGGCTTTGCTTGGAGGCAGTTCTCTTCATGTTCTGGTTAATTATTCCTCTGCCTGTTGGAGCAAGATGAAAAAAATGCCATTGGGTCACATTTCACACTAAACTATGAAGTTATTCTGCTAAGACAGACCTTATCCTGATAAACATGTTTGAAATAATCTTTCTGGTTCATTGTTTTGGTGGTTGTTGGGGTTTTTTGTTTGTTTTTCTCTTTCTGTGTCAGTTGTTTTTTAACCTGTGTTTCAATCCTTCTTTTCCAGGTTACAGCTTTCCCAGCCACTAAAAACGTCCTTCGCCAGTTAGAAGAAATAGCTCATTCTATCTATTTTTATCTAGTTGATGCTGAGCAGGGAAAACTCTCTGGATTCAGGTTGAAAAAGGTAGGAAGACTCATTACCGTGCAAGTGATGCCAGTTTCCTGGATAACGGTAGATTTTTTTTGTCTGATTTGTGGAGTTTTGCTTAGACCAGGAACATTCAGCCTCATAATGTGCCAAAGAAACTTTTAAAATGCAAAAGCAGAGAAAGCTGCATCTTGTTGGTGGAGGTGGTGTTTTTTTGAGGTCAAGATCAAACCTCCTACCTGCTTTTTCCTTGCAGGACCTAAGCACAGAGAAGAGCTGGGAGGTGGTGATCCCCCCGGAGGTGCAGAGGATTGTGGCTGTCAAAGGGAAGAGGTCCAACGAGCACGTGCACTCCCAGGGCCGTGTGATGGGTGACCGCAGCGTCCTCTACAAGGTGCTATTCAAGCTTTGGGTTGGCTTTCTGTGGATGCATTACCTCATGGGAACATCTCAGTACCATTCCTGGGCACTACTTTGAGATTAACTGCCCTGCGACGCCAGTTTTTCCCTTAACCCTCTGCAGAAAAATGCAAATTTTGGTGGAGATTTCTACTCTTAACACATTTTCACACAGCAATTAAGTCAGTCAAACATCCAATATTGGAGAAATAACTGCTTGATTTGTTCAGCTGACTTTAGCTAGTAAGTTAATTTGCTTATGATAAGCTCAGTGCCAGATGAAATGCAGAAACGAGGAGCTTGTGGCACTAAAAGGGGTTCTCTTTTCTTCTTTTCTAGTTCCTGAACCCAAACCTGCCCAGTACCAAATGAAATTCAGGAACAAGGTGTCTGTAGCACTAAAGTGGGGCTGGATCTCTGTTGTTTTTTGTTTTTCTGTAGTCCCTGAACCCAAACCTGCTTGCTGTGGTGACGGAGAGCACAGACACGCACCACGAGCGCACGTTCATCGGGATCTACCTGATTGACGGGGTCACAGGCAGGATCATCCACTCTTCAGTGCAGAAGAAAGCCAAGGGACCCGTCCACATGGTTCACTCAGAGAACTGGGTGGTGGTAAGAGTTTGGTTTTGTCCAGTTCCTTACATTTTGGAGGTTGGGGCCATTCCTGAACCCATATGGTCAAAAAGCCTTCTCCATTCTCTGTGACCTCCTGCTCCTTCTGCATTATTGATTGCTTGCCTCGTACTTCTATACATGTCCTCATTGCAGTACCAGTACTGGAACACGAAGGCCCGTAGGAACGAGTTCACTGTGCTGGAGCTCTACGAGGGCACAGAGCAGTACAACGCCACAGCTTTCAGCTCCCTAGACCGCCCCATCCTACCCCAGGTTCTCCAGCAGTCCTACATCTTCCCTTCTGCCATCAGTGCCATGGAGGCCACAATCACCGAGCGGGGCATCACCAGCCGCCACTTGCTTGGTAAGTGCCTGCCCAGTGCTCAGTGGGTTTCAGGTAGCACTGAAATCCAGGCAGAATGCACTTTGCTGCCAAAGAATCAGGCCTGTGGGTTTTCCTGGACTCCTGCAAGTGCAAGGATAAGCACCCAAGAGAGTGTTGATGTTGGAAAATGCTGTCAGAAATGGCCATGGGGTGTCAGAGGGTGGTGCCACACTCTTTCCAGTGGTTCCCAGTGGCAGCGTGAGGAGTGATAGCCATAAACTAAACCACATGAAATTCCATCTCAGCATGAGGAAGAACTTCATGCTGTGGGTGGCAGAGCACTGGAACAGATGCCCAGGGAGGGTCTCCCTCTCTGGAGACATTCCAAACCCACCTGCACATGTTCCTGTGTTGCCTGCTCCAGGTGACCCTGCCTAAGTGGTGGGGTTGGACTGGGGGGGTCTCCAGAGGTCCCTTCCAACACCAACAATTCTGTGATTCTGTGATTTTTAAGATGCTTGTCTTTTAATGCACAGTTGGGCTTCCCTCTGGGGCCATCCTGTCCCTTCCAAAGGCTCTTCTGGATCCTCGGCGCCCAGAGATCCCGACAGAACAGAGCAGGTAGGGGAGGTGTGATAAGCCCTCTTGCTGGGCAGCTGTGAGGAGGGATGGATTTTGAAAAACAGTGTGAAGTGGAACAACCTGCCCTGGATGGAGTCAGTTTTTGCATGGAATGAAGGGAGGTTTCTTGAAGTCAATGATTCTAGATGTCTTCTCCAAACTAAATGATTCTGTGGTTCTGTTCCCAGTCTGTGATCATGGGATGTGTTTGTCTGTAATGCAGCAGGTCAGTTGTTAGTAAATCAGCCTATTGTCTACACTCTTAGGAAAGAGCAGTCAAAGTAACTGTACTTTTTAGAATTACACTTATTTTTAAAACTTTAGAAGCCTGGAAGGAGGCAGCTGCAGTTTAGCCCGACCCAGCTGATAGGTTTGATTTTCATCCTGGTGCAAAAATGAATCTGCACAGGGAAAAGCTTCCAGATTTGCTGTTTCAGATCAGCTTGAGATAATCAGAGTAGGAAACACTGATGACAGTGTGCTGTTTGATTGGGATGTCATTGGGCTTTAACTGCCTTTCAGGGAGGAGAACCTGATCCCATACTCCCCTGATGTGCAGATCCATGCCGAGAGGTTCATCAACTACAACCAGACCATATCCCGGATGAGGGGGATTTACACAGCCCCCTCTGGCCTTGAGTCCACCTGTCTGGTGAGTGCAGGAGGCAGACACGGAGGATCCGTGGAATTTGGGAGGAAATCCTGATCCACAGGCACGATACTGCAGTCTGTGGCTGGGAGCTGTGTAATTCCAATAATGTGGCTGCTCACAGCTTAAACATTCCTTCTTTTAATCTGGAACACGATTTTTTTGGGCTATGTAAGTGAGTCTTTTTTCTGTATAAGTGGGTTTTTTTGTGGGACTGTGTAACTGGGGATTTTTGCTATTTAAGTGGTTTTTGGGGGGCTACTGAAGTGGGGTTTTGGGGCTATTGAAGTGTTGGAGGGTGCTATTTAAGTGGGGTTTTTTGCTATTTAAGTATTTTTGGGGGATATTTTAGCAGGGTTTTTTGGCTATTTAAGTGGGATTTTTTACTATTTAAATGGGGTTTTGGGGGCTATTTACAACTATAACCTCTAGTGAATAATTTTTGACTTTTTATGCCCCAAGCTGCATCATCAAGTCCTCCTGTCCCCCCTACAGGTTGTTGTCTATGGCCTGGACATCTTCCAGACCCGTGTGTACCCCTCGAAGCAGTTTGATGTCCTGAAGGACGACTATGACTATGTGTTGATCAGCAGTGTCCTCTTTGGGCTGGTCTTTGCCACCATGATCACCAAGAGACTGGCCCAGGTGAAGCTGCTCAACCGGGCCTGGCGCTGAGGGAAGGTGGGCCTGGAGAAGGCAGCTGGGGTGGGACTGCCTGGGGATCCACTGCTGGGCTCTCTTGGGATCCCAACTCACCTGATGGATGCAAATGTCAATATTCCATCTTGCTGGAAGATATTTGTGAAGAGAAGCTGCTGGTGGAACAAAACACAGCCCACCTGTGTCCTGAGGAGAAATGGAAGAGACATCGTCTGTTCTGACTGAAAAAGAATGTCCCAAACCTCCCATAAAACCCTAAAATCACATTGCCTCCCCAATGCTGGTGAAGAGAATACGAAGAACTTGCGTCCTCTCCATCCTTGGCTCTTGAGGGGAGGTGTGAGGGGTGTCAGCAGCTACTTTGAGAGCTGGACTGGAAAGGTGTGAGCTCCTGGTGCAAAGAGGAGACCTTGGGTTATTTAAATAAAAGGTTTAAAAATTGGGTGGGTGTAGGTGGGAAACGGCCTCATGGAGTCACTGATGCTATTGCAGAGCTGTGGGAAGAATTGGAATGTAAAGTCTCTCCATATTCTTTATTTATTATGATGGTAACAGCAGCTCCTTTCCATTTGTTTTACATTTTCCTGAATTTCTGTACAACATGAGATGAAGGTGGTGTGGTTCAGGGTAAGGAACCTCAGTGTTTCCCTCTGACTGCGGCTGAACTCCGTGGGTTTAAATCGTTATGATCAAGTTTGGCAGAGTTTTTGTCCCCTCTGGCCGCTGTGCAGCTGCAGAGCCTCAGGAGATCCAGGTGCTGCAGAGCAGGGGCTGCCCTTGGGCAGGGTTTTGGGGATACTGAAGTGGGTTTGAGGCCATTTAAGTGGGGGTTTTGGGGCTACTTAAGTGGGTTGGGGAACTATTTAGGTTGGTTTTGGGGGGCTATTTTAGTGGGGTTGGGGTCTATTTGACTGGGTTTTATGGCTATTTAAGTGGTTCCTTGGGAGCTACATAGGTGTTTTGGGGGGTGATTTAAGTGGCGTTTTTTGGAACTATTAAAGTGTTTCTTGGGGTGCATTAGGTGTTTTTTTGGGTTATTTAGGTTTTTGGGGGGCTATTTAAGTGGGGATTTTGTCTATATTAGTGGGTTTGGGGCTAGTTAAATGTCTTTTTGCTATTTAACTGAGGGAGTTTTTTTTCTCTTCAAGTGTTTTTTTGGGGCTATGTTGAGTGGGTTTTGGCTATTGGGGTTTTTTGCCATTTGAGTGGGTTTTGGGGCTATTTAAGTGGGTTTGGGCTATGGGGTTTTTTGGCCATTTAAGCGGGGCTTTTGGGGTTATTTGAGTGGCTTTTGGCTCTTAGGGGTTTTTTGCCGTTGGAGTGGGTTTTGGCCCTTCGGTTGCTTTTCTGGGAGCTGTGTGAGAGGGTTTCGGTTCCCTCCAAGAACCCCTGTGCGGGGCACCCGGCGGCGGGGGGGACGTGGCGCGCCCGCCGCGCATGCGCTCCCCCCCGTAGCCCGCCTTCCGCCCCTACGGGGCACGCGCCGCGCGCCAAACTTGCTGACTCACGTAGTGCGCACGCGCACTCGCCGCAGGCCAATGGGGCGGTGCGACGTTGCTGGGTCGCCCCCCGCCGGCAGGGGGTGCTGCCCGGCGCGGCCCGGGCCCAGCGCAGCCCAAGATGGCGGCGGGCGGCGCGGGGGCCGCGGCCGGGCCCGGCTGGGATGTGGCCGTTCGGCCGCTGCTCTCCGCGTCCTACTCGGCTTTCGACATGAAGGAGCTGCCGCAGCTGCTCGCCTCAGTCATCGAGAGGTGAGGGGGTCACGCGCTCGGGGCCGCTTTCCCCTGAGGGGGAGCAGCGCTGGGGGTGCGGGAGCGGCTGAGGCGGGTCCCGCTCGGTTCTCGGTACCTGGTACCCGGTGTGTGGTACCTGGTGCCGGCTGGGGGAGCGGGGGGGGGGGGGGGGGCCCGG